>QEPC01012734.1:601467-618707 GCA_003113815.1 Sphenodon punctatus
CACAAAGCCAGCCATCATGGCCTCCAGGTCCACCAGCTGGATCACTTTGTCCAGGAGCCCGCCCGCCACTGCCTCGCAGATGTCTCGCAGGATCCCGGTGATGGTGCTAACCCCAATGCCGAAGTGCTACGAGATGGAGCGGTAGGAGTCAGATGTTGCGAGGGTCCAGACCCCGATGGCCACCCACTGGATCATGGTTATAGGGGCCTGCATGGGGATGACCTGCCGCTCCAGACAGGGCGTTAGCAGCTCTGTGAGCCACAGGAGGATGATCATGTCCATCCAAAAGTGTGATCTCCAGGCGAACTCATCCCATTGGGCAAGGGCCTGTGCCACTCCGTGATCCATACCCACCAGTCTATGGGCATTGCGAGCAGGGCTGCTCACCCCATGGTCTCACTCCAGCACTGGATCTGGCTGGCCACCTCCCGGAGTGCTTCAGTCCAACCCCGGGCATGGAGGAGGCCCAGTTGGGCCGCCCTGGACACCTGATGGGCCCTGAGGTGGGCCAGGGAGTGCCTGCACCCGTGTTGGGCCCTCCAGGCCCTTGCAGCTCTCCTGACCATGCACACATGCAGTCGGGCGGCCAGGTGCACCTCTGCAGTCTGGATGCACAGGAGGTCTGTGTGGGAGCAATTACACTCTACACACATGGTGAGGTGCATCCCACAGGCACCCAACCAGCCCAGCTCCATGGTGACTGGTGACCCAGGTAGTTTGGGACTGGTGTAGGTCTGCTCCCCGGTCGCACACAGCCAACCGGCCTCGGGCCCCGGGTTGCCCTGGATGCCCCCCAGACTGGCAGGCCCACCTCCTGCAGGGCCAGCGGGCCGGGAAAGCAATGGGTGGCCCACTGCCCACACATGCTTTCCTGCCAGGAGGCATTGCTCTTGGTCCTGCCCTCAGGTGTGTGTGTGCGGGCAGCAGCTGCATTCCTGATGTCATCACCTCCCACCTCTCTGTATTGGCTTCCTGCTGTCCTGGGAACCCTGATTAGTGTGTAGGTTGCCCTGTCTGTGTGCTCTGTTCCAGAAGCTGGGTTAGGTCCACACCCCATGCCTCGCCCTGTCTCTGTACAATGTTGTGCCCTGTGCCCTTATTGCTTGGCCTTGGAGCTCCCAGGCTTCCTCTCCTGTCCCTCCGGGGATTATGGGGCCCTGCTTTCATTGTGTTTAGTCTCAGGTGCTTGCTGGAACATGGCTGGGTGTACTTCCCCCGGGCTCGCAGGCCGCAGCACCCTGGTGGCCCGCGTGGCTGGACCTTCCACGAGACCATGGCCCTATAAGACCTGTGGCATTCTCCAGCTGTGCAATTGCTCCTGAGCTGCCCAGACAGCCTCATAGGTGCCTACAAGAGTATAAACTCCAGGCTTTGGTACTATGGCCATGTGGCGAGCGCCGTGTCTGCCCTTTCTGTGTGCAGCCTGTCTGGCTATATGGCCTGCCTGTCAGAGGGGGGCCCTGCTCTGGCTGTGTCCTTCTTTGGCTGTATTAATGGGGTCTGAGATTACAAGTGGTCCCGTGGGACAATCTATCACCGCCTGTTGGAGCTGGGTCACCTTCTGCGGCCCCCACCTGCAGACTATGGCCTGTCGGAGCCCTCTGAGGCAGAGGTGGCAGAGCTGGCTGGTGTGTGGTCCTGATCTGATGTGTAAGTGGGTTCTCTGCCCAGGATCCCTTTGAGCCATACTACCTGGTCGCCCACCACATGTCTGTTCTGGGGTACTGTGGGGCATGCTTCAGTCACCCCACTTCGTGCACCTGGTGGGCCATCCAGCCCTGGGCCTTTCATGACCCCCTTCAGCTGGCTTTTGAGGCCCCCCTGTGCCTTCCTGGCCCTGGATACTGGCCCTGGTGTGCACTCCCACCTCTGCCCTGGCGCCATGAGTCACTGCCCCTTCCCTCCCTGATGTTCCTGGCTCGCTGCTGTGCTGACTGTGTCTTGGGGTTCCATGTCCCCTGCCTGTGGATTAGGGCCCCATCCCCAGGGCCCCCCATCTGCCTCTGCAACTGCTGTTCCCCTCCGTGACTGCCTTCTCCTGCGGCTGTGTCCCGAACTGTGTACCGGCATTTGGCGGACTGGGTGCTGCTATCCTTACTGCTCTGGTCTCGCTCCTTCCTGTGCCCAGGCCCACCCTCTGGGTGCCTGTGTGACTGTGGGGTTCGGGGCCCCCAGACTGGGGCTCCAGGCACCCTCCCGGCGGGTGGGTGTGTTGCTGGACTGGCTGCCCTGCTCCTGTCTCTGTCACACATCCATCCCATCCATCGCACCCTGGCTGGCATGTGGGATCCCTGCCGGCCTCCTGGACCATTTCCAGTCAGCTCCCCAGTCTGTGGGGCCTCCCCCTGTGACTGTGCTGTGCCCCTGGTGTTCCCTCCATTCCGGGGCTGCCTGTGTTACTCTGGGGGTGCCCATGTGTGCTGTGCTGTTGTGGGGGGTTCTGTTTGCCATTCCCCTTGTCTTGCCCCAGGTCCTGGACCGGCCCCCTTCCTTCCTCCCTGTCCCCGCCCCCCATTCCTCCCCCCTGTGCCCGCTGTGTCATTTGTGATGTCTGTCCCGCTGTGTGCCCCCTTCCCTTCCTTTCCCCTGCGGGTGTGTGTGTGTGCCCAGGCATGTGTTTGTGCTGTGTGTTCCGCTATGAGCTCGTTTTCCCTGTACCTGTTGTGTGCACTGCCCCAGTGGTACTTCTCCCTCTCCCCCCCCTTTACATTTCCCTTGTGTGGGCATTCCCTGTAGGCACTTTTGACTTTGTTTTCCCTCAGTCGGCCATGTCTGTGTCCCACTCCTCCCTGGTGCCTTCTGGGTGTTTTGACCACGGGCGGGAATCAGCGTCATGTCTGTTGCACTGCCCCAGCTTGTGATCTGCCGGGCCGATTCCCTGCCATGGTCCCGATCCTATCATGTCTGTTCGGTGCCTTCTTTGACCACAGGGGGTGGTTAGCCGACTCAACACCACTGGGAATCCACTCTGGTGACTCGGGACCGCATAACATCTGAAATCACCCAATGTCACCAAAATACTGAAATGCAATTCCAAAACTTAGTGACAGGAAAATGAAAGAATGTAACCTGTGGAGTATAGGAGTCCACCATGCATGGAGTCTACAGCCAGCATGGAAAATCCCAATACCTGGCATTCAAAGGGCAGGGAACTCATGGAGACTGGTGTCTCCATGGAACATAGACAACATCAGAGTGTTTCTGGAGGAGCAAAGTTTGGGGTAGCAGATAGTACTATTTCTTCAACTATATCTGAGGGGCTTCAAGGGAAAGCTGTTTCTTGGCCCTCCCCTATAATTCTGCTAAAGACCCTGACATGTGTCTTCATTACTCAGCTCTTATTACAGTTGTCTAAGTGATGAGCTGAACTATTTCACTATCTTTACACTTCTCAGCCAAGTTTCTATCATGATCTGCCTGCATTTCCATGATGAAGTGCTTATTTCCTTTAAAACTGATCTACAAAAGAGGGACATTGAAAGGGGTGGGAATTCCTGCTCACTATTATTATTGTCCAGAAATAATATTTCATTGCTTCATTGTTGAATGATATTCCACACAATGGCCGCTATCCCCACGTTCTGCAGATCCCAGGCACATGCCTGCATATGACATGCACGCACACGGTTTCTGTGGGGCACAATGTGCCCGCAATGAGGATCTGCATGGTTTGCGCATGGTTTGGGTGTGGCTGTGTGTGCTCAGTTCTGCACAGCATTCACAGGGGTTTAGACCGAGCCCACCACCTTCTTGGCTGGTATAGAAAGACATATAATAGCGACAGGACACCTGCCTTAAACTCCAAGTTGGAGACTGTAAAACTTGTGGGGAGCTTTTGAAGGAGCTGGATCTGCTTAGTCTACAGCAGTGTTTCCCAAAGGATGGGTTGGGACCCCAAGTGAGACCATGCCCTCTGGGGTCAAGTTTCCAATAGATACCGGTTATATTACTTTGCATATCTAGTTATTGTCTGGGTTAATTAAGTTTCAAAATATGGTGCCACAAGCAATGCAATTTGGAATCAGTGGCCTAGCAAAAAGAAACGTAGGAAACACAATAATGTATTAACAGAGTACAACTTCTAAGACACATAGGGTGCAATCCTAGAGGCCCTATTAAACTGCGTCTATGTGAGATGCAGTGTACTAATACACATGTTTATTATTTATTTTATTTTATTTTAAAATTTTACTACCCCGCCTCTCCTGCCACAGGCAGCTCAGGGCAGCTTACAATTCTCAAAACGTTTTTAAAAAAACAATTTAAAAACAACTAACACACGCGCACCCCACATGCAGCAAGCCGCTCGGCACAACGGCGCACCCCTGCCAATGAGCCACCTCCCTGAGCCCACACACCCTGCAACCAGGAGGATATAGCAGGAGCCATGCCTACTCCATCCTGTGGACAGTGGAGTGAGTGGGCTTTGGCAGGGGTGCACCATTGCACCGAACAACTTGCTGCATGCACGGGGTACTTTCAGACGTGTGTACCCGCTGCCTGACCGGGCATTGCACCAGCAGGCAGCGTATGCCACCAGTACAGTAGGATGGCACCCTAAGAGCGATTGTTCCATTCTTTTGGCATGGGGCTGGCTTCAGGCAGAATAACTTTGTCCCATTGTGGGCTCTTCACTTCTAGACTTGAAACAAAAAAATCTCAGCGAGTGCTGCTTCTGTTGGAAGCCGGGCATTCAACTAGATTCATGCGACACAGAAACTTACTGATTTTCCCGCTGTACTTTCCATTTTCCAATATTTTTTCCACATTGACCAGGGCTGCCATTGAGTGGTACCAAGCCCTGTGTGTGCCCCGTGTGCACACCCAGAGGCTGTGAAGATGGTGGGGCTGATCCGAAGTCCCGTGGATCCCCTACACACTCACGTGTGTGAGTGGTTTCCACATGGCACTATCTGTCGGCAATGGCAGTGTGTCGGCAATGGCAGACGCACGCACACATAGCTATGTACAAGGTCCGCGGGGCTTGGGATCAGCTTTGAAAACTTGCCAGCTAAGCACCGGAGAAGTGCTGGAAATTGCTAAAAGGGCTGTAAAACTATCATAAAATTCCCAGAACGTGATGCAAAAGTCCTGGAAACAGATGAAAAAGTCATGGAAAGTTTTAAAAAAAGCGACAGAAAAAATGGCACAAGCACATAATCACCGGAAACTGACAAAGTACTGACAGACACTTGCACGCACTCCCAAAAGGTCAGTAGTTCCCTTCAGAACAGAAACACTTGTCTCTCATCTCAGCTCTATTCACTCCAAGTAGGACACTGGCAAACTGGAGAGCATGAAGACTAGAGGAGAGAAAAGAACATGATAATGGGTTTGTAATGCAAGACCTATGAGGGAGAGGTTGAAAGTATTGGGAATGCTTAGTACAGAGAAAAGAAGCTGCATGAGGAATATAGTAAAAATGTTCAAATGTATAAACGGCTTAGAGCTGAAATGACTATCTGCCAGAATGAACAAGCATGTTTCATCATCATCATCATCATCATCATCATCATCATCATCATCATCAAAATTTATTATGACAAGACCTTAGGCCATAGTCCACATTAAAAAGACATACAATACAAAAAAACCCCACCATGCATCCTAACACACACAAAATCCTCATTACAACGGGATAATGGCCATAACTGCCCATTCCAGGTGGTCCATAGAACAATGCAACACACATAATACAGAATACCTTACAGTGCAGTCAAAACAGCTAAAATGAAGAAAGGGTACATTCCTTAGCCATAGGCGATACTTAAAAAACAGTAAAACAAACAAAGAATTTTAAGCAGTAACCTGCAGCGACCTGAACTGGAGGATTGTTTTCCTCTCATCCATGGCTAAACTGAGGAATTTCATAGTGGATAAAGTTACCTCAGCACGCACATCACATAGAGCCATACAGGCAAGGAATATGCTTGTTGCCCCTGGAAATCTATGAGCAAAATCCTGCAAGAATTTGAGTCTTAGTGTGCCATACAACCAACATTCAAATAGGACATGGTGCACTGACTCAGCTGCCAGCAAATCATAGGGCCAAAGACGGTCCCCGAAGGGGGTCCCCATAAAGCGCCCTTCTAGAACAGCAGTAAGGAGCGCATTTAGCCTAGCAGAGAGAAACAGCTGTTGTTCTTTAAAGGTAGCTACAGTGGATAAAAAGTGAGCCATGTTACCAAGAGGGGGAGCCAGTACTCCATACCCATCCAAATGTGGGGAGCTGGCGACTATCGTCAGCTCCTGCTGATAGTTAACATCTCTAGATCTGCTGATGATCTCTCGCCTTGCTACAGCAAGTTCGTTATTTTGCAAATATGCCTCAGAGAATCCCAAACGCGCCAAATGTCTAGCCACGACTTTGTGCCAGGAGCCCACAAAGGTGTCGTGGAATACCAGTCTAGTCAGGCCAACGCAGGAAACCCTGCTTTTGTTTAGCCAATAAAGCAATGCCTCTTCCAAGGCCACACTTGTCCACCCTCGGACCCCAGCCTCAAGCCTCATGGTAGCTGCAGGAGTCCCATTCGGGAGGTTGGTTATCTGGCTCATGAATCTAGTTTGAACAGAGTTGAGATTTTTATCCCAAAGCAGGGCCCATATCTCAGCTCCATATAAAAAGGAGTCCCTCACTTTAGTCTCGAAGACCTTAACTGCCAGAACCATATTGCTCCTTCCCGAACCCGAGAAGAACCTTAAAATTGCTGACATTTGGCTCTTGGCAGCAACTTTAGCCCTCGAGACATGGTCATTCCACAATCCATTTGTGGCAAAAAGGAGGCCCAAATACCTATAGGACATCTGCTGCAGGATCTCCTCATCACCAATAGGCCATCTGGCTTTCTGCCTAACCCTAGTAAAAACTAGGAAATTAGACTTTGAGAAGTTAATAGTCAGGAAGTTGGAATGACAATAGTTTTTGAAGGCGGCTAGCTGCCTCAGCATGTTGAATCTGAATGAAACAACCTGAAATGGACAAACCAAGTAACAAACACAGCCCACCCAATATTAGATTGATTACCCATTTTTGCAATTTCAATTCATTCTGTTTGTCCAATTTCTTTGCTTCATTTGGTTTGTTCATTTTGGCCATTCCCAGTTTTTACCATTCATTTTTCAACCACTCATTTTCATTGTTCCTGGTGGGAAAAATAGGAAAGAAATGGGGAAAAAATAAATGA
The DNA here is from genome assembly GCA_003113815.1 of Sphenodon punctatus. Taxonomy (NCBI): domain Eukaryota; kingdom Metazoa; phylum Chordata; class Lepidosauria; order Sphenodontia; family Sphenodontidae; genus Sphenodon; species Sphenodon punctatus. The sequence goes on from QEPC01012734.1 coordinate 608,652, forward strand.
ATTGAACAAACCCAATTAATTGAATTGAACAAGTCAAAATTGTGAGCAAATAGTTGCTCAAATTCTTTGACAAATATTGTTTAAGTTGACTACAACCTGCTTGAAATTAAAAACAAAAAAAATAAACAAATAGAATCATTATTCTGTGGATTCTTTCACCTCTAAAAAGGCTTCAATAAGCAAAATAGTGCCCAGTAATTCTCTGTGGTCACTGAGGATAGGACTAGAGATATTGGCTTAAACTGAGATGGAAAAGAATTAGGAAGAATGTTAGGGTGAATTTAATAACCATAAGAGCAGGTAAACAACAAAATGTATTACTAAGGGTGTGATCCTCTATCCATTAAAGTCAATGGCTCAGCTCCCATTGATGTTAATATCAGAAGACTGGGTGAAGTTGCAGATTCGTCATCACTAACACTTTTTACCAATACCTTCCAGGTGATGCCATTGGTATACATGGTCGTTGTTAGGTGAAAAGAGTAAACTAGACCTTGCAGCCATTAAAAAAAAAAGGTTAATTCTATGATTTCTGAATGAGTGAGCCTGCCCTGCCTCATTGCCCTTCTTTCATGTTAGAGGAAAGATCAGCACAAAGAAGTTGTCATACAGTAGAAACGTCTATGCCTTTCTATATAGGAATACTTAACTCCATTTAATTGTGCACACATCAAATCTGGCCTGCAACTCTTTTCTATTTTTCCCTTTTCCTGTACTTAGATGTGGCCTATGAATCAACTCCCTCTTTCAAGCACCTAAAGAGCGAACTCACGTGTATGGGAACAGGAATGAAGACATGCATTTATGGATAAGGCATATCCATATAATGCAGTTATCCATGACAAAGATTCATGATCTGGAATCTCCCTCTCCTTCTCTTTGTCCTCAACACATCCCTTAAGAGCCCTTGTTCCTATCTCCTATGTGTCTCACATAGTTTCTACTAGTTGTCAAAGTAGGGCTGAAATGAAAATGTTGCCCTGGTTCCAGTTCCATTGGAACTGGGCATTTCATTTAGTCTGATTGGAAATCAGACCGAACAATAGTTTCGTCTGAGTTCTGACTAAACCAAGTGGAAAAATAATATGACTTTTTGTATATATGAAAAATGGCGACCGTGATTCTGTGTATGCGTAAATGGTGGCTGCCGATTTTCACATACGCAAAGTGTCTGTTCAGATTTTTGATAGCCATTCCAATGTCGTGGAACCTTTCTGCGAAATCAGAATGGGTTTTTTGAAACAGCTCTGTTTCAAAGTAATACACAGGACAGCGCATGTGGAAAGCACGCAACCCGGGCTGACCCAAACCCCCACGCCTATGCACCCCACCTGCTCCATGCACCATACCTGTCCATGCCTTGGGCCATGGGGCAGGGAGGTGCGGGGGTCTGGGTTGGTCTGGGTTGTGCACTTGCCATGTGTGGCTGTCCTGTGTGCGTGCGTGCTGTGTGTTGGTACATTGCGCATGTGTGGTGCATGCATTGCACATGGCATAGGATGGTTCCTAATAAATAATAATAATAATAATAATAAATAAAATTAATTAATACATGTGTGTGTGCATCCAAGGTGCATACCTTACTCTAGAGTAGTTTTCAGCTAATTTTGGAATTGTTAACACCTCTTAGGGGGTACTCACAGATGGCCCCATTAAAGCTGGGTTGACCAGAGCATCTGAACGGTGCCCAACAGATGTGCACTACACAGCATGCTGGGACTGCTCTGGGTAGGGATGGGCGAATGCGGTTCAGATGTTTGGAATTCAGACCAAACTCAGTCTGTTCGGATGTCCGAACCGAACTCTCAAACGACTGAACAGTTTGGTTGTGTTCGGATGAGTTCGGGGATGGGGAAAACGTTTTTTCAAGGCCAAAAATTAGGTTTTGGTTTCGTTTTGGTTTTGATAGTGCTATTTTTGAATGTTCGGCCAAGTTTGGCCAAACCAAGCTCGGCTGAACTGAACCATCGAACCTGAACCTGGGTTTCGAACCAAACAACCGAAAATCCAAGTATCCGAACCGCGTTCTGTTCATCCATCCCTATCTCTGGGGCAGCTCACATGGCATGCTCTGAAAGATCCTGGAGCACACCATGCGGAGCTTGCAATACCTGGGGCAACAGCTGAACGTGGCACTACCGCCTGTCTGTTGGAGACCCATGATCCAGGTCTGAAGTCTGTGTCTGACTGTCTGTTAAGCAACACCATGGAATAATGGCAGCCAACCTAGAGCACTTGGTAAGTGACTGCAACTCTATGGTGCAGAGGGCAGGCACTGTGTGAGGCCGTTTTTAGACGTGCGCGGCGACGCCCATGGTTGTTTTCGATCACCGACCCGGTCAGTTCGTGGCCGGAGATGGATGCTCATCGCCCGCGCATGCGCATATTCGGCGGTGGCGTCACGTGTAAAGCGGACTGCCGACTGTTTTGAAAAACAAGCACTGGTGCCACCACGCTCGTCTAAAGATAATATTCCATTTAGTTCAATGGGGTTTGAATTTCTGAACTTTGTTTGGAAGTTTGGAGTTCGGACTGAACTCAAATAGTTCGGTCGACCGAACCAAACTCCCGAACCAAACCAAATTTCGAAACTGAACCGAACCGAACCAAATTTCTGAACTCGGTTCTGTTCACCCATCCCTACTCCCCATCTATCTGAAAACACCCATTTTCTCAGGAGTCACAACTCTCTGCTCCAAATTCACTGTGGAGTTCTTTGTGTATCCTCTTGCCCTGAAATAAAGTCCAAATTTACTTTCTACTCATTTGCTCCAATAGAAGAAACGTCCTGTGATGCCCTGGGGGCAGTCCCTCTCACTTCAAGGGATATAAATCACTCCTACTTGCATGTACATATTAATAACTGCTCATTCCATACCCCCTCAGTTAACTACTCTGGAATAAAGTGCTTTTGTTTGTACAAGCAGCGTTAGGTCACAACCTGACTCGGTATTATTATTACCAGCAGGCTGTTCAACAAACTGCCTCTCCAGTTTTTGTGTCCTCCTTCCCTATGCCTCCGCTCCTTTCAAAGTAATTTGGATGAGGCAGCTGTTCTCCTCAGGGTCAGACAAAGGAAGTGATTTGTCTAAGTAAACAGCACTAAATAAATGCATGTTTTCAGAATCCTGCCTTCCCCTACCCGGCTGCTTTTGTGATACTTGAGCAGTTTGCAAATTAGCTGTGTACCGGGCATCTGGGTTTCATTTCCTCAGGTGCAATGAAGCAAGATGGGTTTAGCACAGGAGTACTGTCTGCCTGCCCGAGAGCCATTCTACATCCAAAGCCTACCAATATCCGAATTACCACAGGAGCACCCTTTACTGAGCCAAAAGCACCCATTTCATTATGTCAGGTAGAATCTGTTGTGCTATCTGAAGCTCAAATGTTGGAAGAATAATTAGGATATAAGAAGCTATCAATTCCTGATTAAAGGGGGTAAAAGGCTTTGCTGCGTTTGAATAATTTGTGCTAATAAAGTTCCCTAACTACCACCCGCTAATACGGGTGATTCACAGCTCCGTGACTTCTCAGCCCCATTAATGCCCAGTTTAAAATATCCGTGAGATGAATTACTGTACTAAATATTTTACAACACCGGGTTTATGGTCAGGATTTAGTGGAAGACTTCCTTCACCTATAAATCAAGCTATGAATATTGATTGTGGTGCCCTCTACTTATCTAAAAGTTTTATATGGCTTATAAAAAAAATGGAGTGAATCTGTTTCGGCAGGAAGGATCTTTTCTCAGAGACAAACCCACAGAACAAGCTCTTAATGTATGCTCCGAGTGTGTTTATATAGTGAAGAATGACTTCGTAACAAACGCTTGCCAGTCCCAGCCAATTTATTATATGTTATCCAAGTGTTAAACTGTCTTAAATCAATAGTTAAGAGGACAGGAGAGTGCTTGGGTGTAATAAGTCATAATTTTAATGAAATATAGATTATTCTGAGACTATTAAACAAGTGGATGGTGTCAGGAAGACTGTTCGCTTTTTCTGCGCTAAACAAAACCATCTATTTTAGCGGAGTAAAATCGATAGGCAGCTGCGACCTGCCATGTAACCTGAATGTGTAAGCAAATGTATAGATGGAGGTAGCTACTGATAAGTAGACGGGCTAGGCTTCCATGCCCTGGTTGCATAATCTGATCCAATTCAATCATGGTTTGTAGGCAAGTGGAGGGGAAAGCCACCTCTCCACGAAATGGTTATGTAGTATGTTTGAATGGCATTTCGCATGCTGTGATAGCTTCTCAGAGAGGAAAACACGTCCACATTTTGTAGATAAAAGGGCAAGGGGAAAAAAATAATTTCAATATAGCAAACGAATTACAGAAAATGTTAGAATCACAGAATGAAGCCATTTAGCTGCATTGCCTCAGGTAAGAAATAATTGGCTTTCAGTAATAAGCATAGTTTTAGTAAACCTCTCCAGGTTCTGCTTCAGAGTGAGAAAGGGCTTTCTCAGCTGTTGCTCACAAAGGGTAGTTATGTTTCTTGCATAGCTGCTAACCTCTCATGGAGGATTCTACAGAGACTACAGTTGTTGGCATCTGACATTCCTAGAGACTCAATTTAAGATCATGCTGTTGGTTTTTAAAGCTCTGAGGCCCGTTTTACACGGGCCGGGTGTGTGTGTGTCGGTGGACGCACACCCATCTCCACCTACCTCCCCCCAGAGCCACTCACGGAGCACTCGCCGTTTTCGCCAGTTGCTCCGTGTGTGTGCGATGGGTGGAGGTGGGTGTGCATGCGTGTTTTCAGGAGCATGCATGCATCCCAACCCCACCTACCCGGCGTGTACATGAGACTCACCCACACATGAACACTCAGATTTCTGGGTGTTCACACGTGGGTGCCGCCCATGTAAAAAGGGCCTGAGTAGCATTTGCCCTGATTATGATCAAGATCTGTTCGGAGAACCTCACCCTACCAGCTATCTGTATTCAATGCCATTGGCTGGTTAGGAATCCTGCCATTGGGTCTTAAGTTGATGAACGATAGAGCTGAAATGAGTACCTGTAAAAACAGGTATATTCATTGAATTTCTGGTACTTGAAGCGACTCAAAAATATTGGGTACTGATCAGTATGTGATTTTGACCTGATTCAAGTACCCATTGTCCCAGAATGTCCCGGAATGTCAACTTCTGCAGCTCCCGAAATTTTGACTTTTGGTCCTGATTTTTCAGTTTCTTGTCCAAATTTACCAATCAATAATCAGAAAGTTAAGGGAAAAAATTGGTCCTGGAAATTACTGATTTAGTATCTGGGTACCCAGTCAGTACCTGGGTATCCTGTCTAGTACCCAAGGTGGTACTCAAAAATACAAGTATTACCCGAGTGTAGCAAATGAGCTACCCATTTTAGCTCTAGATAGGGCCTTTTCTGTGGCAGGTTCCTCAGGGTGGAACTTGCTCCCTTCAGTTCCTTCGTCCTTCCCTTCAAAAACCACCAGAAAACTTAGAATCATAGTGTCTTAGAGTTGGAAGGGACCTCAGAGGTGATCTATCTCAGTGCAGTAAACCCACAGCTACAGCATCCTTGACAAATAGGGATGTGCAAATGCGGTTCGGAAGTTCAGAGTTCAGACTGAACTTGAGTAGTTCAGTCGACCGAACCCAACGTCCGAAACGAACTCGAATTCGACCGAACTGTTCGGTCGAATCCGAACCTGTTCGGAAGGCCAAAAACAACTTTAAAAACTGGTTTTGAATGTACGAACTTGGTTCGGAAGTTTGGAATTTGACTGAACTCGACTAGTTCGGCCGACTGAAACGAACTTCGGAACCAAACTCGATTTTTGAACCGAACCGAATCAAATTTTCGAACTCAGTTCTGTTCACACATCCCTACTGACATATGACCTTCCAATCTCTGTTTGAAAACTTCCAGTGAAGGAGAGACCACCACTGCAGTAGGCAGTCTGTTCCACTGTTGAACAACTCTTATTATTAGGAAGTTCTTCCTAAAAGCCAAAATCTGTTTTTTGTCATTTATTCCCATTGGTTCTAGTTCTGACCTCAGGAACAAGAGAGAACACGTCTGCGCCATCTTTTATGGGACAGCCCTTCAGATATTTGAAGATGGTTATCATGTGTCCCCTTAGTCTTCTTTTCTTCAGGCTAAACATACTCAGCTCCTTCAACCTTTCCTCTGTTGACAGGAGGGGGTGGGATATAAATTTTAATATAAATAAAATAAATAAATAAATATAAATATAATTAGCACTTGCTTTCCAGATCCCTGGCCTCTGAACCTGTTCCAATTTGTCAAAGTCCTTCTTAAAATGCGATGCCCAGAACTGGACACAGTACTCCAGAAGAGGTCTGTCCAGCACAGAATAGAGTGAAATTATGACTTCTTGTGACTTCTTTGTTCTTCATGTGCTTGTAGAGGATCCATTGCTGGTTTTCATTCATGTTTTTCCTTACCCTCTCAGCCTTTTTAACTGTTTAAAATGTTTAAAATGTATTTTAAACATTTTTGCAGTAGGGCTGTACCAAATAGTGCTTCTGGGTACTCGGACAAAATTCTAAAGTAATCGGCCCGAGTACTCAGCGGCCCTTCAGTGCTGTTTCTGAAATTTTGGAATTTGAGATCAGAATTCTGGATGTTGGAAAATGTCAGAAACTTCAGAACTATCCAATGCCAGGTCGACATCTCAGCAGGTCTTGCCATTTTCAGCAGCTGCAGACATTTAATTGGCTAAAAAATCAGGGTGCACAATAGAACATTTGTTCATTCCTCCCTCCCCCACCCCTCACACCACGCCATATTAACCAGAAAGAAACTAGAAAGTATGCCCCCACTGCCCTGACTGGTCACATCTTGGCAAAGTTCTCAAACCCACAGCCAAAGCTCTACCCAGAAAAGCAGGCTAGCAAGAGTGGGACAATCGCTCAAGAAGACAAGCACAAAAAAGTGCAACTGCATGCAGAATAATAATAAATAAAACCAACAGTAGTTTACCCACAGCATGGCCCACCATCTACAGTGAGTGCTTCCACTTTAATTTATTTATTTCTATATATATATTTTTAAAAACTTGATACCCTGTCCCTCCTGACACAGCATAATTAGTCATTATGCCAACCAAGCAGTGCACAAAAATACAGGCTAGAAAGAATGGGACATTTGCTCAAGAAGAATATAATAACTAGTGGTGTGCAGGTACTTCATTTTTGTTATATCAATAACGATAACAACCTCTTTGTTACAATAACTATAATGATAAAAATGATAACAAAATCAATAACAACTGTTGTTTTCGTTATTCACTTCATTATTGCCTGCCAGTTGTTTTTGGAGGGAAAATGTGGAGAGGGAAGGAGGGAGTAGAAATATCGGAGCCAGAAACAGTGGTGAACTCTTGAACTGGGCTTGTCATGGGAGTGGCGAGCAGTAAGGAAGGACTTGATGGATGTATCAATGGACAATGAGCAGCACAATCAGGTTTCAGGCAGTTGCATGGCATCTTGCGATTAGTCAATGTCTCCTGCCTCACAGAACCAATCATTTATTTCGTTAAATTAATTTTGTTAAATTTATTGGCCGCCCCCTCATGCCTACGGCATCTCGGGGCAGCTTACAATATCATAGAAACACAATCATAATAAAATCAACAACAATAAAAAACACCAAACCCACAACAATTTATAAAACATCACTAAAACCCATAACCCACCCCCCTACCCCAGCCTCCCACCCTCCCCACCAAAGGCCTGGGCAACCAGCCAAGTCTTGCAAACTCTTCGAAAGGCCAACAGAGCTGGGGTCAGGCAATCCTCCTCCAGGAGGGAGTTCCATAAATTCTGCCCAGCCACCGAGAACGCCCTTTCCATTTTGGCCCCCCATTTTACATGAGGGACCTCCAGAAAGGTGTCCCCGGTGGACTGAAGAGATTGCTCTGAGGCACGGAGGGCGAGGTGGTCCCGGAGATATGAGGGGCCCAGACCATGCAGGGCTTTATAGATCAATACTAACACCTTGAATCTGGCTCGGTATGCTATAGGCAGCCAGTGCAGAGTGCGGAACACCGGTGTTATGTGCTCACGCCGATCCATCCCTGTAAGGAGATGGGCTGCTGCATTCTGCACTAGCTGCAGCCTCTGAACCAGAAACAAGGGAAGCCCCACGTAGAGCGCGTTACAGTAGTCTAGCCTTGAGGTGATGAAGGCATGGATAAGAGTGGCCAGACCGGGCCCGGAGAAGAATGGCCAAAGCCTCCATACCAGATACAGCTGGCGAAAGGTGGCTTTAGCTACCGCCAGCAACTGCCAATCCAGACGGAAGCCTGAATCCAAAACCACCCCCAGACTCCAAACCTGAAGATCAACAGGCAGACGAAACACCTCCACCCCCCATCAGAGGGGCCAGCACCTCCCTCGTCCTTCCCACCACCATCACCTCCATCTTATCAGGATTGAGCTCCAGTCTGCTCTGCCACATCCAATCCGCTATGACCTCCAAATCATGGGGGCTCTGGGGAGGGCACTGGAACCATTTATATTGCAGGGTCATGCTGCTTGACTCTTGTTCTGTGTTAGCTCTTGCTCTGTCAGGTTGCATGTACAGAACTCTGGTGCTTGCACTAAAATCTTCCCTAGCCCTCATGGAGTCATACCCTACCTTACCTTTCCTTAAACCCTTACATTTAATTTTTTCCTTCTGCTGTCTGTCTCCCTCTGTGTGTGTGTGTGTGTGTGTGTGTGTGTGCGCGTGTATGTGTGTGTGATCTTTTATAGTCTAGTCTAGTCTAGTCTAATCTAGTATAAATAGATTAGATTTTAGATATAGAATAGATAAGATATAGATAGATTGAATAATAGATATACCTCATAGTTTTCCTTTTTGTTTCCCTTGTGGAATATATTATTTATGCATACTAGGTGAGGTTTAGTTTAAATTCTGTATAGAGTATATACATAATAGTATTCAATACTACATATTGCATAGTTCATATTGTGTGCATTCTGTATCACAATAAGAAAGGGAAGGAGTTCTGAGAAATTTGGGGCAGGTGGCCCTGGCAGAGGGTGTTGGTGTGGTGGAGTTGGCAAGTATGCTGATACTTTTGCCACTGTTGGCAGCCCACTGCCTAAGATGAAGAGACCATCATTTCCCCCCTCCAAATGGCAGGTCTTATCAGGGGAAGAAGCAGCAGAGATTATTGAAATGGCATCTGTAGAAGGCAGGGATCCCCAGATTTCCACTAGCAGTGACACTGGAGGAGGGAGCAAAGATGGGGTGCAGCAGCAGTGCAGCAGCAGCAGCTGGCACTGTTGGCAGTGATTTATTTGCACTGGGGGCAGCTGATGTGGGGAGTAATGATGGGACTGTCGGTTCTGTGAATGATGCAGGGGCATCCACCTCTCCTGTTGGGCAGACTTCCCCCTCTGGCAGCACCCTCCATTATTTGGAGGATTTGGGGGAGGATTTGCTTGAGGACATCCCCCTCCCCCTTGGCAACAAAGCAAGCAGCCCATTATTCTCCCACAGTGTATCTGTGCATAGCAACAGAGCATCCTCTCCTGTGCTGCAATGCCTTGGTGGTAGCAGCAGCAGCAGCTTCGTGAGTTTCATGTATCTGGGCAATGAGGGGTGGGAGGAGGAGGATACCTCTGCTCATGATGCTCCTCTGGTGGCCCCATTGAGGATAGAGATGGTGGCCCCCAAGCAAGGGCATGAAGAAGCAGGGGGCCCCAGGGGGCCTATGTGGGACCACTTCAGGTCAGTGAGGGCAGGTGACACACAAGAGGTGGCCCTCATTCCCTATGGGAAGGTGGTGAGGTGTGGGAATAAAAGGGGGGACCTCAGCAACAGAGGGATGAACTCACACCTTAGAACTATGCATTCGGCTGAGCTGCTGGAAGGGATGTTGGACAGTGTGAACAGCAGTGGGTTCCCTGCTGAAGTGAGCAGACCTTCCTCTGCTGCTCATGGCAAGGGGAATGAGGGAGAGCAGCCCCTATCTTGAACCTGCTGTGAGCAGCAGCAGTGTCAGGCCCCTCTGGAAGAACTGGGGTTTGGGCAGTTGCAACATGTAGGGT
>QEPC01012734.1:622565-643475 GCA_003113815.1 Sphenodon punctatus
GGTCTAATGGCTTTTCGCTGAGCCTGTAAGACCTGGCTGTTCACCCAGGCCTTCAGAGGGTAGGGTGGGAGGGTAGGATAGGTTGGGGGTTTTGGGGGTGTGTTATAGTAAAAGTTGGGGGGAATCACTCTTTTTAATTATTTTTCAACATCTTCTTTAATGACATGGTTGTGTTTTTGAGGGATGCCCATTTACATCCCCCGAAGCTGGGAAATAGGAGTATCACGATCCTTCTGTACGCAGATGATGCAGTTCTGATATCACAAACTCAGATAGGATTGAGAAGGGCCATGCAAAAATTTGAGGCTTACTGTAGGCAAGAACGGCTGGAAGTTAACTATGATAAAACAAAATTATTAGTTACTGGCAGAAAGAGTGCTGGTAAAAAACATAAATGGAAAATGGGAGATATAAGGATTGAACAGGTAGAGGAGTTTAAATATCTGGGAGACCATATTACAGCAACAGGCTCTTGGTGACATCACTTTAATTATGTAAAGCAGCAAGCAAATAAAACAATAGCGGCCTTAGTATCCTTTTTCTACATGCAGGGACGCCATTTGATCCCCCCAGCTCTTCGTTTGTTTGCAGCTAAAGTGGTCCCACAATTGCTTTATGCAGTTTCCATCTGGGGTTGGAGTTATTTAGACACCCTGGACAGATTTCAAAACAGCTTCGTACGGACAATCCTTGGTGCCCCCAGTGGAACCCCATCAGTGTTACTTCGGGCAGAGGTGAAGGTTTTATTGATCAGAGCAAGGGCTCTGACAGCTATGATTGGCCTTTGGTTGAAAACAACCACTTATGGGCCAGATAAATCTTCACTTATAGGCCTTGCCTGGGAGGGGAATTCAGGATGGTCTAAAGTGATGGAGGAAGAAGTTCATAGACTGGGTTTTTCCAGAGACTTTTTTAACCAAATGATTACCCAAGAGCTATAAAAATAGTCAAGGCTAGAATACTAGACCATGATCGCCAAAGGACCCAAATTGAGATCAGAGCACAAAAAATCGCCCCTGAGTACTACATGATGCAGGTTGAGCATCTGCCCAGAAGTTATCTTTACTCCTGGAATGATCCTCAACTTAGGCATGCGTATACTCTATTCTGGTTACAGCTTTTCCCCTCAGCATGTACGGAAGGACATTATAAAGGTATAGAGAGAACCTTGAGAATTTGCCCCTTGTGTGACCAGTGGGTCATTGAAGATCTTCCCCACATCNTGGTGGCTCGACAGCTTTGGAACCATTTGGACCAGGTCAATTTTCTTGATCCCTCGCAGTCTGTTTTTTGTTCAGCTTATAGTATGGAGTTGGAGTTGGAGTTGGACCAGGGTCATTCGACCCTGTTGATCCTGTTAGATTTCTCGGCTTCATTTCATACCGTTGATCATGAGTTGTTGGTGACTCGGTTGCAGGGACCGAAGACTGAGCAGGGACTAGTGGGACGGTTCTTGAATGGTTCCACTCTTTCCTGACTTGGAGAACCCAGTGTGCGGTGCTGGGGGAGTTTTCATCTTCCCCCCGGAACCGCACATGTTCAAGGTTCCATTCCATCCTCTCTCTTATTCAATGTGTATATGCAGCCTTTGGGGGCAGTTGTCAGGGAGTTTGGAGTGAGGTGTCATCAATATGCTGATGACACCCAGATATATATCTCATTTTCATCTGACTCAGGCCTGGCAGTCTCGGTGCTTACTCAGTGTCTATCATTTGTGGGGGATTGGATGAGGGTAAGTCGTCTGAAATTAAATCCTGACAAGACAGAGGTGATGGTTGTGGGGAAAGCCAAGGGAGTGATGGCCCCAATCATTGATGGGGTCCATCCTCCCCTGTTTTTTCAGGTCTGGAGTCTGGGGGTGCTCCTGGACCCACAGATCTGCCTGGATGCCCAGGTGGCGGCTGTGGTGAAGGGGACATTTTGCCAGTTGCATCTGGTGCGTTGGCTTAGGCCCTATGTTTCGGACTCTGATCTGACCACAATCATCCATGCTTTTATTAACTCGAGACTGGACTACTGTAATGCACTCTACATAGGGCTACCTTTAGTGCTGGTTTGGAGGCTGCAACTGGTGCAGAATGCAGCAGCCCATCTCCTGAATGGGACAGACCAACGCAAGCACATTACACCAGTGCTTCACTCTCTGCACTGGCTGCCGAAAGTTTTCCAGGCCCAATTAGTTTACCAAGGGGCTGCGACATATGAAGCAGGTAGGCAGGAGGCTAGAGCGATGTTGGTGTCAGACTCGCTCTGACTGTGACTGTTCTCGCCATAGGACCCATTTGCGGTCATATGTTGAGGCTGTGAGGACAGCAAAGAGGGAATTCTTTGCTGCCCTCATAGCATCTGCAAGGTCACATCCAGCGAAGCTGTTCCAGGTGGTGCGGCGACTGGTCAGTCCGACCTCCCTCTGCCTGGATGGGGACTTGTCCCAGGCCCGCTGTGAGAAGTTTGCCATCTACTTTGCCGACAAGAGCATTCAGATCCAGAGTAACTTCGACACCAGGTTGAATGCAGTACATGAGGAGCATGAGGGTATGGAGGCATTGTCTGGTCGATCTTTCTGGAAGGAGTTTCAGGAAGGGACGCCGGCCAATATGGTGGATGTCCTGGGGTCTGTTCAAACCACAAGTTGTGAACTAGATCTGATGAAAGCCTCCAGGGAGACATTGGGGTTGGTTCTGGTGAGGGTGGTTAATGCGTCCCTTCGGCAGGGGTGGTTATCGCCCAGTCTCAAGGAGGCTGTGGTGCGTGCCTTGCTGAAGAAGCCTTCACTGGATGTGGACACACTTGCCAGTTACCACCCTGTCTCTAATCTTCNAAAGCCCTTCACAACCTCTCCCCCCCTACCTCTCTGCCCTGATCTCCCTCTGAACCCCTGTTCGAGCACTCCCGCGCCTCGCCTGATCCCCCAACCACCTTCATCCCTTCTCCCTTGCTGCCCCGCATGCCTGGAAGTCCCTCCCTGCCCTTGTCTGCCTTGCTCTCACCCTCCACACCTTCAAGTCCCTCCTCAAATCCACCTCTTCCGCTCCACCCTCCCTAACTACTGCTAATCATCCCCACCCAGGATTATCCCTCACCTGTTATCTGTATATTCCCAATTTACTGTAACCAAGCCAAGAACGTGTACCTGGGTTCTCGCATCCTCATGAATGTTGCATCCCCTGTCTCTCCCTCTGTTCCCCCTTCGCTGTCTCCCCTCCCCCTGTCTTTAGATTTTAAGCTCTTGGGCAGGAACCGTGTCTATCTCGCTTCTTGTAAAGTACCAAGTACATCACTGGAGCTATATAAATGTTAATAATGATAATAATGCTAATAAAATAATGCTAATAATAATAATAATAATAATAATAATAATAATAAATAAATTGCCAGAAAGCACTTCTTGCCACAGTCGCCACCTGGAGATCCAGGCAAAGCTGTGGATCGAAGAGCACACCCAGGCTACAGACCTGGGAAACTAATGGTGGATGAACCCCATCAATGACGGGGGAATCCATCACACCCAGGTCACCCAAACCTCTACCCAGTCAACATCACCTCCATTTTGTCAGGATTCAACTTCAGATGGCTTACCCTCATCAAGTTCCCCACAGCTGCCAGACACCGGGTAAGCACCGAGATCATCGGACCTAAAATGAGAGGTAGAGTTGGATGCCATCAGCATATTGATGACACCGCACTCCCTCAAACCCTCTAATGACCTCCCCCAGGGGCTGCATATATACGTTGAACATGCAAGGAGTAGATGGAATCCTGTGGGACTCCACATGCGAGGTCTCTGGGGGAAGATTTACAATTCCCCAGGACCACCAGGTGGGTTTCTTCTAACCAGTTAGGAACAGAAACAATCTAAAATGGTTCCTCCCACCCTGGCATGGTTCTGCAGGTGACTCACCAACACCTCATGCTCAACCATACGAAAGGTGACAGAAAGATCTAATAGGATCAACAGGGTCTGTTGATCCTGGTCCATAGCCCAGCAAAGGTCATCAACCAAAGCTACAAATGTGGTCTCAATGCCATACCCAAGATGAAAGCCAGACTGCAAGGAATCCAGAAACCCAATACTGTCCAGATGTGTCTGAAGCTGCCAAGCCACCAGTAACATTCCCTAAAAAAAGAAGGTTAGAGAGTGGGCAATACCTGTGAACTCCATGGCTGTGAACCTGGGTAATCAGATGGGGACAGAAGGAACCATTCAATAGCAGGTATCAATTGCCCCCAAGACACAAGATCAGCCAATCATCATCACGTCAGTCTTATCTGGAACAAGCTTCAATCAGCTCACCCTCATCCAATCCCCAGCAGCAGCCAGGCATTGGGTAAGCACCAAGACTGCAGAACCTGAGTCAGATGAAAAAAAGATGTAGATCTGGGTGTCATTGGCATACTGATGGCACTTCTCTCCAAATCTCTGAATGATCTCACCCACCAGTCTCAGATACACATTGAACAAGATAATAGAACCCTATGGGGGAGGTCCTTGGGGAACCAAGAGCAATCTTCCATCACCACCAGCTGGAACCTCCCCTATAGGAATTAATGGAACCATTCAAGACCGATCCCACACACCCTTCTAGGTCCTGTAGTTGTGTCAACAACTCCTTGTGATCAACCGAATCAAAGGCTTCTGAAAGATCTAACAAGATCAACAGGGCACAATTCTTCCTGTAGATCTCCGGGTGAAGATCATCAACTAAGAACAAAAGCACAGACTCCGTGCTATACCCTGGACAAAAACCTGACTGAAATGGGTCCAGGAATCCAATAGCATCAAGGTGAGCCTGAAGTTGCTGGGCAACCACTCATTCAATAACCTTCCCTTTTTAGGAAGTTCCGAAAAAAGAGAAGGTTACAGAAAGAGTGATAGCTGGCTGAGGAGTCAGCATCCAAAAATGGCTTCTTAAGTAGTAGTCAGACAACCACAATTTCGAGGGTGTCCAATAACCTTCCCTCTCAAAGTGAGGCAGTGGCTGCAATCTCAACCCCTTCCACATAGGATCCATGCAGGACCCATGCAGGATTCTGCATGGCACAATTTTTCTGCTATGGACTTGCACACACTTGCACATGTGTGACCACAGATCATGGGATCAGCCCTGTTGTCTATCCCAGCCAGCAACGGCCCCAGTATCTCCCATTGGCTTTCACCAATCAGAATGTGAAAGGATCTAATTCACAACTGGTTGCCCACACTGCTTCAAGTACATTCTCTGCATCAGTGGGTGACACTAATTGAAACCGATCCAAACAAACAAGACAAGGCTGAGGTTCCACAACCCAAAACTCTAGCTCTGCACGCAGAGTAGCAGCACCATAGTTATGGTGAATATGAGTGATTTTATCTGCAAACTAGTAATCAATAAAAATGTCACCACAGGCAATAGATGACTCTGTTTCATGGGAGAGACAGAACAGATTTATCAGTCCATTCATTACTCAGAAAAGCTTCACAGGATGAGACTTTGCTGATGCTATGATGTCGGAGAAGAAAGCTTTCTTTGCTTCCATCACAGCAATGGCATAGTCCTTCAAACATGATCTATACTGCAATTGGTCAGTTTTCACACATGTTAAGCACCTGGGCTCTAACTGCCTACCCCTCAGGTCCACCTCAGGTCCTCCGTATACCAAGGGGATCTAAGCTGTTGCAGCAGTGTGAGAGAATGCATGGGTGCAATGGCCCAGATCAGGATGTCATTCCACAAAGTGACCAGGTCATCAACAGAGTAGCCATGATGGTCAGTGGTAATCCCCCAGAGAGTTCTGGAAACCAATTGGATCCATTAGTCTCCAAGAGTAGACCAACCTAACTTGCCCCCCACCCTGACGAGGGCATAGGAGAGGGATATGGGCCTTCAGGAGGCAATGGTCCAGCCATGACAACCGTATCGTAACAATACCTCCAATAATCACAACCCCAGAGTCCAGGCAGGTGCAAAGCATCAAATCCAATATGTGTCCCACATCATGCATTGTGCCAGATATAATTTGACATAGACCCATAGTTGTCATGGAGACTACGAAGTCCTGTTCTGGCTCCAAAAGTTTCGTCTTAGTGTGTATGTTGAAGTCATCATGGATTTTACCCACAGGTACTAAATTAGGTACCTGTGGGTGTGGGTCTAGGCAGGTAGAAGACCCACCCCCTTCGTCCTGTTGGCCCCTGGAGCTGCCACCAGTGTTGGTTCTCCACCAGGGGTTGGACATCTGTGACTGGGTATCCTGCCTTGGACCAGAAGGTTGGATGAAATGATGACCCTTGAGGTACCAACTCTTCTGTGGTTCTAGGTTCTGTGATTCTGGGTGTGACAGCATCCAGGCCGCATCCAGGCAGTAACCCATTTATTTATTTATTTATTTATGTCTAGCCCTGTTTTATATTTTATATTTTATATTTAATATTTGATTGTTTTAAAATGAATTTTAGTGTTTTTATTGTTGGAAGCCGCCCCGAGCTGCGTTGCAGGAGGGGCGGGGTATAAATCTGAAAAATAAATAAAAATAAATAAATAACTACAATGAGCAGCACAGCCCCAGTGTTACATCAGGCTGAGAATGTAAGTGAGGGCAGAGACTGGATGGGGGTCCCTGCCGGAGTATGTGGAGTGACGGTGACAGATACCCATGGGGCACGGGACATATCCAGGAGGGGAGGAGTGATTGTGGCCAGCCCCCCCACCATTGGAAACCTTGTGTGGGGGTGTGTGGTCAATATCCCCTGAGCTGGAGCTGCACCGAACCCAAGGGGGCATGTCCAGTGGCCGAAAGGATCACTTGCCACCGCCATGTCTATCAAGGGGGTAGAGACTTGGAACAGCTTCTTCTGGGATACCTGCACAAGAGCCGGGAGCGACCGGTGGCCATGCCGGTGGCACATGCCAGTGGCACGTGCCAAAGGGGCACGGCCAAAGGGGCATGCCCTTTGGCTGTACCCTTCTTCTGGGACCGGCGGCTGGGGCCACAGAGGCTGACTAACATTATTGATGTTTGGTGGCAGAGGGAGCTGATCCGCTGGGCAATGAGAGTGCTGGATATGGGGAAGGGGGAGGAGTGATTATTTTGTTATTGTGATATTGTATTAAGGGAGGAGGGGTATTTTTGTGAATTGGGGGATTGTTTGTGTTAAGAGTGAATTAAATGAGGAAGGGGTTTTTGTAACTGTGAGCTTAGATTGATGAGTTATATAATATGTTAAAATTATGGGGGATTATATGAGAGAATGAGTATGTAATGTAGAAGCCCCACTCCACTTGGTGAGAGCAGGTGGAATGGGAGTGGGAGGGTTCCCCCCTGGTGGCAGCAGGTGGGAAGGGTGAAGTTAATAGTTGGTTAATTGTTGGGAGGAATGTTGTGTTATATTATTTCTAAAGCGGTATAAGAAAGGTTCTCCCCTGGTGGCAGTAGGGTGAGGAGAAGTGAGGAAATTGATGGTTAATAGGTATTATTTAGAATGTTGGCTTGCCTTGTCCTTTTTCTCAATGGTAATGGGTTATTGTCTTTTTGGATTGGTTATTATGTATTAGAATGGTCTGATGTGGACCTCATGGTATTTCACTTAATTGCAAGCCGCCTCGAGCTTCTTGTGAAGGAGAGTTGCGGGATATAAATAAAAAATGAAATGAAATGAAAAAAACCCTCTAGTAGTAGATTTACTATTCACAGGTGTTATTTGCATTTTGAGGTAGATCTTTGACTCACACCTGTAACTGAAACATGGATTTGCATATCTAGTTTTGGGGGGATTCCATTTTGGTTATTTCACTTTTTCATTCCCCAGTCCCTCCATCTCCCACCCCACCCCACCCGTCCTCAGTATTACAATGATGTTGTTGTCAGCAGTTTTGAACATGTAAATATTGCAGAAAAGATGTAACAGAAATACCAAAATCACACACACTAACCAAGCTCCTCCAAAGAAAAGGATGCCCTGTGGAATGGAAACAGGTAGCCGTTATTTTCTGCTTTGCCTTTTTCGTTTAGGTAGGATTAATTTTGCAGGCATGTTTATTTTTTACCAAATATTCTTTACTGCTCTATTCCTCTCTGTTTGCTCTAATCTCTTCCGTATAACTGTGCAACTAGAAGGAAATAGAGGATGTTTCTTCTCTCTGATGTTCTTGTCCGCTATTACGTTGCCCCGTTTGATGATGAACCTTAGCATCAGCGAAGTAACAACACATACCATCCAGGATAACGGTGGGAGCAAACCCGCGCAGAGCAGTTACTAGTCAGCCTGGATGAGATTGCACTTAGGCTTCTCAAATTCTCTGAGGTCAGCTGTAGTTTTCAACTCTACAGCATTTCTGTGAAGTGCTGTACATTTCCAGCAATATGTCATCATTAACAATATGTCAGCTCTCTTTTCTAAGCAGTGCACCATCATTAATTCCGAGACACAGTATTCTTCTACATATTCTGGTCAAATCCAAGCTTAATGAGGTTGAGATGCATAAAGCTAGATAACTGCATAGGGGAGAAATAAAAATTCAAGATACTGCACTTTCTTGTGGGTTCTTTAGTGGGGATGGATGAATTAAATCAGAAAATGGATGAACCTTTACTCCCTCTCCTCAACTTTCATCCATTCATAGAATCAACCTTGAATCAAATTGGTTTCTCCCCAATTCCTTTGCAATGAAGCAAGTAAAACATTCTGTAGTACACAGCTTAATGGAGGGATAGGACTGCCCTTATAATTTGCAGGGCCCAGGTTGAAGATAAAATGTGGGGCCCCTGTTGGCCAGCCCTGACTAGGACTGAAAGCCTTAATGGACTAATTGATTAAGTGATTCATGCATTCATCACAGATTGGATGCTGTTAAAAATTAAAATTAAAATTTTAAAATTATTTTAACATAATTGTTTTTAAAATTATGAATACATTTTTAAAAGATACAAAATTAGCAGCCACAAAGAGTTGAATTTCCTGAAGCTACATTGAGGTTCCATGGTGTTATAGTACTTAATTACGCAATTTGTCCATAAATTGATTAAAAGCAAAGCTGTTTGCCAAGTAAAAATCAAGTAGATGGCCCTAACTGTAATAATGAATATCAAAGCACAAAGAAGACATTTCATAATAGGTTTTTCAACTGAAAAGTCGTTTGGAAGAATCATCAGATTTCAACCTGCAAGAAAGATGAAAAAGAGGGGTATTCCAAGGAAACCCAAATACTGATTATTTCACAATAATTAAGGCAGTTGTGTCTACAATAGAAAACAAAAACAAACCAAACTAAAAAGAAAAAAGCAAACAGGTGAGTAAGTGGACCAATAAACGTTTAAGCTCCTTTGAGCCAGGACTCTGGCTATTTTCAAACATGATGCTGCCACGCTTAAATCCAATCTGGGGTACCAGCCGCCACCTCACCTGGGGGCAGGCCAGAACAAACATGACTGTGTGCTTACCATGCTTTGCCCCAAACCGCGGCAGTGCTTACCAATGACTGTTCCCTGTGATTTTTTAACATTACAGCGGGTGATAACTGCTGCCATGGTCCGGGGCAAGGCATGGTGAACATCTGGTGGCCGCCGAACAGAAGTGATGCTGCTTTTGGGGGGACTGGGGGGTGGGAGTAAGAGTGGCAAAGTGTGGCAGCGTCGCTTCTGAAAATACCCTAGTATATCCAACGAGAATATCTTACTCGTCAGATTTGGTTGCTTTAAAATGAATCAAATGGGCAAGATGTTTGTTCTGCTCTGACTGGAGATCTACATCAGATTGTTGAGTTCAATTCCCTTAGCTTGTTCTTTTCATGCTATTTAGTGCTATTGTGGTTGCACAGAGTATCCAAATTGAACAAACAAACCATATGGACTGCCTGAACCAAATTGGCCAAACCACACAAGTGGATATGTGGCTTGAATGCGGGTACATTCTCACCGAATGTACAGAATTCAATATCTGTGAATACTCAACTTCAAATTCATTTTTCAACTAAACACAAACTTCTATCCATTAATGTCACTGGGGGAAATCCATGCTGTGTGCACGTGTTGCATGAGACTTGTACATGTGCCGCATGCTCTCTGAACTGAACTCCTTATCTTCCCCCCTCATCCTTCCTCTCCTTCCTCACTGTCAATAACTATTGATGGAGTCACCATCCTGCCTGTCCCCCAAGCCCGTAGCCTAGGCTTCATCTTTGACTCAGCCCTTTCTTTTAAACCCTACATTGACTCTGTTGCTAAATCCTGTCGCTTCTCCCTCCATAACATTGCTAAGATTCGCCCTTTTCTCTCTGTCTCGTCTGCCAAAACTCTTGTTCATGCTCTGGTCATCTCTCGCCTCGATTACTGTAACCTCCTTCTCACTGGCCTTCCCCGGTCTCACCTTTCTCCCCTCATCTCTGTCCAAAACTCTGCTGCCAGGGTCATCTACCTCGCCAGTCGCTTCGACCATGTGCAGCCCCTCCTCTCTTCGCTTCACTGGCTTCCCCTTCCTGAACGAATCCTGCACAAGCTCCTAGTCTTCACCTATAAAGCTCTTCACAACCTTGCTCCCCCCTACCTCTCTGCACTTATCGCCCTCCATACTCCAGCCCGTGCACTTCGCTCCTCCTCTGTCCCTTCTCTCACCCTTCCACGCCTTCCCTGCTCCCCTAAGCGCCTTCGTCCCTTCTCACTTGCTGCCCCCCATGCCTGGAACTCCCTCCCTGTCCACATCCGCCTTGCCCCCTCCCTTCATACCTTCAAATCTCTCCTTAAAACTCACCTCTTTCGCTCTGCTCTGTCTGACTCTTTATCCTGCTGAGCCACTATTCCTATACCTACGATCGGTTTACCCTTATCCTTGCAACATGGACCTGCCTGCTGTCATTCTCATCGTAACCAAGCCAAGTACGTGCACTTGAGACCTCGCATCTTCATGAATGTTAGACCCCTTGTCTCTCCCTCTGTTCCCCTTCCTAAGTCTCTCCCCCAGCTCCTGTCTCTCAGATTGTAAGCCCTAGGGGCAGGGACCGTGTCTATTTTATTACTTTGTAAAGTGCCAGGTACACTGCTGGCGCTATATAAATGTTTGTTAATAATAATAATAATAATAATAATAATAATGCTCGCTGCGTGTGAGGTGAGCAAAACTTGACCAATGTGTGTGCAACACTTGTGCGTGTGCTCCTTGTGCACAGATCATACACAAAGCACAAATTGGCTCTAGTGACTCAACTCCCAGGGCCTGGAGGAATAACCACTGCTGTTCTGGTCTCTTTCCAAGACATTCACTTGTTAATAGCTTATCTTTACTGAATGATAGGCCAAAACTCAATAGATTCAAGAGAAGCAGCAAATAATTACTATATTCAAATGTTTGGATAAAGTTTTGAGCAGCCTGAGTGGAGAAAGCTTTACATTAAGAAGTTAATTATGTTTGCTTCTAAGGCTGTGAATTAGACTTCAAAAAGGATGTGTGCAGCGGCACAAAAGGCTGGCAAAGCAGGAGAAAAGGTTTTCTGATGTGTCACCTACACCACCTGCTGAAAGTGACCTTACATGAGCTGGATTTTGCCTATGGAAAAAAATGCAAATCAGGCTTATCAGAAAGTATGCTACCGCTGAAAAGAAAGGATTATCCAGCACAGAGGAAGAGAAACTTGCTGAGCCCTCATAACAGATTAAATTGTCTAAGAGAGACAGAAAGAGCAATAGTCCGCAGCCTTTCAGGAAGCTGAAAACATGTCAGTGTTGCTTCAAATGGAAATGCCTTGTGGGAAATACATAGATTCTTTATCCTGCTTTTAGGATGATTTCAGTACCTTGCTTAACTCTGTGCCACTGGAGCTGAAATGAATATTCATCATGCAAATATATTCAATGAACTTGCCTTATTCATTTCCAATGAGATGGGAAATAACCACTATTTGCCCCAGCACTAGGAATAAGGCACAGACACAAAGGATATGGGAAAAACTGGCAGCAGCTGTTTTATTGAAGCCAAACTTAATTAATAACCTGTTAAGAGAACAAGAAACCGATTAAGCCAATTAAATTCAATTAACAACCATGAATATCGGTGGATAAAATTAAAGGCCAATTACCCCAAATCGAATCTTTCCCATGCCAAATTATGTGTTAAATTAGAATATCCAATTAATCAAACCTTTTTCATTAGAATGCCAATTAAATGCTGATTAGAATTATACTGAATTAACTTCGGTGAATAACAAGGGGGGTGACGAGATGATATAACTTAACACTTCAACTATCTCTCACTCCCCACATTCAGTACCATAATGCCAACCATTCTGGCTTGGAGATACTGGTGCAATCCCTTTCCAATGGATCAACTTGATCCATTTCCCAGAAGGACAGATGCTGCTGATGCAAACCTCGGGATCGCGTAAATCCTACCTGTATGCACACAACGCCTGCCCTTCCTTCCTGTGATAATCTGGGGCACCCATCCCCTAAATTACCCACCAGGTGCACCTTGCAGAATGAACCCAATCATCTGCCCATACACCCAGGCTATAAAGCCCATACTAGTTTAACCCTATGGTACTGAACACCGCCACAAGTTCAGCATCTGTGCTTGCTTGAACACCCCCATAAAACAAACACAATTCACCCAAGTGAAATCATACCCTCTGGACAACCCACTCATACCAGCCTTTGTAATAACCCTTTAATGTTTCCAATATACAGTCTAATCCCAGTTCGGATAAATGCACCCCGTCCTGCCAAAATAGTTCTGGCCTGTTCCATCTTATTTCTGGATGACAAAGCCAAATACCACCCAGTGGCACAATCCATTTCTTGACTTCCCCATTAACCTTTTTTTGAGCTCTATCCACTGCTCTAGGATTGGTAGCTCCCGGTCACCTAATCCTCTGCAACATCTCAGTGAACACCAGAGTGGCCTGTGAGAAAAGCTCCCACAACTGGACCCAATCCTGCCTGATCATTATCGATAGGTCAAATCCGGATCCCCTTGTAAAATCATTCTTACCCAGATGGATTAATATCACATCTGGGGACGGTCTATCTGACCAACCCAACACTAGGGGCATCAGCTGGGGCCAAAGCATCCCTCTCCTTCCCTTCCACACAACAAAAACTCTTTAAGCTAGGGATGTGCAAACAGAATGCGATTCGGATGTTCGGATGTTCAGTCATTTGGTTCGAAACCTGAGTTCGGGTTCGATGGTTCGGTTCAGCCGAGTTTGGGTTGGCCGAACTTGGCTGAACAGTCAATATCAAAACTGAAACCAAAACGAAACTGAAACCTAAACTTAGCCAAAACCGAAACTTGCTCTTTTCCCCCCTGAAAAAACATTTTTCCTGCCCCCGAACTCATCCAAACACAAGCGAACTGTTCGGTCATTCGAGAGTTCAGTTTGGACATTTGGTTGTCCGAACAGACCGAGTTCGGTCCGAATTCCGAACATCTGAACCGAATTGGCCCATCCCTACTTGAAGCCAAGACAAGCTGAGAGCCCCAGTCGGTTGTCTGAACTAGTTTCTCTGCCCACCTGACAAAGTTGTGACTGATGATCAAAGTTACCTTTCTCTGAGTATTACGGCCACCTACTATGAAAAAAGAAAAACTAAAAACAAACTATCAATTACACAGCACACAGACCATACTCTATAGCACTGAGAATAGGTGAACATAAGACCTAAACACCCCTGGCCACAACCTGTCTAACCTCTGGATGTCAGGGGGGGGGGGTGAACCCGGCTGCAGCTGCAGATGAAGCCGCCCCAATTCTAAATGAATGCGACCTAAACACCACCCCCGAAAACCCAAGTAAAACCAAACAGCATTTTAATACTGCCAAAACCTGGTAACGAATCAAAGGCAGACCAGACTGATGCACAAACAATGATCCCGGCAAAACAGGTCTAACCTTTAAATAATTTTCCATGCATACCACTGGGCAGATAAGTTGTTCAATAGACCTGGCAAGTGCCACCTTCGAGCCTCTTCCCAACTGATCAGTCTTTGAAAAACTAATACGAACCTCGATACCCACCCCAGTCATTGCTACATCGCCAACTTGATACTCTCTTCCTGTCCTATCGTTCCTGGAACTCACAACCAATTCATTAATTCACATGACCCTGAAAAGAGTCACCACAAATACAGCCTTAAACAAACAGACCTCCCTGGGGTCATGACACACCTCCCCCAGCTTGCCTACAATGTCAGCCAAAATCTTGGGGGACAATGGGACCCTGTTATCAACCCGAACACGACCCTGCTTCCTCCATGAGACAATCTTTGCCCTAAGTACTGAGGCCACATCGCAATCCTGCACCCGCACCATCTTAGACATGAAAGCCAAAGCAGACCATTTGATAGTTATAGTACCGGCTGCTAACCCCTTCCTGTGCAATTCGAGCTCGAACTGCACCCTCTTATCCAAAGGCACCGGAATTAACAACGTCCAACCTCTGACCTGGGCAAACCCTAAAAACCCCTTGATCGCCCTCTTGTTGTAAGCCAAATCTCAGAGGACACAGAACCCTTCACCATGTCCATCAGCTCTAGCCTCCAAGGCTCCAAAGCTGTCTGGGGACGAAGCCCTGATCCTTCCTTATGAAGGGAGCAAGCTCCCAAAAACTGCATCTGCAAATGAGAGTGGATATCAGCTATCTCATTCTTAACCCCGGGACATGTCTTGCACAAAACACTATATTATGCCACAAACACCACAAAAAGAATACCCTAACCAGGTGCATAACCCTCTCTGACTTGGAAGAAAGTGAATTACCCACATGCACTACCGCTAAATTATCGCACCAGAATATGATCCTCTTATCCTGAAAACTGTCCACCCACAACACGATAGGTAATTGCTCCAAGAAGATCAAATTCCTCAAAATACCTGAATCCTCCCACTGCACAGGCCATCTCTCAGCACACCAGTGACCTTGAAAATAAATTCCCAACCCAGGCGCACCAGTTGCATCAGAGTGAAAGTGTAATTCAGCCTCAAGTAAGTACAACTCACACCACAGGCTAACCCCGTTGTTCATTCTCAAAAACTCTAACCAAACATCCAAATCCTCCTGAATCCCCCTTGTCACCCGGATGCAATGGTGCGGCAATGATACCATAATTGTCCTAGCATATAAACGCGATAAAAAGGCCTGAACTGGAGCAACCACGCGGCAAGTGAAGTTTAGCTTACTGAGTAATAACTGCAGCGCTGTTAAAGTCACTTTACTAGCCGCTATACATGACCTTACTTCAACCTACAACTCAATAAGCTTAGCCTTGGGTAGCTGAGACAATTCCCTGACCAAGTTCAATTCTATGCCTACATATGTTATCACCGATGTAGGTTCCTTGGTCTTTTCTTCTGCTAAAGGTACCCCCACCAAATCTGCAACTTTCCTAAACAACCCCAACAAGTTGCCACACTCTGTCGACCCTGTTTTCCCGATAAACAAATAATCATCCAAGTAATGGGTCACTTGACCAGACCGTGCCCTACACTTCACAATCCACTCCAGTGCGGTGCTAAATTTCTCGAAGGCCGCACATGAGATGGAACATCGCCTGGGAATGGCCTTGTCATAATAGAACTGCCCCCAAATGAAAACCCAAGCAGGTCAAAGTCCTTAGGGTGGACTGGCAAAAGGCAAAATGTAGATTTGATATCGCTCTTCGCCATGCGTGCACCGCTTCCACACTTACAAACCAGTTCTACTGCAACATCGAATGAAGCGTAGTGCACTGTGCAGATTTCATGCAGGATAGCATCATTCACGGAAGACCCCCTGGGTATGACAAATTGTGGATGAGTCTGTACTCCCTGGGGGCCTTCTTGGGAACAATACCCAGTGGAGATATTCTTAAGTTGTCCATAGGCAAACTCTTGAAAGGGCCTGCGACCCTGCCCTCCAAATCTTCTTTCTTTATCTTCCACTCAACAACTTCCTCCAAACCTATCACTGACTTCAAGTTTCGCGTGGACATGTGCTTGCGAACCCCTTGAAACAGAATTTCAAAACCACAATGAAATCCTTCAACTACATAACTAGAGACTCCCTCTAACAATTAATCCACCAACAATTCCTTGAGCACCCACCACCTAATTGGCGTTGGCGCCCTTGTTGGCACCTGCCTGGGGGACACCCCCATAACGGGCTTAACCCTCTGTCCCCCACTCTTCCATCTAGGGCAGTTAGTGAAGTGGTGAGGCCCGCCACACTGAAGCAGGAATGCCTAAACCTGCAACTGTCACGAAAACACCGAGACCCCTCGTTGAAGTCAAAGCATGCCAACGTCTGGCCCCCTTTTTTGGCCGGTCCCCCACAAAAATTATCAGTTGGCTGTCCACCACCCTTCACTATCACATGGCCGCTGTCTGCCCTGACCACGTCTTTTTCCTGTATGCATTCAATCCAGAGATCATGGTCTTTGACATCCCACCTGACATCTGGTGTGATGGAAGCATTCTGCCGAAAAGCCTCATCATACCGTAGACACCCGAACCCTTCCTTAGTCAAGTAGGCCCGCCTCACAATATCAAAATATTTCCAGAGGGCCACCGCCCTCTCTGGAAAGGCCTGCATGAATACCCCGGCATAAATTATAAACTCTGACTCCCAGTTAGTCCAGTTCCGATCTATCTTCCTGCGCTTTGCTCTTTTGTATTCCCTGGGCTCGGGCTTCGCATTGGGGTCTGGCATAGGGTTGCAAAATAAAATAGGCAATAAATCAATATACTCCCCTTTCCATATTTTTTCTCGAGTGGACTGAGTTAAGTGCACGCCAATAGGATCAGAAACCCTAGCGTACCCACCCCGCAATGGGGGAACCTCACCTGCTGGCGCTACTGGCACCTCTGACACCCCTACCATACCTAAAACCCCTTCTTGAGTTTGCGCTTGGGGGTACTGACCTAGACCAACCTGACCATGGCTTCCTTCCGCTGATTCTGTGTGGCTGGTAGGACCCACCGCTGATTGCGGGTATCATACATTATCCACCCACATTAATCTGTTTGTATCTGACCCAAACTACTCTGACCAACCATTGGAAACCCTAATGCTTGCTGCTGCACCTGTGCTCCAGTTACGCCATCCGCTTGTGAGGGTGAGACCTGGCTAGCAACGGGCGGTAACGTGGCCTCCCCACTCGCTCCCTGAAATTGGGAGCCCCCAACACTTATGCAGCCACCAACAACCAACCTGCTCTGCCCAACATACTCACCATCCCCCACGCTCATAGCTACTTGCGCAGGCAACACAGTCTGGACGGGTGCGACGGGAGGCACACTCACTGTCACCACCCAGCCCCCAGCCTCCAGTAATGTTGCAATCCAGGATATAAGCTCCTCCATGTGGTCAACCTTTCTCGTGAGCTCCTCGATCACCTGACTGCTTGCCCCAGAGGCCCCACTAGCCACCACTGGTATGCACGTGCCTTCTCCACTCATGCTGGGCTGGGACAAAACAGAGTCAGAATTACTGACAACCCCAGCTGCCGCCATGCTCAAATCATGCCCAGGGGAAGCATCCAACATACGAGCTTCTGCCAACCTCCCCATAACTCCATCCCAAGCATTCATCTTGGCCTCAAGGGTCTGCAAAAACACCTGCCCTTGAACATCCTGGCACCCCTCCCCTGAAGGAGCCTGCACTGGGTGCCTAGACTGCACTGTTGCTAAATACCCACTAGGGGATGCAGCGACCCCTGGCTGTATGGCAGCCCCAGTCTGCCTCAGCAAATCCCTCAGGGCAGATGACCCTGTCATCTCCCACGTCCCCCCTATTTCCATGGGGATGCTGTCCCAGCTCCCCACCATCATCAGGCCCTGGTTGGGGTCTAAACAGCCTAAACAGCAACCCTCCGCCTCTCCTCATCCCCCCGCCTACACCCCCCACATTACCATTTGTGGGGGCACTGGCCCCCTTTGTCCCCTTTCTCCTGCCCATATGTGGAGCAGTAATGGCTGCCAAGTTCAGAGACCGCACCCCCATTCTACCCAATCCAGAGGGAGCACTCCCTCCCCGCTCCCAGCACAGCAGCGCCATTTTAAACTGCTTGCGGAGGGTGTGTGTTGGAGGCAATCCCTCCCAGCTATCCAAAACACCCCCAGTCCCAGCTGCACAGAGATAACCCCCCCTTTGTCGCCACCCCTGCCCGAATGCCATTTTAAACTGCTTGCTGGAGAGGGGGAGTTGCAGGCGATCCCTCCCAGCTATCCAAAACACCCCCGGCCCCAGCTTCACAAAGAGAGGTGCCCCCTTTACCACCACTCCTGCCTGAACTCCGGGCAAAACCAAAAAGGGGTGATGCCAACACCCTGCTGATACCAACACCCATGGACAGAATCCGAAGGGGATACTCCCCTGCAGTCGCGCCTCTCCTGGCACAAGCACCCCAAAGGAATGGGGGGGGGCACAATCCTCTTCCATGGCCCACAAGACTCACCGACCCATGTCTTTTTTGTTAGCACACTGCCAAACAAATGAAGGGCTGTGCAGTACGCTACACCACCATGTGGCCATAACCGGCCAATCAGAAAGGATCCTCTTCGTGCCGCCACCTCTGCCTTGCAATCCCGAGTGGATTTCAGCTTGCAATGCTGCAGCCAGCTCGACCCCACTGCCAGGACCAGCGGGCAAGATCAGTCTCCCCCCAACCCCATGCCACATTCCTCTGAGAGGCAGGCACAAATTCTCCGCAGTGCACAGGGCGCTTAGCGGGGGGATTGTTTGTGTTTCATTAGAGCTCCATTTTAGATACTTTGCCTTGCTCATTTCATTTATTTTGGTTTCTGTCATTTCAGTATTTTGACTACTTTGTTAAAGCTGTCATGCATGTGCAGTGGTGCTAATAGTGCCAAGATAATGTAACCAAAATTCCAAATTGACCAAAAATCCCAAACTCGATGAAATATTTGCATGGCATATTTTATGCAAAACCTGAAATTAAATATTCAAATACATAGATATGTAAAAAAAGCATTTGGTGTGTGGATGTTTTGCGTATCCAAATACATGGATATGCAAAAAATCATTTGGCTATTCAGAGGGTACTCTGAAATTGAGAAAAGTATTCATGAGAGCAAATCCTCTATTGCTTTCACTCGTACACTAGGGCTGGGTTGAAACTTTTCTTTCTCCACCCTTCTCCACCCCCAGTTTGCCCTCTGGACTCAGATTTGAATGAATGAATGAATGAATGAATGAATCTGAATGAAAGACTCAGATTTGAAGTTTAGTTCAGTTTCCCAAGGGATACCTGGTTCCACTTTGCTGGATGCAGTTTTGCTATCAGTCTGAAAATAAACCGGAAATTAGGAAATGCAGCAAAACAACAAATGGGTTATGCAGTGAATCCATTATTCATTACATCTGAAACAGGTGGCTATGCTACCTGCAGGTAATACCCACATTTTCAAGTACCTGTTTTTGTACTTGATGGGCTACCTGGATACTGATTGGGTACCTGGGCACTTTGAAAAATTGTAATTTCTGGTACCGATTTTAAAATTTTCCAGTTACCGATCAGTAAATCGAGACAGAAAACCAAAAAATCAGGACTGGAAGTCAACAATTCAGGACATTTCAGGACATCAAGTGCTTGAATTAGTTTGAAATTGGGAACCAGTTGTTACCTGATATTTTTCAGTTGAATCAAGTACTAGAAATTCAATGGGTGTATCTTTTTTGCAGGTATTCATTTCAGCTCTAGATATGCAGTAACAGTAAAGTTGTATTCATTGTTAAGTAGTTTACCACCACAGTATGCGGCTGCTGATTGGTTTACCAATTTGTTTTCCAGTGTGTCAGTTATTAATTATGGTTATGGAATTAAGTGTCTGGTCAGTTCTCTGCACTTGCCTCTGCCCTCACCTAACACCTGCCAATTCCCAACCTTCAGGCTGTTTCTCCTGCATTCTGAACCTCCTTACCTTGTCTTGAACTTGTTATCTTTCCTTTTGATTCCTGTATTCATGCCTAGAATAGTATAACCACACTTTGGGCATGATCCAGAACCCTGACATGCACAGCTTTGTGTAGGGCTGAGGCGGTAACTCCTTTTTCCGTTCTGCTATTTCATTACGCCATTGCAGAATTGCCCATGACATTCCGCAGCTTTTCCACCGGCATTCCGCTAATTCTGCCGGCATTTCGCTAATTCGGAAACTGTCGGAATAATCGCGGAAACTGTCGGAACAATCATGGAATCTGTCGGAACATGCATTTTTTGCTACTGCGCAGCGCTGGTGGAAATTGCGGAAGGTAGCAACTGTCTGAAAAAACATTATTACACTATTTTCGCAGTCTTTGGAAGTAGTGGAATAAAGTAGCGGAATGGCGGAATTAGAGGAATGAAATTAGCAGAATAATTGTCTCTATCGCATCATTCTGCTCATTGTGGAAGAGCTTTTTCCGTCTGAAAAAGTTATCGCAGCGGCATGCCGCTTCAGCCCTACTTATGTGTGTCCACACATACGTGTACATGAGCGCATGTGTTCTGCATGGTTTCCATGTGGTTTGTGTATATGCCACAGTCCCCGTAATGGGTGTGTGTGTGCGGATTGTGCACCATGCACGCATCATGCATACCCCACGAAAACATACATGGGGCTTAGGATTGGCCCACCCATGTCTAGCCATTTGCTCCAGTCTGCTGTGGATCCCATGCCTGAGCTAGACCTACTCCTCAAGTGTCAGTGTTCCTCAGGGTCTGACACATCCTCTGAAGAGCTGAAATGAGTACCCTCAAAAATGGGAATACCCAGTGGATGTCCGGTACCTTAATCAAATTGAATATTTTGGGTACATCCCAGGAGTGTCTAGAAGGCACTAGGAGTGTGCACCAGGTCCCCATATCGTTTTTGTTTTTCAAAAATGTCATTTTCATTATCGCTATTAATGAAAATGTTGTTTTCGTTATCATTATCATTTTAGTTATCATTTCGTTATTGTTTTCAT
>QEPC01012734.1:651157-665601 GCA_003113815.1 Sphenodon punctatus
TTCTATTTCACTAACTCTTCTTAATAAAGTTATTGCTAACAGGAATACTGTCTTTAAACCCACACCTCATAACCAGTTCATTTGTGCCCCCCATATAATCAATTCACGCTGCCCCAGAGGCACAAATTAAATGGTTATGGGTGGGGGCAGCATGAACTGATAATGGGAGCACAACTGAACTGGTGAATTAGTGTGAATTGATTATATGGGGGCCGGGGCACAAATGAACAGGTTATTGGGTGGGGGCAGCATGAACTGATTATGGGGCACAACTGATATATATAATGTCTCTTTTCATGGCATAATGCACTTAATAAGCTACCTGAATTTTGGGTGTCTGGTGTGTTTGATAGCAGCACCTCTGGACTGGTCACACTGCATGCATACACAACGCACAGGCGGCACCGACAGCAAGAAGCAACAGGCCCTGGAGGCCAGACAGGCTAAGCTCACTCCCCTCCTCCAGTAAGGCAGTGGACGCAGTCAGTCTCTCTGTGCCTGCCTCAGTGCCCGACCGGCTGCCCCTGCAATGGAACCACTCCTGGGTAGTGGTGGTAGACGCTTGGCTAGGGAGGTGGGAAGCATTGGGAGATCATGCTTGTCTATGGCCACAGTTATAACTCCTAGCTGCTGGATTTTGTATATTTAGAAGCTGTCAGCATACCCCACCCCATCCCTTAAACCCTGCCCCATCCTGGACCCATTTCAATCTGGGTTCCATCCCGGCTATGGCACTGAGACGGCATTGATGGCCTTGGTCGATGACCTCCGCCAGGAGATGGATGCAGGATGTTCAACATTTCTCATCCTGCTAGATCTCTCGACCACTTTTGATACCATGGACCATGGGCTGCTGTTAAGACAGCTGCGTGACCTGGGAGGTCTGGATGGGACTTTTTTGGAATGGTTCTGCTCATTCCTCTCAGGGAGAAGCCAGCGGGTGTGCTGGGGGAGGAGACATCGTGCGCCCGCACTTTATAATGCGGCGTTCCGCAGGGTTCTATTCTGTCTCCATTATTATTTAATGTATATATACAACCTTTGGACGAGGTCGTGAGAGGGTTCGGGGTGTGATGTCACCAATATGCTGATGATACTCAGATGTACCTCTCTTTTTCAACTGACCCAGGCCCTGCTGTCTCATTGCTCTCCCAGTGTTTGGAGGCCGTGGCAGAATGGATGCGGCAGAGCAGACTGAAGCTCAACCCCGATAAGACGGAGGTGATGTTGGTGGGGAGAGCGAGGGAGGTAATGGCCCCCCTGAGTGGGGGGATTCGCCCTCCTATAGCCCAGCAGGTCCGGAGTCTGGGGGTGGTGCTGGATGCGGATCTCTGCCTGGAGCAGCAGGTGGAGGTACTCGCAAAGGCGGCTTTCCGCCAGTTGCACCTGGTGCAGAGGTTGCGTCCGTACGTCTCCGGCCTGGACCTGGCCGCCCTCATCCATGCCTTGGTCACCTCGAGGCTGGACTACTGCAACGTGCTCTGCGTGGGGCTTCTCTTGTGCCTGGTTTGGAGGCTGCAGCTAGTGCAGAATGTGGCAGCCCGTATCCTTACGGGGATGGGTCGCCGAGAGCACATTACACCTGTGCTACGGACTGTGCACTGGCTGCCGATAGCGTGCTGAGCCAGGTTCAAGGTTTTGGTGTTGATCTATAAAGTCCTTCACAATCTGGGCCCCTCATACCTCAGGGACCGCCTTGCCCTCCGTGCCCGAGAGTGGCTCCTTCGGTCTGTCGGGGGTGCCACAATGGAGAGGGCATTCTCGGTGGCTGTGCCGTGCCTATGGAACTCCCTTCCGGAGGAAGATCGCCTGGCCCCAAGCCTGTTGACATTCCGGCGAAGTTGTAAAACCTGGCTCTTTGCCCAGGCCTTCGGGGAGTGGGGGGTAGGGTTTTAGCTCCCCTACCTCATTTATTTATTTATTGTTTTAATTGAGATGCCAGGGCCCTGTTTTAATATATGATTGTTATTATGAATTGTTTTAAATTGTTTTTATATATTATATATATTTATTGCTGGAAGCTGCCCCGAGCTGTTCGCAGGAGGGGCAGGGTAGAAATCTATAAAATAAATGAATAAATATATAAATAAATATTAAGCGCCACCCACTTTGGGGTTTCAGAGTGCACACATGCTTTGCACGCATGCACATGAGGGGCCCATAACTGAGGCCTGAGCCCAGACCCTTCTCAATCTTACTACACCCCTGGACCAGACCTTATTTGCACATCTATTCCCAATGGCGCAGATCGGGTCCACCATCATTGTTCTACAGCCCAGCTCAGTCAGGACCATGTCTGTGGTGGCTTCCTAACCCAAACTGGCTCAGGTTGCTGTGGGGGCATGAGTACATTTATTTTACCAATAGTCTGCCATTTTAAAGATATCTACACAGAGAGAGAGTCCAGTTACTGTGTTGGTTCCAAATGTAAGAGATAGAGACAAAATACCATTTATTTTTTACCATGATTTACCATTTACCATATACCAATTTACTGTGTACCTCTTACTGTGTACCACATTCATCCTGGTAATGTGCATGAGCAAAATGGCCACCAAAGCTCTTTTGTTCATGCACAGGTCTCTTCCAAGATGGTGCCAGCAGCACTGCCACCATTTTGGAAAAGGGAAGCCATTTTGTGCATGCCCATTACTGGAACAAACCTGGTACATGGTAAGAAGTACACAGTAAATTGGTATATGGTACACGGTAAATCACAGTAAACAGCAAATGGTAAAAAAAAAATAAAAAAAATCTCTACCCAGAAAGTGTCACGAACTACTTTTTCCCCTCAATTTTCATTAAAAGGAGCCAAAAACTAA
This sequence comes from Sphenodon punctatus, assembly GCA_003113815.1. Classification (NCBI taxonomy): domain Eukaryota; kingdom Metazoa; phylum Chordata; class Lepidosauria; order Sphenodontia; family Sphenodontidae; genus Sphenodon; species Sphenodon punctatus. Next base: position 653,980 of record QEPC01012734.1, read on the forward strand.
GATTCTCAGAAAGTATCAAGAGAAAACTGAGATCACATTTCAGCTCTAATCATCATCCTTGAAATGCTATGTACCTATAACGTTACCTCACATTATTTTGGTCTCATAGGTGCCATGTTTCCCTACACTTTGAAAACTCTTCAATCAACAAATCAAAAGAAGAAAAGAAATTAACCAAGGGCTAAACTTTTAATAACAAACCATCTCCTCAAGCTTCAGTTTAGCATATACAAGAAAATGCTTTTTGTAAACCAGCAGCCTGTGGTTACCTAATCAACAGTGTAATTCAAATAATGAGAAGTCAAAACAGGCAGAAAAATTCCACCCACACTGTTAAGAATAAATACTAGAGCTGAAACTTGTCTTCGTAAAACTTCAGAATTTGCCGAAGATTCTGGTACCCAGATCTGTTATTATTATTATTATTATTATTAAACATTATTAAATAGTCCAAAGTTCTGAGGAACAAGATGATTCCTCAGGAAACATTGTAAGCCACTGCATGCGTGACTGGAAAGATGAGCTTCTTCTGGAAATGAAAATTAGTGCCATATTTGGTTGGAGGGGGGTATGGAAGGGATAAGCCATATGGCAAGTTTTGATTGAATGGCCAAGCCAGATGGCAAGTTTAAATTGGTTGGCAGGCCAAAATAAAAATGGCTGCAGCCATTTCCCATTCTCTCTGGTGAATTTTTTTTGTGCGACTTCGCTGGATCTTTAATCAGTTGCGGGGGGAGGGGTGCCTATCCTGTCCTTGCTCTGTCCTGGCATGTCATGGTATGGTTTGGCCTGTCCTGTACATAAGGCCATTACTGGGGGATGGTGGTTATGTTTACTTTTACCATTCCATGCTCTTTTTAGGGGTGTGCAATTCATTTTTGTTATTATGATAAAAACCCAAACAGTTATTGGGCGGGGTTGTTATTCTAAAAACAAATAATAATAATCAATCAATCATCAATCATCATCATCAATAATAATAATAATAATCATCATCATCATCATGATGAAAACAAAAATGAAAATGAATTTTAGTTTTCAAAATAATGGGGAAAAATATTAAAATGTATTTACGGCGATATCTTTTTTGTTTCTTATTGATGAAAGTTAGAGAGCTGTAAGCCCAATGGAGGGTACTATGCGTACCAAAAATCGGAAGAATTGGATCAAGTGAAACAATTCTATAAGCAATTAAATGTTGTGCTTTTAAGAAAAGCAGCACACACTTTCCTGGCTACAACTTCTTTATCTTCCACATGATTTACATGAAACCTGGAAAGATTATGTTCAATCCCAAGATTACCGAGCCTGCCAAATTTCAGGAAGATTGGGGAAAGGATCCTGAAGTTATAAGACCTTAACTTGAAAATTCATTTCTGGCAGTAATGTTTTTATATTCCATTCTGTTTACATGACATTTGGAAAGAATATATCGTACACCTTCCTTGTTATCTCTGCCAAACAACAGGACAATTTGATAAAGGGCCGAAATTTTATAAGCAATTGAAATTATCCTCTTGAAGACCATTATTTGGATAAATAACAGCACAGTGAGAGACTGGCAGATAGCGTGGAAGGGGAATGGAGGATGGAGGATAGAGAATAGGGATGTGCAAACACAACTTGGAAGTTCAGGCTTCGGCCCAAACTCAGGGTGTTTGGCCCATTCACGAACACCCTGAATTTGAACCACCCCCTGCCTGAACTGCCTGAACAAAGTTCGGGTTCTGAACCCATTAGGGCAGGGGGCAGGGAGGAACCCAGTTTTCCCTCTCCCCTCCAGGCTGCATGGTTGGAAGGGGTCCCAGGGAGCATCTCCCCCCCACCCAGCCTCATAAAAAAAATATTTTAAACTCCCCCCACCCCAGGGATCACCCTACCTGGTGGTGCCAGGGCTCCAGCCCCGGGTCCGCTGTTGGTGGGTCCCACGGTGGGTCTGGTGCCAGCGGTGCTCCAGAGTGCTTCAGGCCTCTACTAGGCCTTCCGGGTCAAACACAGACCCACCACTGCCAGAACCGGGGCCGAAGCCCCGGCACCACTAGGTGCCCGGCACCAATCCCTGTGTTGGGGGAGTTAAAAAAAATGTACGAGACTGGGCAGGGGGGGAGGTGCTCCCCGGAACCCCTTCCACCCATGCAGCCTGGAGGGGGGAGGGAAAACCGGGCCCACATGCCCAAATGGGTTCGGCCCCCCCTGAACCCGTTCGGGCTGAACAGGCCAAACCCAACTGTTTCAGGTTCGGCCGAACCCTGAAGAGGATGAACACCGAACTCCCCCAGTGTTCGCACATACTTAAGAGGGAGCAACCCAACAGACTGACAGACACATTCATTGGCCAATTACTGCATGCTTCCAGCTTAACAGGACCGATCAGTGATGGCTTTGAGGTGGGCATAGAAGGCGGCCCTGAGGTGTACATAGAAGGAACTAGGGATATACAAACAGAACGCGGTTCGGATGTTTGGCAATTCGGTCGTTGGTTTCGAAAACTGAGTTTGGGTTCAGTTGCTCAGTTTGGTGGAGTTGGGTATTTCCGAACATGGTAGAAGATTCAAAATAGCGCTATTGGTACCAATATCGACACCGAATTCAAAGATTTTTTTGGTGTCAGTATCATTTGGCCCTGAGACCACCCTGATCTCCGCCCCTGGTGCCAGGAAGTCTGCTCCTCAGCAGCCTCCCCCTTTCAGTCACGTTTTTCCCACCCAAATGGGCCTTTCAGTCACGTTTCCTTCCCCAAACTCACTCGGACATGACCGAACTGTTCGGTCATTTTAGAGTTCAGTTTGGACGTTTGGTTCGGTCGTTCGAACAGACCAAGTTCAGTTCGAACTCCGAACATTCGAACCACGTTTGCACATCCCTAGAAGGAACATAACTGGGAATTTGGGGATAGCATACCAGCAATCAGGATACATGGTTTACACATCCAGACTGGCCAATTATCATCACAATCACATCCTGAAGCACTGTGACAGAGGACATAAAAGAATGTCCATTGACTCTTTCCTAAACACATGCTTACAACTTCTCAGTAACAAATGGGGGAGAGAATTTGGGGTGGTCAAAGCAAAGAATGAGGATATTTGGTTGACATTTGTGTTGGCCAATTGGCATCGCAAACAGATCTTATACCACAGTGACATTTAAGAGAATCACTGGCATAGGCTCATTTTCTGCATATGCTGTGCAGGTTTATAAAACTGGGACCCTTTGTCACATCATTCCAATATATGGCAGAGATGATATTGAAGTTTTGAGATACAGCCCTGTCAAATTTCATATACACTGGTTGGGCTACAAAGATGTTACAGTCATACATGCATTTATAAGTTAATTGCTTATACCACCAAGTCCTTTTATCTAATCCTTCTGAAAGTTGGTATTGATAGTACTCTTGGGTAAGGTATAAACCTGCCAAGTTTCATCCACATTAAATAGGATACAAAGAAGGCACAGCCAGGAATGTATATGCAGATTTTTGTAAAATAACATAATTCAACTGCCTATAAAATCAGATTAATTTTCCAATCTTTCTGCACCTTGGTACATGTAATGCCTTCCATGGGCAGTATAATTCCTCCAAGTTTTATCAAAATATACTGAAAAATAAAAAAGTTACAGCCAAAAATGTGTTTTCCATTGAAACAAAAACAAAAATAAATTTTGATATTTACAAAATGGAAGATTTAAATAACAAAAACAAAAAAAGAATAATGATATGGATTCCTGGTGCACACCTCTACTCTTTTTTTTAAAAAAAGATCAGTGCCACATTGCTACTTCCTGCTGCTAGGTTAGTACTTAGCACCATGAGGTCAGAGAGATCTCTCTTCCTGACTCCACTTCCCATTGCCTCATCTGTTCAAGTTACAAGTGCCACAGTACCAATGCCATGCCAAGAGGTTGTGTGTTTCTTTCTTTCTTTCTTTCTTTCTTTCTTTCTTGTTGGTCTTATAATTTTATCTTCTGGGCTGGCTGGCTTTTTGTGTGATTTATTTCTTCATGCAGGTGCACACTGTTTTGCGGGGTTGTGTGTGTTGTCTTCTTTCATTAGGCAGTGGCTGCCACATGGCACAGCAGAGCCTAATTGTATAGTGTAACTTCTTCTGTTCTGTCAGCTGTTTGTCACCATGAGGCCAGAGGGATCACTCTGCCTGGCTCCACTTCCCCTTGCCAGGTCTGTTCAATTTACCAGTGCCACAGTAGTAACACCAATGCCATGCCTTTCTAAAAATAATAATAAGAGGGTGCCCCTGGGATGGGGGTGATCTACCGTCTGATTTCTTAATTTTGACTGCTGTGTTTGCTGGCTTTTGGTGGGATTTATTTCCCCATACAGTTGCACACTTTTTGTGGGTTTGTGTCTATTGTCGAGGCTGTGGCATGGCACAGCAGAACCTAATAGTAAGTATAATTGTAAGTTCTTCTACTGTTGTTCTGTCTGCTGCTTGGCTGGCACCATGAGTCCAGACCAGAGGGATCTCTCTGCCTGGCTGCAGCTGGTGTACATGGCAACACCTGCTGAGGTGCTGAGTTGGCACTGAATAGTTTCGAAGTTCCAAGTTTCCACATTGTGCAGTTCCGGAGATTTCTGAGGTCAGCAATTCCTTTTCTGAACTCTGGAACTTCGAAAACAGCACCGAAAAGTCATCGAGTACCCAGGATTACCCAGAATTTTGGAAATCAGCCTGGGTACCTGGAAGTACTATTCGGTAGGGATGGGCGAACGCTGTTCGGAAGTTCAGTGTTCGGCCCAAACTCAGCCTCTTTGGATGACCGAACATGAACACAAACACAAACACAAACACAAACACAAACACACCGAACCAAACTGAACGCCAAACACTGAAATGGTCAAACAGTTCGGTCAGTTCGGATCACATTCGGTTGAGTTCGAGTGGCTAAAACATGGTCTACTGACAGGTCTCTGGAAGGCCAAATGTAGCAGAGAGGGTGAAGTCATCTGACTCAGCTAGGAGAAGACTTCCAGGCAGCAGGGGTGGAGGGTGGAGAGTGGCTTGGAGTAGCAGCCACCCTGCCGAATCACCATCCCTTTTTGCATCGGACCACCGGCTTGGCAGTCTGCGATTGGCCACGGGCTAGGCTGCATGGAGTCAATGGGGCTTGCAGTGAGGCGGGCGCAGCAAGAAACAAAACTGTCGGCCTCCCCCCTTCCCAACACCTTCTGAGCTAGTCACTGTTCCTGAACAGCAGGCGTTTCAGAAGATTCCCTCGCTCCCAGCATTTTCCAGCTCCCAAATCCATTACCATCCTCCTCCTATTTCACCCATCCAACCCATCTACCTTCATATTCTCATTTTTTTAGCTTAGTTTAGATAGATTTAGTTGTTATTTTGTTTTTATCCTTCCCTGTTTTCAATCTTCCTTCCTCCCTCCCCCCTTCATTGTTGAATCATTTCCCTATATATTCCATCCCTGATTCCCTTCCCTTCCCTTCCCTTCCCGTGTTTTTTTATTCATTTAGAGTAGGATTATTATTAGATTGATTTAGGTTTCATTTCAGTTTTGTACCCCTCCTTGTGCTTTTTGTGATTACCCCCAACCCCCATCCCATAGATAGATAGATAGATAGATAGATAGATAGATAGATAGATAGATTTTAGGTTTGAGATAGTAGGAGACTAAGTTTACTGATAGAGATAACGTTTAGTGATTCGATTCAGGGTTTATAGGAGCTAGTTACTCCATTTAGTTCATAGCATTTAGAATAGTTAGTTATTAGATAATAGTAGTTATATTTAGTGTAGATATAGACATATAGATAAAAAAATATATATTTTTATATATATATAATTAAAAACATTATTTTTTCGGGAGAAATGGAGAAGGGAAGGAGAGGCCGATCTGCTGCCCATAGGGGAGGGAATGGGACACGTGCCAGAGGTGGGCGGGGCCATGCACGGGGAGAGGCAGCAGACAGCACCAGCAGTAGTCAGAGGCAGAGCGCATCCCCCCCCCCAAAAAAAATCAGCAGGCCTGCTTTAAGGCAACAGGCTGCTCTGAATTGCCTCCTTGCAGTGCCCTCCACTGACACGCAGGGCACTGGAAGGCCTGCAGGACAAGAGGTTCTGGCTGCATCTGTCTCTGCTGTGGGTGGTGCTGGAGCAGGTGCTGGGGCAGCTTCTACCGATGTTCCTCCAGGGCCACCAATGTCCCCCACAGGCGAGGCAATCCCCAGCAGTCCAGAGCTGGTGGATCCCACCCTGGCTGCTAGAGGCAGGGCCCAATCCCAGGGCAATGCCAGTACTAGGGAGAGAAGCAGCAGCAGCAGCAGCACTAGCAGCTACGGGGGGGAGGGGCGCACAGGGAATGTACCAGCAGCATGGAGGGCACGGGCAGTGTAGCCTCTGGGTCCTAGTACTCCTTTTCACGGGACATCACTGTAATCGCCAGGGACAGTGAGGAAGAGGCAGTCAGTGACATTAGTGCCACAGAGATCTCTGTACACGAGGAGATGTCTGACCCTCCCAGAGCTTCATCACCAGTGCCACAAAGTCCTCCCCCTTCCAGCAGCGCTGGCAGCAGTGCGTCCACCGGGGCAGGCAAGAAGGCAGGAGGGGGGAGAAAATTCTCTGTCTGGGATCATTTTAAGCCGGTGCAGGCAGATGATCCCAGAGAGGTGCAGTGCACACTGCAAAAAGGTGATGAAGCACGGGCAGGTGCTTGGCAACCTTGGCACAACCGCAATGGCCAAGCACCTCAAGGCTGTGTTGCTGAGTGGGAAAACAGGAGAAGTAGATTCCAGCGGGTTCCCGACTCCAGAAACCAGTTGCCCGGATCAGGGCCAGTGTCCTGCACCAACTGCTGCTGCCTCTACCAGCAGGAGCAGTATGGGGGCAGAACACCACCAGGAGCCTCCCCAGAAGCGCCATCAGTCAACCATGGAGGAGATGGGGTGGGGGGATGTGTTGAGGCCATCGGCAGGGCACCGTGGCACAGGCTTCGAGGACAAAGCCAAGCGCCTGGTGGCCGAGATGATTGCCCTGGATGGCCAGTCCTTGTCCATTGTGGAGGACAAGGGCTTCCAGCGGCTGATTGGGTTCCTGGCCCCCAACTTTAAGCTGCCTTCCTGCTCTGCCCTGAGTCAGACTGTGGTCCGGTCCCACAGCTATACAGGGCTTTGAAGGAGCGGGTGAGGGAACAGCTTGAAGGGACTGGGGGGATAACGGTCCACTTTACCACGGACCTGTGGTCCACCAGAAACGCACAGCACGTGTACCTGGTGGTGATGGCACACTGGCGGAAGGATGCAGAGGCAGCGCTTGGCAGTGGCAGGAGGGGACCTGAAGCAGGGTATAGGTGGGCCCTGCTTCAGTCCCAAGTTATGGACAGCTCCCACACTGCGAGGAAGGTAGAGGCAGCCCTGACCACCATGGTGAGGGAGTGGCTCACGCCAGGCGTGGCCTTCACCAAGGGGTGTGTGGTCACGGACAACGCGGCCAATATGCTTAAGGCAGTCCGTGACGGGGGGTTCACGAGTATCCCTTGCGCCGCACACACCCTCCACCTGGTGGTGAAGGATGCTCTGGGCTTGGGTGATAAAGGCATTGGGCCAGGCACCCTTAGCTCCCTGGTCGAGCGGGGGAGGAAGCTGGCGGGGTTCTTCAACCGCAGCGTGAAGGGCAGCGAACTCCTCCGGGAGAAGCAGGCTGAGCAAGGGTCCCCGGTGCACACCCTGATCCAGGATGTCTCCACCCGGTGGAACTCCACCTTCCTGATGCTGGAGCGGCTTCTTGAACAGAAAGCCGCCCTGCATCAGGTGGAACTGGAGACAGACATCGAGTCACCTCCAGGGTACAACAGGGAGGAATGGGATATTATATCCCAAACCGTCTCTGTCCTGAGACCATTCCTGGCCGTCACGGAGACACTGAGCAGCTCCACTGCCACCCTCAGCCAGGTGACCCCGCTGGTGCATAGTCTCCACAGCAGCCTGGATGAGATTCTTGGGGCGGTGGGGCGGGATCGTGGCCCTCAGGGCAGGAGAATGTGCGACGAGGCGATGGAGCTAGCCGACAAGTTGAAGGCGGGCCTGAGCGCTCGCTTTGGTGACCTCCTGCGCCGGGACGAATATGTCCTGGCAACCATGCTGGACCCCAGGATCAAGGGCAGCATGGCACGGGAAAGTGCGCACTATGGCCTCCAGAAGGGGATGCTGGTCGATAAGGTCAGGCAGGCAGAGCGGGCCATGCAGCGGGATGCCCCTGGGGATGGTGGGAGTAGGAGCAGCGACCCTCAGCCATCTGGGTCTATCCCTGCCTCCAGCAGCAGCAGGACCCTTACTGCCAGCAGCTCCTCCTCTGTTCTGTCCACTCAGGGGAGCATGGGGACCAGCAGCACAAAAGGGCAAGCAGCGTGGCTGAGGGCAGTGGGGCAGGTGGTGCCCACCCAGAGCTACCGGAGGGAGTATGATGGCGCCTCAGCAGCAGTGGAGACCTATCTGGAGGAGGAGCCTTGCATAGAACCCGGCAGCGATCCCTTGGCCTACTGGGCCAGCAAGGCCCAAGTGTGGCCGGCCCTGTCCAAAGTGGCCAAGGGATTCCTGTCCTGCCCACCAACCAGTGTCCCCAGCGAGAGGGTGTTCTCCATCGCGGGGGACATATGTTCCCCGCACCGCCTGAGACTGGGGGCCAAGTTGGTGGAGCAGTTGCTCTTTCTGAAGGTGAACCTTCCGCTGCTGGAATTCCCCGAGCTGCTCCTGGACAACGAGAGATTGTGCAGTGGCACACGCCATCCTATGCCAGGGGCAGTCTTGGGACAGGGCTCCTTCTCCATCTGTGCTAGGGCTACTGCTCCTGTGCTGCTGAGGTGCTGTCCCTCCCTCCAAATGCCTGGTACCCACCCTGCCTCTCTTTGATTGTCTCTCTCCCTCTCTGCCTCTCTCTCTCTCTGCCTCTCTAATACTAGATGGCCTCGGCCACCTTATATGACTGACCTCAGGATGCAGGGTGGCATTGGGAAACAAACTGTAAGCCTGCCAGCCGACCTATGGCTAGCCATACGATCTCGTCCTGCCTATGTGATGCTGACTGGCTCTCGCTCTCTCACACTGTAGAGTCTTTACTAGCCTATCTGATTGCCCTGCTGCCAATGTCCCAGCCTGCCTGCCCTACTGACTCTCATGCAACGCTGCCTGTCTGCTCGCCCTGCTTGCCGCCAAGGTGAAAGCATGCATCAGTCCTGCCTCCCATGTCAAGTTGCCTGTCTTCCCATCCAGGTTGCCTAGCTAAAAGCCTGACAAAGCCTGCCTGCCCAGCCCTACTGCCTCTCATGACATGCTTCCTGCCTGCCTGCCCAGGTTGTAAAGCTTGAACCCTCCCTCAATCTTCCTGACTGCCGCTCATGCCATGCCACCTGACTGTCTGCCCAGAGGACCAATGTCTGCTGCTGCTATTGTCATTGGTGCTAGTTATTCCACCACATGACAAAAGGCAGCCACTTCAGCCCCGGCACCCTCTGCCAGGGTACCCGGGCCAAGTTACTGGCAGGGAGGGCTGTGGCCAATACCTAGAAGCTGCCACCCTAGCCCTGGGACCCACAGTAATGGGTCTGGGGCCATCATTAATCTCACAGTCCAATGTCATTCCACCTAATTCAGAAGCAGACACTCCAGCCCCGGCACCCGCCGCCTGGGTACTGGGCCAAGTTACTGGCAGGGAGGGCTGTGGCTGATGCCTGGAATCTGCCACCCTGGCCCCGGGACCCACTGTGATTGGTCTGGGGCTGTCATTCTTCTCACACTGTGATGTCATTCCACCTCATTCAGAAGCAGCCACTCCAGCCCCGGCACCCGCCGCCTGGGTGCCGGGGCCAAGCTACTGGCAGGGAGGGCTGTGGCCAAGACGTACAAGCTGCCATCCTAGCTCCGGGACCCACCGTGATGGGTCTGGGGCCGTCATTCATCTCACACTCTGATGTCATTCCACCGCTCCGAGAAGCAGCCACTTCTGCCCCAGAACTAGTCCCAGGGACTCTGCCTGCTCCTCCCCCTCCAAAGCACTAACCGCCACCTGGTCCCTTCACAATCACAACAATGCCCACCTAGCTCTGAGAGAGAAAGTGACAGAGAGATTCCCCCTCCCAGCTAGAACTAGGGAGATGGGAGTTAGAGGGGGAGAGCTCAGCTAGGTATATCCTAGCTGCCACCAGCCGGAACCTGGAAGAAATCCCATCTGTGCTGCACCTATTAACACCCATCGCCCAATGCCCACATCCAGCATGCAGCAAACCTACCATAATGAGATGGAATAAACCCACAACATATTATATGTGCCTGCCTGCCTGCCAGTGCCTGCCTGCATGCGTCCCGTACCACTACATACCTGCTGCCCTGCTACCACCTAGCGGGGTGTGCCTGATCAAATGAAGTGTGCCCCATAGGCTTTAGGCTGTCATTCCACTATCCCCTATGCCCGCCCGTCCCAGGGACCATCAACAAGATTATGGGACCATCATTCCAGTCACTGGGGGCTGCATTTCATTCCATTGCATCTAGAAGCCCGGTGCCCGCATGCCAGCCTGCCCCCCTCCCCAAAAGCCTACTCCTCTGCACCCACCCGCGGATGCCCGCTGAAGCTGGCTGCTGAAACTAAAAGCCCCTCCGACCACCAGCTCCCGCCGCCTCCTGCCCGGCTGCCCGCTGCTTAGGAGCCTTCTCTCTTTCTCTCTGTCACACCCACCCACAAAAACACCAGCCCTGCACCTCCTTGGGGCTTTCTGCTAGTTTAGACCCTGCTTCTGGCACCGCACATCTTTGGGTTACTATGCTACTTGAGGTGGCATGTGCTGCTGGAAGGGATCTAATAGCTGTATGAGATTCTGCCATCTGCCAGCCAGAACTTCAGCACACAGGCATAAAAGAGAGGACATGTAAAACAAATCTAGCAACAATAACTTTGAAAACTTTACTTAAAACTATTTACAAAACAAGAAAAAAAACCCAACAACAACAGTAATAAAATTTAATAAAACAAAAGCAAACATGAAAAGGAAACTTATAAACAAGAGTGATTCAGTCTCCGCCACTGGGACTGTCCCCTGGTATTTGGGATAAAGGCAACAGGCCTTGGGGCAACTTGCAGTCCGGAGGGCCGGCGGCCACCATGGAGGGGTCCACCACACCGTTGTCCATGGCGTACTCCAAAACCTCTGCCAGCTCGTTATGCCACCTGGAGACTGCATGGTGGTAGACCTGCACGCGGCGCAGCTTGGCGGTGACATACTGTCTGTATGCCACCACCCTCTGCTGCTCCGCCTGCACCGCCTGCATCTCCGCCACCAGGCACTTATCCAGGTGGGCAGAGGAGCACTGGACCTCCTCCATGTGGCCCTGGGTGCAGCGATTCAACCAGGCCCAAAGGGCCTTGATCACGGCATCCTCCAGGATCCAAGGGGTCTCCACGGTGAGGCTTGAGGTGGGGGGAGGAGAAGGGCTTATATGCCTCCTTTTCCTGGTTGCCTTCCCCCCCTTTTGCATGCGCTGAGGCTCCACGGGCGCAGCTGCAGAGGAGTCCTCCTCACCTGCCCGCCTCACCCCCATTTCGTGGGTCCGCTCTATGTGGGTGAGAAGCCCCGATGTTGTCCCCTCCCTCTGCTGGC
>QEPC01012734.1:680472-692874 GCA_003113815.1 Sphenodon punctatus
AAGTTTTAATGTAGCCCTAGTTGAGTTCCTGGATCTAGTCCTGGGATCCAGTTCCTACCCCCTACCACTGAAAGAGCTCAGAGTAACGGAACAAAGATGAGGGCATGGACACAAATATAGGGGAGAGATCTATGGGCATTTTTACAGACACCTTAAAGTGCTGGTCTTTCAATCTTCTGGGGTTACAAGGCCACAAGTAAATTCCTTGATGCACACACACTGCCCTGAGGCAACCTAAAGTAGTTGCAGTTGTAGAGATGAGGGGTTGCCATGGAAACCAAGTGAGCACTGCTGCTTGGAGCAAGGCAGTTAACCAGGAGAACTTTTTACACACACAAGTTCTGGGAGACACCCAGATGTTACAGGGTCCAGAATTTGTAAAACCACAGAGATCAAGGACTTCTTAAATCAGTGAGAATATGCAGAACTTCAAAAAGCCAGATTTTTAAGGTCTGGGTGAGTGATTTAAACACGCGGAAATTTCAGGGTGTAACGGCAAACGTGCAGGAGAAATGTGTGTGAAAATAACACCCTATGGTACAAATCCATGATCTGGGGCCTCCTTTTCTTGAGTAGACCCCTTAAGCACCCCTACTCCCAACTTGTATGCAACCCTTAGATCTTGTACTAATTATTAAAGAGCCCACAGGATAGAAAGGTTTCCCCACTTCTGCTTTAAAACAAGCCATCCTCATCTGCATCAACACATCTAATGACATGCTTATAACAACACATCTTCCAGTTGTTTGTCATCAAGTTTAACAGAGGAAGAATCACTTGTTACGTTTGAATTATTTTTTTTTAAAGGAGGGGCTAGGGGGAGTTTGGGGAAGTTAATTTAAATGGAAAGATCCATGTAAGGGAAACAACAGAGCACGTGGCAGCAGACAAAGCAAATTAGCATTGCGTATTCCCTTTTGGCCAGAGGAAGGGAACCCCATGCAGAGACTTCATTGCTCAGTGGTGCAGAAACAGACAGTGAGCAGCAGGCCTGTAATGCGATGTTGGAGGACTGCCTTTCTTCTACAAAGGGAGGCCCAAAAATAACTCGACAGTGCCCCACAGTCAGCGTGCTTTATTACATTAGGGAAGTATTTAAACACAGCAAAGATTAAAGTCAAGTCTGCTTGTTCTGCATCGACTCGTGACTTCTGCTCTCATTGAGCGTAACCAGTAAAAACAGTCAGCGGTCCGTAGCGTCAGAGAAATCATCCAGTTTTATCTTTCAGATAAACAGGCATATGGGGAAGGCAAGCAGGAGTTCCACAGCTTGTACTGAATATTGATGATTGGTTTCTTTTATCTCTGTAGAATCCTGCAAGGCCACTGTCACACGGTACTGGGGGAGGCAGGCAAACTTGTGCAATGCGATTGTGGCTCGGTTATTGCGGGGATTAGCACATCCGAGAATGCACCAATCTACTTTTATCACATGAGAACACGCGTCCTTATAAAAGCTACATTTAGGAACCCGCTAATTAGTGCACTCTTGCAGACATGGGATTGCATTGCACAAGTTTGCCTGCCTCCCCCTGTACCATGTGAAAGTGGCCTATGTGTAGAGGCATTAATAAAGGGCAGACTATCCCATGGAGGACATGGAAACCATGACACAACATGGCTGTTTATAACTAGAACTGAAATGATCACAACATCCAACAAATTCACCTGCTTGAATTCAGCGACAAACAGCTGCTCCCATGTCTCCAGATATGTGTGACAGAAACCAGCCCTGGGTCAGAGTGTTTCTCATATTGATGGCCATTGGTGGTCTGTGTCACAGGGTCTCACAGAGACATTGGGTGATTTCGGACGTTATGCGGTCCCAATTCACCACAGTGGATTCCCGGCAGTGGCGAGCTGTCTAACCACCCCCCGTGGTCCCGGAAGGCTCCAAAAAGATGGGACAGGACGGGGACCACAGCAGGGAATTGAGCCACCAGACCACGGCCTGGGCCAACGCAACAGACATGATGCCGATTCTGGGCCATGGTCAAAACACCCAGAAGGCACCGGGGAGGGGCGGGAGGCAGACATGGCCGACTGAGGGCAAACGAAGCCAGAAGTGCCCACAGGGAACGTCCACAAAAAGGAAATGGGAAGAGAGGGGACAGAGGGAGAAGAGCCGCCGATGCAGCGCACACAACAGGCACAGGGAAAATGAGGTCACAGAGGAACACACAGCACAAACGCACACCTGGGCGCACACACACCCACAGGGGAAAGGAAGAGAAGGGGGCACACAGCAGGACAGACAACACACATGGCACAATGGGCACAGAGGGGAAGGGGGGAAGAGACAGGGAGCAGGGGGGGACCCGTCCTATGGGCCAGGGTAGGACAAGGGGAATGGCTAACAGAACCCCAACAACAGCACAGCCCACGTGGGCACCTGCACAGCAACACAGGCAGTCCCAGAATGGGGGGACCCCCAGGGGCACAGCACAGTCACAGGGGGAGGTCACATGGACTGGGAAGAGGCCTGGAAATGGTCCAGGAGGCTGTCAGGGATCCCACGTGCTGGCGAGGGTGCGATGGATGGGATGGAGGTGAGACGGAGATGAGGAACAGGGCAGCCGGTCAAGCAACACCCCTCCTCCTGGGAGGATATCTGGAGGTCCACTCTGGGGGGCCTGGATCCCCACGGTCACACAGGCATCCGGGGGGCAGGCACAGGAGGGAGCGAGGCCGGAGCATGTAGGACAGTGGCATCCAGGGCACTGGGAGCCAGTACACAGTTCAGGAAACAGACACAGGAGAAGGCAGCCATGGAGGGGAACACCTGTTGCAGAGGTGGAGAGGGTGGAGCCATGGAGGGGGCCCAGAGCCACAGGCAGGGGCAACGGAACCCCAGGAACCAGCCAGCACAACCACGAGCCAGGAGCATCAGGGAGGGAAGGGGCAGCGACTCATGGCACCAGGGTGAAGGTGTGACCGTTCACCGACGCCAGTATCCAGGGCCCGGAAGGCACAGAGGGGCCTCAAAGCCAGCTGCAGGGGGCCACGAAGGGGCCTAGGGCTGAGTAGCCCACCAGGTGCACAAAGTGGGGCCACTGAAGCATGCCCCAATGGAAGCCCAGCTCAGACATGTGGTGGGCGACCAGGAAGTAAGAGGGACCAGGAGGTGGATGCATGGACCCAGAGGGAATGCTGGTGGCTGGGGTGGGGGTGGGGGTGGTGGGGGTTCTGAGGGGCCTGGCATCAGGGCCGAGGCAGGTAGGTTGCCCGGTGGGGCGGCTGCCATCACATATACACTCATGGTCTCCGCGTGCAGTAGCAGTGATATGCCAAAGTCATGGGAGCGGTCCATTTTGGCTGAATGCTCCCTCACCATCCTGTTGATGGCCTGTTCCAGCTGCCCGAATGCCTCCACCTGCCGGCCGTGCTCCCAGCACTGCCACCTCTGATCCATACACACCTCCACTTTCAGCCTCCGATCCCTTGCCTCCGCTTGTTGGATGGCCCTTTCCGTGGCTGCCTCCATCCTATCGATGGACACAATCATCCACTCGCCCTGTTCGGTGGTTCAGTGGACTATGTCCTCTGCCTGCTCCTCCCTCCAGTGCCATACCTGTGCCTGGTGCTCCCTCATCCATTGCGATGGGGGCATGGGGCCGGCTTGCTGGGACCCATAGGGTCAGCCTGTTGGGGTACAAATGAGGGGTTGGTTAGGTGCCCCAGCTGCCTGTGTCCTATCCTATGGCATGGCTGGCAAATTGTGCCCCCCCTCGGGTTGGCAGCCGGTGCCCTGCCCCGGCATATCACTGTGCCCAGGTCCACCCTCCCAAGAACCGCGTGCCCCGGTTCCCCCACCTGGCCTCCCCAGGTGCCCTCTACCCCACCCCCTTGCTGGTGTGACTCACCTGGGACCTCTGGCTGCTCCCAGGACTGCTCTCTGCCATCCTCCTCACCTGCCTGTCGCAGGTGCCAGGGCGTGATGTGCCCTGTGGGTATATGGGAGGGGTTGGGTGGGGGTGGTCTGACCGTATCCCCCAGCGGTCCCCTGGGCACCCTTCCCATGGTCTGGGGTGCCCAGGTCTGCTGGGGGCAGCCCCATCCCTGGGGTGCCCCCCCTCGGCCTGTCCCCCCGTCCGTGTACCAACCCACCTGCTTGTTTACCCTTGATGCCTGTCTCAGAGCCCTCCAAGGCTGGCCCCTCTGTATTACTGCCATCCCCATGTGTCCACTGGCTGAGGGTAACCATGGTGCCAGGCTCGGATTCTCCTGGTCCAGACAGGAGCTGGGGGCTCTCAGGCTGGTGTGCGATGGGGGCCTGCCGGTCCGCAAGGTCCCGGGGCATTCCTCTTGGGGGTTGGGGCCCCTGGAGCCATTGCCTTCTAGGGGGCAATGAGGGGAGGGGGTACCTCGGCACGTTCCCTGCTCTGGATCACGGCGCTCCCCACGAGGCATGGGGTGACTATTGAGTCCTTCATGTGAAGGATGCAGTCCAGGGCGTCGTAGTAGGGGGCGCTCCGGGCTCTGTGTCCAGACCGCCAGTTGTTGTCTTTTATAGCCTTGTCCCCCCTCTTGAGCTCCTTGACCTTTGAGTGGCACTGGGTCACGATCCTGTGGTGCCCCACCACCTCCATGTCCCGCGCGCTCTCCCAGTAGACGTGCGTGTTCCACTGGTTGATCGCTAGCTGTTGCTCCAGGGTCCCCCAGATCCTGATGAAGTCCTGGGTTTCCCTGTGGCCCCATTGCCCCCCTCGGTGGTACAGCCATCTCCCCTGTGGGCCCTCCTGGTCCTGGTCCTCCTCCTCCTCCTCCGCATGCCCTCCGGACCTCTCCTCCATGGGCTCGGGCTTCCGGGCCAGTTTCCGTGTCTGTGGTTCAATTGGGAGGGAGCAGTTGGTTTCTTGGTTGCCTCTTCCCTGCAGCCTTCCCCCTTTCCCCCCACCTGCCGGCCTGCCCACCCCCCTTGGTTACCCTGTGCCTCCGGCCTGCCCCCCTTTGCTTCCCTTACCCATTTCCGGGGTGCCTCATCCCCGGGGCCAGTTGCAGGCACCAGGGCAGCTTGCCCGGCTGCTGCTGCTGCTCTCCCTCCACTGCCTCCTTTTTCAGCATGACCACTACCTCCTCCACCTGCGCCTCCTCCTCCCTTGCTCTCTTGCCCTCTGCTGTCCTCTCCCTTCCACCATGCTCCATCCTGCTACATTCGGTTCCCCTGTTGGGTGTTCTTTAAATCTCCCTCCCCGGCCTGTGTTGTTGCTGGTTTCCTGGCAGCGATGCTGCGCAGCATGCTTTGTCCCTGGCTAGGAATCTTTTTGATTGATTCTGACTGGTGGTTTCCATTCAGAAGTTATTTTTTTTGTTTCCTGGTGGGAATCATTTTGACCACGCTTTCAGATATGGGGTATTTTCAGATGTTACGAGATCACAGTGAACCATGTTGAATTCCCACCTGTGGTCACTGTGACTAGCACATCTGTTTGGCAGCTGCCAGATGTTCGCCACGCTCAATCCCCACATGGGGTCAGTTTCAACCACGCTTCCTGGGCTAGCCGCACCAATTCCCCGGGAAGTGTGGTGAAAGTGATCCCTGGCGGGGATCAAAGAAAAGTAACATCTGGTCAGTCGCCACAGCCCGGAAGCACCAGTGGGATTCTGTGCCGTGGCGGATTCGGCCAGAAGCTGCGGCGGCATTGGCCCTGCCGCCCGCCCGTCTCCCCAGAGGGCGGGCGGCGGGGAGCGTGGACGGGCGGGGCCGTGTGGCCGCACGTTGCGCCACGTGGCCCTGCCCCCTCCCCAATTCCCCGCTGGGATCCCCTGGCACATCTGTTAGGGCGTGACGGGGTCGTCCTGGCGGGGGATGACTTTATTGTTTTCATGATGGGGCCAACCAGCCCCATCACGTCTGAAAACACCCATGGTCCTGGCCAGAGCTCCGGAAGGGTGGTTGATTTTGACCTCTTCTGGGGATTGACTGTGGTCAACATCTGGCGGCCGCTGAACAGACCTTGGTCCCTTCACTTTGGGCCCGCCGTGGGGTTGTGTGTGGTTCACTGTGGTTGACTGTGATCTCATAACGTTCGAAAACACCCATTGTCAAGAAGCCAAGTTGGGTTTGATAGCAAAATAGGTCAATCCAGATCTATCAGCAGGCACAGGGAGAGTAAAGCATAGGTGTGGTCGTGGTCTGAGAAAGTCAAATTCAGGTTCCAAGGCCAGAATCAATACCAGGAGAGTCAGCGGTAGAGCTGAAATGAATATGCTCAAAAAAGCTCAAAATACTGTTAAAAATCAGTATTCAGCCCAACCCAGTATCATCGGGTACTAACTGGTACCTGATTAGTACCCAACTGGCTACCCAAGGAGTTGGTTTTCTGACTTCCGGTACCAATTATTGGACTTTCCTTCCTGATTCCTGGATTGATTTACCATTTTTCCAATTACTAAAATCAATGGTAAATCAGTAAGACAGGAAAGTTAATACCCAGTATTTTTTAGTAATCAGGGGCCTAACTTGGTACCGAGCAGGCACCCCATAGACTGTTAAAAAATGGGAGTATTACCTGCAGGTAGAAAATGTGCTACACATTTGTTTAGGCATGCGTACACAAGTTCCATATGATTTTTGCACATTTTGCACATGTGCCACACTCCCCATAATGGGGTGGTGTGTGTGTGTGCATGGTTTGTGCACACTTCATGTGTGCCATGCGCGCTCATACATGATGCTTGGTATAGGCCCCATTTTCAATTCCCATTGAAGGAAAGTGCTGCATTTCCTAGTAGTGCAAGAAGGAGAGATTTCTGTATTCACATGGTCCCTTCAAAGTCCATTCATACATTCATTTTGTCTGATATGATACCACTCACATCCCTCGCCTTTCATTTCCAATTCCCATGCTGTTCTTTGTCCTCATTGAATTTGCTGGTGTCTCTCTCATCAGGGAGCAGAAGATTAAAGGCTGAACATATGTCACATTTTAAGTTAATAGCTCAGCTTTCTTTAAGCAAAGCCAGTAATGCATGGCTTTCTGTCTCCTTCTCTTTGGCTCTCTTTCCTTCCTCCCCTCCTCCCCACTAAAAAGGTGCAATAGTATTTAGAGCTTTTCTGCCTGGAATAATTCTGCTTCCTGTCAAAACAGCAGTGGAAATTTCCAAATGCCGAATTTAAGCTCTTCTGATAGCTGCTTTGTTTATAAACCCTTGATAATTCCCTTAGCGGTTACCAGAGTCCCTAAATGAACGAGGACCATATCAAAGCTCCTCACTGTTAACTGATGAAGGCATAGATTTAAACCAGGAATAAGTGGCATCAACCTATATAGGATGTGGAGGTGCTGTAAAGGACACTAACTAATTTATGCATAACTCCCCACATGAATCTCAGGCAGGAGAGCCACCAGGGAATCAATTGAATTGGCTCTTATTCCATTCAAACTGAAATTCTGACAGAGCGATATGAACCGGAGAGGCAAAGAGAAGGGAAAAAAAATAATGAAATGAAAGAAACCACAGGCTTTTTGCTTAACACTCAAAACGTCTTCTTTCCACTCACCTTGCTTGGAACAGGAGGTGGGAATAGTCCTTCAGAAGAACTGCCAAGATACTTCCTGAATCTCATTAGATCCATAGGGGCACTATGCACTCCCAACGGATGTTGATAACTGTTTCTACAAGACAGCACAATGCCAGAAGCTAGGACACATGGTGCTGCCCTTGTGTAGTTTAAAAAAAAAGAAAAGGAAAGGGCTTTTTTTTTTTAAGCTTTCTTGCATAGAGCATTTGGGAAGTGGAACAAATTGTTACGGGATAATATGAACTCTTCATTGCTGGGAACACGTAAAGCCAGAGCTAGGTTAATATGAATTATTCATGCTGTGGTAAGTCTCTGCAGGATCAGAGACACTTGGCAAACCTCCAGGAAGGGAGCACAAGAGAGGCTGGGAGCACAGAGGGAGCTTGACTAAAAGTAGGGGCCTGGTAAATCCATTTGGTGAGGGGGTTCCAAGCAGAAGAAATGAAAGCTCATTCGCAGAGCTGAAATGAGTACCTGCAAAAATGCCTATACCCGTCGAATTTCTGGTACTCGAATTGACTCAAAAATTGGGTACAAATTGGTACCCGGGATCACCCCAATTTGGGTAGCTGATGTCCTGGGATGTCCCAGAATGTCAACTTCTGGTCTCAGAATATGGACTTTCAGTCCTAATGTTTTGGCTTTCTGTCTGGATTTTTTAGTTTTCTGTCCCAATTTTCCAGTTGGTAACCAGAAAATTGGAAAATCAATATTGGAAATTANCCACTGAAAGAGCTCAGAGTAACGGAACAAAGATGAGGGCATGGACACAAATATAGGGGAGAGATCTATGGGCATTTTTACAGACACCTTAAAGTGCTGGTCTTTCAATCTTCTGGGGTTACAAGGCCACAAGTAAATTCCTTGATGCATACACACTGCCCTGAGGCAACCTAAAGTAGTCGCAGTCGTAGAGATGAGGGGTTGCCATGGAAACCAAGTGAGCACTGCTGCTTGGAGCAAGGCAGTTTACCAGGAGAACTTTTTACACACACAAGTTCTGGGAGACACCCAGATGTTACAGGGTCCAGAATTTGTAAAACCACAGAGATCAAGGACTTCTTAAATCAGTGAGAATATGCAGAACTTCAAAAAGCCAGATTTTTAAGGTCTGGGAGAGTGATTTAAACACGCGGAAATTTCAGGGTGTAACGGCAAACATGCAGGAGAAATGTGTGTGAAAATAACACCCTATGGTACAAATCCATGATCTGGGGCCTCCTTTTCTTGAGTAGACCCCTTAAGCACCCCTACTCCCAACTTGTATGCAACCCTTAGATCTTGTACTAATTATTAAAGAGCCCACAGGATAGAAAGGTTTCCCCACTTCTGCTTTAAAACAAGCCATCCTCATCTGCATCAACACATCTAATGACATGCTTATAACAACACATCTTCCAGTTGTTTGTCATCAAGTTTAACAGAGGAAGAATCACTTGTTACGTTTGAATTATTTTTTTTTAAAGGAGGGGCTAGGGGGAGTTTGGGGAAGTTAATTTAAATGGAAAGATCCATGTAAGGGAAACAACAGAGCACGTGGCAGCAGACAAAGCAAATTAGCATTGCGTATTCCCTTTTGGCTAGAGGAAGGGAACCCCATGCAGAGACTTCATTGCTCAGTGGTGCAGAAACAGACAGTGAGCAGCAGGCCTGTAATGCGATGTTGGAGGACTGCCTTTCTTCTACAAAGGGAGGCCCAAAAATAACTCGACAGTGCCCCACAGTCAGCGTGCTTTATTACATTAGGGAAGTATTTAAACACAGCAAAGATTAAAGTCAAGTCTGCTTGTTCTGCATCGACTCGTGACTTCTGCTCTCATTGAGCGTAACCAGTAAAAACAGTAAGCGGTCCGTAGCGTCAGAGAAATCATCCAGTTTTATCTTTCAGATAAACAGGCATATGGGGAAGGCAAGCAGGAGTTCCACAGCTTGTACTGAATATTGATGATTGGTTTCTTTTATCTCTGTAGAATCCTGCAAGGCCACTGTCACACGGTACTGGGGGAGGCAGGCAAACTTGTGCAATGCGATTGTGGCTCGGTTATTGCGGGGATTAGCACATCCGAGAATGCACCAATCTACTTTTATCACATGAGAACACGCGTCCTTATAAAAGCTACATTTAGGAACCCGCTAATTAGTGCACTCTTGCAGACATGGGATTGCATTGCACAAGTTTGCCTGCCTCCCCCTGTACCATGTGAAAGTGGCCTATGTGTAGAGGCATTAATAAAGGGCAGACTATCCCATGGAGGACATGGAAACCATGACACAACATGGCTGTTTATAACTAGAACTGAAATGATCACAACATCCAACAAATTCACCTGCTTGAATTCAGCGACAAACAGCTGCTACCATGTCTCCAGATATGTGTGACAGAAACCAGCCCTGGGTCAGAGTGTTTCTCATATTGATGGCCATTGGTGGTCTGTGTCACAGGGTCTCACAGAGACATTGGGTGATTTCGGACGTTATGCGGTCCCAATTCACCACAGTGGATTCCCGGCAGTGGCGAGCTGTCTAACCACCCCCCGTGGTCCCGGAAGGCTCCAAAAAGATGGGACAGGAAGGGGACCACAGAAGGGAATTGAGCCACCAGACCACGGCCTGGGCCAACGCAACAGACATGATGCCGATTCTGGGCCATGGTCAAAACACCCAGAAGGCACCGGGGAGGGGCGGGAGGCAGACATGGCCAACTGAGGGCAAACGAAGCCAGAAGTGCCCACAGGGAACGTCCACAAAAAGGAAATGGGAAGAGACATGATGCCGATTCTGGGCCATGGTCAAAACACCCAGAAGGCACCGGGGAGGGGCGGGAGGCAGACATGGCCAACTGAGGGCAAACGAAGCCAGAAGTGCCCACAGGGAACGTCCACAAAAAGGAAATGGGAAGAGAGGGGACAGAGGGAGAAGAGCCGCCGATGCAGCGCACACAACAGGCACAGGGAAAATGAGGTCACAGAGGAACACACAGCACAAACGCACACCTGGGCGCACACACACCCACAGGGGAAAGGAAGAGAAGGGGGCACACAGCAGGACAGACAACACACATGGCACAATGGGCACAGAGGGGAAGAGACAGGGAGCAGGGGGGGACCCGTCCTATGGGCCAGGGTAGGACAAGGGGAATGGCTAACAGAACCCCAACAACAGCACAGCCCACGTGGGCACCTGCACAGCAACACAGGCAGTCCCAGAATGGGGGGACCCCCAGGGGCACAGCACAGTCACAGGGGGAGGTCACATGGACTGGGAAGAGGCCTGGAAATGGTCCAGGAGGCTGTCAGGGATCCCACGTGCTGGCGAGGGTGCGATGGATGGGATGGAGGTGAGACGGAGATGAGGAACAGGGCAGCCGGTCAAGCAACACCCCTCCTCCTGGGAGGATGTCTGGAGGTCCACTCTGGGGGGCCTGGATCCCCACGGTCACACAGGCATCCGGGGGGCAGGCACAGGAGGGAGCGAGGCCGGAGCATGTAGGACAGTGGCATCCAGGGCACTGGGAGCCAGTACACAGTTCAGGAAACAGACACAGGAGAAGGCAGCCATGGAGGGGAACACCTGTTGCAGAGGCGGAGAGGGTGGAGCCATGGAGGGGGCCCAGAGCCACAGGCAGGGGCAACGGAACCCCAGGAACCAGCCAGCACAACCACGAGCCAGGAGCATCAGGGAGGGAAGGGGCAGCGACTCATGGCACCAGGGTGAAGGTGTGACCGTTCACCGACGCCAGTATCCAGGGCCCGGAAGGCACAGAGGGGCCTCAAAGCCAGCTGCAGGGGGCCACGAAGGGGCCTAGGGCTGAGTAGCCCACCAGGTGCACAAAGTGGGGCCACTGAAGCATGCCCCAATGGAAGCCCAGCTCAGACATGTGGTGGGCGACCAGGAAGTAAGAGGGACCACGAGGTGGATGCATGGACCCAGAGGGAATGCTGGTGGCTGGGGTGGTGGTGGGGGTGGTGGGGGTTCTGAGGGGCCTGGCATCAGGGCCGAGGCAGGTAGGTTGCCCGGTGGGGCGGCTGCCATCACATATACACTCATGGTCTCCGCGTGCAGTAGCAGTGATATGCCAAAGTCATGGGAGCGGTCCATTTTGGCTGAATGCTCCCTCACCATCCTGTTGATGGCCTGTTCCAGCTGCCCGAATGCCTCCACCTGCCGGCCGTGCTCCCAGCACTGCCACCTCTGATCCATACACACCTCCACTTTCAGCCTCCGATCCCTTGCCTCCGCTTGTTGGATGGCCCTTTCCGTGGCTGCCTCCATCCTATCGATGGACACAATCATCCACTCGCCCTGTTCGGTGGTTCAGTGGACTATGTCCTCTGCCTGCTCCTCCCTCCAGTGCCATACCTGTGCCTGGTGCTCCCTCATCCATTGCGATGGGGGCATGGGGCCGGCTTGCTGGGACCCATAGGGTCAGCCTGTTGGGGTACAAATGAGGGGTTGGTTAGGTGCCCCAGCTGCCTTTGTCCTATCCTATGGCATGGCTGGCAAATTGTGCCCCCCCTCGGGTTGGCAGCCGGTGCCCTGCCCCAGCATATCACTGTGCCCAGGTCCACCCTCCCAAGAACCGCGTGCCCCGGTTCCCCCACCTGGCCTCCCCAGGTGCCCTCTACCCCACCCCCTTGCTGGTGTGACTCACCTGGGACCTCTGGCTGCTCCCAGGACTGCTCTCTGCCATCCTCCTCACCTGCCTGTCGCAGGTGCCAGGGCGTGATGTGCCCTGTGGGTATATGGGAGGGGTTGGGTGGGGGTGGTCTGACCGTATCCCCCAGCGGTCCCCTGGGCACCCTTCCCATGGTCTGGGGTGCCCAGGTCTGCTGGGGGCAGCCCCATCCCTGGGGTGCCCCCCCTCGGCCTGTCCCCCC
>QEPC01012734.1:716042-744621 GCA_003113815.1 Sphenodon punctatus
GCACGCACGCACGCACCCCCACTCACCATGGACGTGTGCACCGCATCACAGCATCTGGAACCTCCACTGCAGTTGGGGCATTGGGGGTCAGCATGTGCACCTGGAGGTACACATAAATCTCTCTAATTTATGTTAACGTATAGGGTGAAGATGGAATCAACAGTATTTTTATTTCTCCTTTTGTCTTTTTTCATTTTATTCAAAATGCATGCTGGGAAAGTATGCATATTTATGCAAATCAAACTAATTATGCAAATATTATGCTCGCGGTGAATTTGCAAAACTGGGCAGCAGTGCTTGCGGAAAATTTGCAGAACTGGACATTGCTGAATGCAGAATTGAAAATATTTTTGGTGCAGTCAACTCGGGTCCGAGCCCATGTAAATAGCTCATTATGGGCTAAAGCCCCTTATCAGTATTAGGGGCCCCTCTGAGTCGGTATAGACCAAGCAAGTCTATATATCTAGAATAGAGGGCTCAGCCTCTCATAGTCCTGAGACCCTCTGGACTTCTGTGGATCCTCCTGGATCAAATAGATTCCCTGGTGGCCTTGAGCTGGGTAGATCCCAGCTGATGTAGTGAAGCTCCTTTGGTTCCTCTCTGAGGCAGTGCTCCATTGTCCAGGGTGGAGCAGAGAAGCAGAGAAGTTGCCATGAGGAGGGAGCTTCTTCATCTACCTCCTTCTCCTACCGCCACCTCCAGCAGACTGATCTCAGGCCCTTAGACCTTGAATATGCTTAATTCACTAAAGCCTTACTGAGTATGTCTGGGGACTTAGACTCTGAAGGACCTCCCTGAGCTCAACAGAGCATGCCCTAGGACAGAGGCTTCTTTCTCATGAGCAGCCTTTGTCACCATGGGAGAATGCACTTTTCAAATCTAGCACAGCTCCCGTCCTGAGAGAAAGGAGGAAGTGTGCCTCTCCGATTGGCAATCTCACACATCGGACAGGGTAGGATTTCACTACCCTTTCCGATGCATGAGCTTGTCAGTAGGAGAACTGCACTATCTTCTTTCCCACGAGACAGGAGCTGCACTAGATTTGTATAGTGCATGTTCCCACAGCACCAAAGCAGTTTGTGGGAAAGCAGCTTTAGTTCCAGGTGGGCTTCAGAGACCCAACATGCTCACAGCCTGATGCCTGGCTCTATAGCTGCTTAGCAGCAATAGTAATAAGGCTCCTGCAGAGCTTAATTTATATTAAAAAATGAATTGCCAGGGTCACAGCATGTCCCAGAAGACAGACCCCCACCCACCCACATCCTCTGCTCCAGAGGTTAACCCCTCCTGCCCCAGAGCTTGTCAGAGCAGGGAAATGAACCCTATTCTCCAGGGAGCAACCCAGCCACTAGACAAACCTGTCTCTCTACAGCTGAATATAAAACAGGATTGCTTGGGATTTAATCTAGAGAATGACCAGTGCAAGGGTGGGGCAACAAAGTCATTCATGAAAGCCAATTCAATCATATAGGTTTCTTTTCTGACTTTTGGTTCCAACCCCAAAATTACCAATATCTTCCTTTTCCTTGTCTTTCACATTGAACATTTGCCAGGTCTCCCCCCCTACCCCCACCCCTGAATTTAATTATCCATGCTAAGCCCTGCCAAGCTCCCCTTCCCTCCCTTCCCCCTCCCCCCACGCACAAATTAAGCCCTGGGCTTACCTCTGTGCTTTGCTACAAGTTTTGCCTAACTCTTTTTCTACAGAAGGCAGCACTGAGTTAAGCTAACACTAGGTATTTCCTTGAAAATTCCACCCTAGAGATGCGATCCACAAGTCACTTACTCCAGTGTAGCTGGTTTTTGTAGCACAGGCTAGATATCCTATTGACGTGCTGCGTATCTGTGCTTTGAAAACTCAGTTTTCATTCAGTCTAATTATTTCCCCCTGCTCCTGGCCCAGTAAAAGGAGTAGGCCGTATTCAAGAAGGGCTTCTTAATAAAGATATAAGGGAGTAATGCACTTTTTCCTTCTCCATTAATATTCAGGGACATGCATTGCAAATACATCCCCTTTTTAATTCTTTTGATTTCCAGATGGTGCTTTGTAGCACACTCTACTTATCCAATTTTATAATGTATTTCTTGCAGGGAAACTCAATAAAATATTTAAATAGAAAATCCAGACTACTATGCTTATGTGGGCTTGAATATGTGTCCTTCCATTCCTTTATGTGGGAGCTGAATTGCGCTACAGGCTACTATTTAATTGTACCGCCAATTGTACCCAGTTAGAAAATGAGACCGTTTTTAGATGAGATGAACCCACACATATCCATCCATCTCAGACACATCCAAACACCTGTCTAAAGGTGGTGTGGCTAAGGAACAATGGCCCACTCACAAACCATAAGGGAAAATTCCGGGATTCTCTGTTTGGGGGAATGTGAAAACATGTGTGATTAGGGGTGCACACCCATCCCTGGTCTGTTTGAATCCCCTCCCCAAACTCACCCAACGTGCATGGGCAGTCCGTAGCCATTCCACACGGTGCACACTCACGCACCCCCCCACCGCCATTCCCTTTTTAAAAATGGCCAGTGTCATATTTACACCAAGGTAAAGTGGTGGCCATTCTGAAAAGAGAGCTCTCTTATTCTCACACAGTAGAAATTGACTGAAGATGGAATGGAAGTCAAATAGCAGATGATCCTAGTGTACACAGGATATGTAAAGATGCTGAATCACTCTTTAATGACACACACACACAATTTAAAAAAGGTAGTGAACATATGGGTATCGCCAGAGAAATAGAAACGGAGTGTCTAGCCAAACTAAATTAGTTTGAACAAAGTCATGCCCACCTATGATGGGAGGTTGGGTGGTTTTTAAGGGATTTTTGTATTGGTTTGAATGGTTTATGGTTTTTATGCCACCTAGAGCCTTTGGGAAGGGCAGTGTATAAACATACATACATACATACATACATACATTCAAATAAAATAAATTAAAATAAAATAAATAATCACTGGAGCAGGGACAGCTAAGAAGTAGGTTGCAATCTACTGGTGCATCACAAGCTAGTTTCCAATAGATCATGGTGTGGAGGAGAGCAGGGCTGGTGTTCCAGGGAGCATCTCTGGGGAGGAGAGGGGATAAGGGAGCTCCTCAGTGGTCGTAGAGAAAACTGTCTCTAAAGGGGGATTCGGACTCTGTACTCCAGAGACCCGCTGCTGAGGTTCCCTAGAGGAACTGGAATGGAGCATCGGAGCCAGAAAGACAGGTCCTGGTTCTAGCGGGAATGGGTAGCTCCTTTGCTACCCGTGAATAGAGGTGCAACCAGGCACTTGCAAAAATAGGTACCCCGTCCAATTTGGGGTGCCTGAATATGACTTGATGGATATCCCAGAAGTACACTTTTATGGACTTTTTGAGACACCCTGGGGAGCCGATCCCAGCTTCTGTCTGCACCCACACACTCCCCAGACTGACACATCCACAAGGCTGCTTTGTTCCTCTAGGCCAATGTTCAGCTGAACTGGGTTTTTCCCACCCAGATTTTCTGAGCGGCCGGGAAGGGGAAGCAAGAAGGCTTCTCCCGGCATGCCTGCCTGATTAAAGGCATTGTGCGCATGAACTGCGCACAACCAGCGTGCACCTCTGCTATGAGAACTGTGGCATGATGCCTGCCCATTGAATTTACAGCTGGAAGCCTGGGCTTGCTGCACTTGGAGAGGCTTCTTCACTTCACTCCCTCATAAATACTGAGCAAGAAGCACCTGGCTCAGCTGAGCAGTGAGTGGGAGAAACAATACATGGAAGGAGCACAAGCAGGTGAATCAGCCTGGGAAGTGCACAGGTAAGCGCATCTGAACAGCATCTCAAAATCCGGGAAAATCCGGGAAAGTCCGCTTCTGGGACAGACTTGGGGAGGGGCATGTGGACACTCAATGAGTGGCTGGGTAACCTGTAGGGCACTTGGAAAATTTGCGTATTATCCATAAGTACTAATGAAAGTACTTGCTGCATCTCTGCTCATGGGTACAACCTGCATTTTTGAGTGCTATCTTCAGGCACTCGTCGGGCTACCTGATAACCAATTGGGTACCCAGATACCCAAAAGATTGGTCATTTCTGGACTTTAAAAAAATTATTTTTCTGGTTACCAATTAGTAAATCAGGATGGGAAACTGAAAAATTGGGACCAGAACTTGATAATCTGGGACCGGAAGTCAACATTCTAGGACATTCCAGGACACCAGGTCGAATTTGGTACCCAATATTTTCAAGTCGATTCAGGTACTAGAAATTCAGCTGTAATCCTGGTCGATCATTTGAGGTTGACACGTGGACCAAGTGGATCACACACACTGTAAATCTGGCCACTCCTGTACTACATAGTGTTACCAGATGTCATACTACCCAGTTCTATAGACCGCAAAGGTTTGGTTGTTTCATCTGCCTCTAGGGCTGATGCAGCGGTCCATGAGTCTGCTACTTGCATGAGCTTAAAGATCAAGCTGTTTTTTTCTACACAGCTTATGGTTTAACAGACACTCAGAGTTCCACTGACAATACTCAAGGATGACTGTAGTTTTGAAAGCCTGTACTATTTGCCTGTGTGTGAGCTTTAAAAGTGCATTCACATTATTTCCAGTCAATGCAATAATCTTTTCTGTCAGGCATCACACTGACAATGCCAAATAAGCTGAATGCATCATAATGTTCTCATTATGTGTGCCATCTTCCCAGTTGTGTTATATTTTATCCCTTCTGTTGCATAAAACTGCTTCCACATGTCCGCATGGATATACACCCCAACTGCAGTTCTGACGGGAAAATTGCACATCATATTGTGGTTTTATATGAATATGACTATTTTATGTGTGTCTTATCCTGTATTATATTTATATCATTGCATTTTTTATTCTTCTTTAAAAATGGTTAGTTGCCCCAAGCAAGCTTTTGCAGGAGGGATTGGGTATAAATAAATACGTCTCACAATAGGAACCCATTTTTAGCAAGTGTATGACAGAGCATGAATGCAGCATAATGCAATGCCACTGGGCCAAAAGAGAAATGAGATCAAAAGTAACCTACCGGAAAAGGTTTTGGCCTTGGACGCTACATTGCAAAGTCTTTCTTGGTCATGAACTTGCTAGATGGTATTGGTTAGGGTTGAACCGAATATATTTTTTAAAAATGTGAATATTCTCCAAGAGTCTGAAGACCAGTCCTGAGTGCTTGGGCCGGTCTGAGGACCCTCGGCGAATACTTGGGCATTCTGAGGGCAGGGGCTGAGGAGGGGGTCAGAGGCTAGAGAGAGCCTGAGGAGGAAGGAATGGATCAGGGGAAAGGTGGTGGGGGCCTAGCAGGGGCTGAGGGGTAGAGGACTCACCCTCCAGAGGGGATCCAGTGATGCGTGGCTTCCTCCGGGCCAGGTAAGTTTTTTTTAAAAGAGGGGGGGAGGGAAGCTGGGCATTCTCAGAAGGGCCAAATCGCCCCTTCTGAACATGCTTAGACCTTTCCAAGATAGTATCTGCAGTGCCAGCACCATCTGGAAAGGTCTGAGCATGCTCAGAAAGGACCATTCAGCACTTCTAAGCATGCCCAGCTTTTTTACTTTTTAAAAACTGACCTGGCCGAAAGGAAGCTATATGTTGTTGGAGCTCCTCCAGAGGGTGAATACTCTACACCTCAGCCCCCGCTTGGCCCCCACCCTTGAGCTTCAGCTAGACCCGTGACACCCTTCCCTGGCCCCCACTAGCCTATTCTTTCCCTGGCTAGCAGTGACCAGGGAAGGGCGAGCAGGGCCCTAGCACCAGCCTCTGGCCACTTACTAGCACTCGGCTGATGATTTTCTGAGTTCTGAAGTTTCAGGGGCCATTTCTCGAAACCTCAGAACTCTGAGAATTGAGTTGAGTACCTAGGTCCTCTGCACTTTCTGAGGAAAACCGAGGCCCAAGCTTCAGCACTAGTCTTCATCAAGTCAGTGGGGCTGATCCAATGCCCTGTGGCTCCTGTGTGGAGCTGTGCCCGTGTGCAGCCACATACAAACCACGTGGATTCCCATAGCAAGCTGCATGGCAGGAGGGGCGGGGTAAAAATTTACAAATAAAATATAAAATTGTACCCTGTGGAAACTGCGCACAGAATCCTCAGGGCATTGGATTGTGACCACTATCTCTGGCCTCAGTTCCCCATCTCGCGAAACTGTATAATAGCAACCTGCTTCATACCATGTTTTCACATCTCTCTGCTTGCAGCCTGGCCTATGTTGGGTTTAAATGACCCAGCAGATGCCAAGGCCCACGGTCCACCCATGCCGTCCCCCCTCCTACCACACCATAGAGTTGCGGGTGAATTGCCAGCAACTCTATGGCGTTGCCTGGGGCAACCCATGACTGAGAGCAGGTCTACAGCAGCCATTCACTTAGCAGGTGAACAGCAGCCCACTTCCTGCCAGTGCCCCAGATTTATTTATTTTATTTATTTATAAGACTTCTAGCCCGCCCCTCCTGCACGCAGCTCGGGGAAGCTGCACGCAGCTCGGGGTAGCTAGATTTGAGCTACCTGCTCCACTGATGGTGTTACTGAATGCAGGGAGATGATGGTGCTCCACTGGCAGTGGGGCTGCCCCAGAGTAGGAACAGCCTACCCCACCTCTGCTCTGCCTGCACATATGGCAGGCTGCCTTTAAACAGATGGTCCAGGGGTGAGGCGGGGCCGAGACGTTGGTACTGTCTGTGTAAAAACACCCATTGGCTGCAATCACCAAACCCCTCATCATGGGATCTGCTCAGGATCCGCGTATTGGCACAATGTCTCAGCTATGGACTTGTGTGCCGTTTGTGCGCCCATGGGCGCACGTGGGTTCCACGAGGCATAGGATTGGCCCCGCTGAGTCGGTACAAGTATGAAACGTTAGTTTTTTCATTTGTTCTTTCATTCAGACTTACACCCTGCCCTTTCCCAAAGGCCCAGATTGACTTATATATAAACCATTCTAGCCACATTCAACCCTATCCCTGCCTGCCTGGCAAATGTCTGGCTAAACAGAAAGGTCTGACATCACTTCTGGAAGATGAACAGGCTCAGGCTTAGATGAATCTTTAGGGGATGATTGCATTGAATGGAAATAATGTGGGTATGCTTTTAAAGGTCACGGGCAGGCAGATAGTGAAGGCTTTTACAGGCTTTTATAGCAAAAATCACCGTTGGCTATTGCCAGTGGAATCTGAGCCAGAGAACTCGGAGGGGTAAACCATAAGCTTCTGCTGTGACAGCAAAAAAAGCTTGATCTTTCAGTTCCATATTTATATGTATGTATTTATTTATTTTATCAAATTTCTATACTACCTCCTCCTGCTCGCGCATCTTGGGGCCGCTCACATCATCATAAAAACATGAATAAAACAGTTAAAACCATAAAACATTTTAAAAAACCCTATCAGAACAAAAATACAAAACCCCTACCCTCCTACCAAACCCACCCTACCCCTCTCCCTCACCAAAAGCCTCATGGAACATCCACATTTTACAACCCCGTCAGAAGGAGACTAAGAAAGATGACACTTGGATCCCCATCAGGAGGGCATTCCACAGCCTAGGGGTGGCCACTGAAAAAGCTCAATCATTGGTGGACACCCAGCGCATCTGGAGTACCTCCAAAACCACACACACACACAGATGACCGTAGGGGTCGATCCAAGACCCGGGGGTTGAGATGGTCTCGTAGATAGGTGGGGCCCAGGTTGTATAAGGCTTTATAGGTCAATACCAGCATCCTGAATCTGGCCCGGTTGACTATAGGCAGTCAGTGCAGCGCCCAGAGCACTGGTGTAATATGTTCACCCCGGTCCATTCCCTTAAGCAGGCGGGCCACCACATTCTGCATCAGATTCAGTCTCCAGACCGTCATCCTGTGCAGCCCCACATAGAGCACATTGAAATAGTCTAGCCTAGAGGTAATGAAGAGATGGATGAGGGTGGCAAGGTAATTGTGGGGAAGTCACTGAGAATGCCTCTCTGGGTAATTTCAGACGTGACGGGCCTGGGGACCCACCATGCTGAATCATGCACTGGGATCTGTTTTGGATCCCGGTCAGGAATCAGAGGGAATCAGATGGTACCTGCAAGAAGGTTCACCTTGCTTATCTCAGAGGCCACGATGGATAAGGCAGTCTTTCAGAAATTTGAGGCCCAGACCATATAGAAATTTTTTTGGTCAGAACCAGTGTATTTAATCATGCCTGGAAAGTTATTGGCAGCCAGTGCAGACTCTGGAGCACCAGTGTAATGTGCTTTTGGTGACCCACCCCTGACAAATGACTTACTACTGCATTTGGCACCAGCTGCAGCTTCTGAACAATCATCAAGGGCAACTCCACGTAAGGTGCTTTGCAGAGGTCTAGCCTCGAGGTTACAAAGGCATGAATAACTAGAACTGGAAAACATTTTGAGCACTAAAAGTGCTAAATTAATAATAAATGTTAATTATGGGCCTACATTAACAGATGCTGTATATCCACGCATTGGGAAGTAACGGTGTCATTTTGCTCATCACTTGTGAAACCGCAATGAGAGTGTTGTTTTCAAGTTTGAAAACTGTGTTTCAAGAAGGATATCAATAAATTGAAGAGGATCCAGAGGACAGCAGCAAAGATGATAAAGGGAGGAAGGCTGAAAAGATTGACAATATTTAGCCTAAAGAAAAGAGGATTAAGGGACAGACAGGATAGTAATTTTCAAATACCTATAAAGGTACCACCAAAAACAAAGAGATCAGTTGCAAGCCGCCCCGGGCTGCTTGGAGCAGGAGGGTCAGGGTAACAAATGGTTTTATAAGTAAATAAATAAATACATTTTCAACTAGTCTATCAGATGTCCAGTCAGTACCTGAATACTGAGATGGACACCCAATTCCCTGAAAGTACCAGTTATTACCATTACTTAGTTACCAATTTACCTTTTCACCATTTTACTGATTGGTAAATCGGTATCAGAACATGAGAAAAAATCGAACGTGAAGTCGAAACAACAGTAACAGAAGTAAATAAAATTGGGACAAAAAAATTAAACTGGTAGCTTGGATAGCCCAGGAGGCACTAATTGGGTACTGGTTAGTACCCCGTGTTGCTGGGTCGAGTTGAGTACTCTATTTCTGATGGGTATCACTTTTTTTTCCAGGTACTGGTTTTAGCTCTAGTAGTGAAGTGAGAGGTAGGGTACCTCCCCTTTAAAAGATGACACTGTGAACAATACATGGTGCAGGGTGCTTTTTCATAAGTGTCCTCTTTTAAAGGGAGGTATGGCCACCCTAGTGAGAGGAAACTTTGCTGACACTGTGCTGCATCTAACCTGGAGAGGAGGAGCGAGTATGCATTCCTTGATTACACCTTAATTCTTCAGTTCTGAAGCAGCCTTGCCAGTAACTGTAAGCTCAAAGAGCAGGCAGCACCCTCTGTTTAACTCAGAACCTTGCATGGATGAGGCAACCAAAGTTAGAAATAAAGCACTGACAAATTTGAAGTGACAAAGTTGACAACGATAACAAATTCAGAAGTAGGTGTTCACTTCCGGAAACAATACCCAAATTGCATCCATTAATTTTAAATGGCATTTCCCCCCTCCCCCCAGCTCTAAAGCAAATAGGGAAACAGTCCGATTCCCGTACAGATACAACGTGCTTCCATTTTATCTGGGGACTTTCTGTCTGGCTTCCCTAATATATGATACTGTGGGAAGGTTAAGATGGATGGACAAATAAGTAATACTCCAGATAGTTAGAACACACATTTATAGGAGAAAGATTAAGTAAGCATGTCCCCGTAGGTCAAAAGAGAAGCTTGGTAAGATGAATTGTAAGTCCGTTTGTCTTCCCAAGGAGATAGTCTTTAGCTACATATCCTGAGGTCTAAATGTCCACTTGACACAGAGACATCACACATTTAATCTATTAGATAATAGATGTCAGTCTTGTGAAATAGGAAGAAAACTCAGCACAATGGAAAGCGAGACTCTGGAAACAGAGCATAAAGAGATGCCCAAGCTGGGTGTGAATGAAAGGCACAATCTGACCTTGGTGATAATAATGCAGTTACATTATTAAAGGATATACTCATTAAAGGACATTCTTAATAACTTGGCTAAGAACCTGAATCTTAAAAGCATATCTGCTGATTGATAAAATGTTGGATCTTTATCTTAAGGGTGGTTTTTTTTGTTGTTGTTGTTTTTTAATCCTCTCACCAAAAACAGTCAAGTTGTGCAGAAAGCTAAAATCTTCCCAATCTGTTTCTCATGGGTTACTCAAGTAGATAATTGCTAAAAAATAAATTTAAAAAATTGGGTCAGGTATTTGCTTTCCAAATTAGTTACATACCAACGACTCCTTCTGGCAGGCCTGTCAACACAGATCCGAGAAAGTATGTTCCAGACATCAGCTTAACCTAAAGTATAAAAATACACCAAACTGGGTGCTTGGTGTTGGTGTGAATCTTGGGAGCTCAAGTCATGTTGCTCCAAAGAAGAGACGGAGAACACATGAACAAGAAGAAAGGGGTTTGAACTGCAGCAAGATAGATTTTGGATAAATATTAGGAAAAATAGGGCTGAGACTAATTCTCATGATTCTTTCGATTTTCATCAAGAACAAGGATACCCGATGAGAATCAAGATAAAAGCATGAACTAAGAAAATCAATCTCAATGTTGTCTCACTGAGATGTTTTTTTTCTCAATTAATAGAATAATTTTTTTTAAAAACGCACTGTGCATGATCTAAATGGTTACCGGGGACTGTTCTGTGCGTGTGCTACCCTTTCCAAGATACAGCAGGCGTAGTTGACACCATTTTGGAAAATGGCAGCCGGTCTGCACATGCAAAGAACAGCTGCCCTTTTCCCAAATGGTACTAATGCTGCACACTCCATCTTGGAAAAGGACCGCACATGCACAGAACAGCCCCAGGCAGTGGCCATTTGTGCCTGCATAGTGCCTTTTTTTGTAGCAAGGTTCTTGAAACCCTTAGCAAGATCGCTCTAGGGTTTCTCGATTCTCACGAGATTCTCATGAGAATCAAATGGATTCTCGTTTCACCTCTAGGGAAATAAAATTATAGCTAAAAAATTTGCGTCGGCTTAGGCCGTATGTCTCGGACTCAAATCTGGCCACAACCGTCCATGCTTTTATTACCTCAAGACTGGATTACTGCAACGCACTTGACATGGGCCTACCCTTGGTGCTGGTTCAGAAGCAGAGCTGGTGCAGAATGCGGCGGCCCATCTCTTGACTGGGAAGGGCCAACGTGAGCACATTACACCAGTGCTCCGTTCTCTGCAGTGGCTGCCGATAGTTTTCCGGGCCCAATTCAAGGTGTTGGTGTTAACCTTTAAAGTCCTAAATGGCTTGGGCTCCACCTACCTGTGGGACTGCCTCACTCTCCATGTCCTCGATCAGCCCCTATGGTCAGCTCGGAGGCGTCCTCCTCGGGGTCATCTGGGTTTCACAGGTGTCCAGCATGAGGAGGGCATTCTCTGTAGCTGCACCACAGCTGTGGAACTCCCTCCTGTTGTAGGTCCATTTAATTACTGACTTCCCCTCTTTCTGCAGACACTGTAAGACCTGGCTGTTCCGTCAGACCTTTCCCGAGGGAGGTGAGGTGGGTGGGTTGGGTTAGGGCAGGAAAGGATGGGCTTTAATTTATTGTTTTAATTGTTGTTTATTGTATATTTTAATATGTTTTAAAATGTTGTGAGTCACCCCAAGATGCCTGAGGCCGGAGGGGGTGGCATATAAGTTTTAAAAATAAATAAATAAATTAATTAAAATGGCTGGGCAATGGAATAGGTTGCCTAGGGAGGCTGTGGAATAGCGCTGAAATTAATGGACTGCCAAAATAGTCTGTGCATGGGTAAACTGGCTGCCTGGAGCCGTACAGGCGCAGAATGGATGTGATGGCCATTTTACACACTTGCCAAGCATTTGGGGTTTTTCAAGAATCTTGCGAGCTTTTTGAGTAACCTCAAAAAACATTCTGCACATACAGTCACTTCAGAGAAGTGTGCACCTGGTCATAATGGAGTGATCCATTTCCTGCTATATAATTCCAACTCCTGACAACCAGAGGTTATGTCCCCATGCCAGCTTGATTAATAGCTATTTATGGACCTATTTATGGACCTATCCTCTAAGAACCTATCCAATCTTTTAAAAAAACCCAACCAAAACCCCAAACAAACCAGTTATTCTATGTCCTTCACAGCATCCTCTGGCAACAAGTTCCACACGTTAATTGCACATTGGGTGAAAAAGTAGATCCTTTTATTTGTTTTTAATCTGCTTCCAGTTAGTTTCATAGAGTGTCCTCTCGCTCTTGTATTCCACACCATTCGTAATTCTGTATAAGTCTATCATATTCCCCTCAGTCATCACTTCTCAAAGCTAAAGAGCCCTAAATCACTGAGCCTTGTATGGAAATTGAATCAAGGACAGAGACAAAAGCAGTTGTTCCCGTTCCAAAGGGAAATACCGATATTTCGGGACTGCTTGTGAGTATCCATCCGAAATTTGTCAACTTTTGGTGAATCTGCACTTCCACCAGTCCTCCTCCCCCTCCTCATTTTCTTCACTTTCTGGGGCTTTTTAAAATCCCTTTTGGGGACTTTTTTTCCTTACTTTCATCACTTTCTAAAACTTTTCACCATTTTCCTGATTTTTTTGGACACTTTCCAGGAATTTTATGACAGTTTTAGTTTTATGAAGCTTCTACCCTTTTTTGCAGTTACTCTTTTCAGCTCTCCCCAAACGTGGCTCCTAGCACTGGGGAAGTGCTAGAAATTGCCATAAAAGTGCAACCACATTAGCCGTATTCTAGTTACTGCTCTACCAACAAGGGAAATTGTATGTAGTTCCCGCGGGTTCTAAATTGGGTACCTGTTTCAGCTTTAATTATGTCCCCTTCCTGTATATTTACTTTCAGAAGCAGCACTTCATTGGCTTTCCAAAATGTATTTAGATTTATCCACTTGGCATGGGAAACCATGTAGATACCATTCCCTTTTAAGAATAAAGAAATTAAAGAAATTTTAAGAAGCAATTATATTTAAGAAAAATAAATTCTTTTTAAGAAAGGGACTCTTGCTTTAAAAGTGTTCCATTTGGAGTATTTTAGTGCCTCTGACTCAGAAGACATGGCTCAAACATGGAGGAAACATTGGCCAAATTGACTAGATTACAGTATTTATTATTCAAATTGATGGAAGTGTGAGGCTAACATCTGCCTTGTTAGGCACATACTTGCCAAAACACTCATACGCCCCTGTCCACTATTCTAGGAGCCACTCAGGTGTATTAGTTGAGCTAAAGGGAATGTGATTATTGAAAATTTTGTTGTGTTTAAATTGCTTATCATGTTAGAAATGCTATTTTGTCTTGGGCCCCGGTGCGGAAAACCCAGAATACGCTATGTTTAAATTATTAATGTTTTAGTATTTAATGAATGTTTAGAGGTCTACCTTGGCCATTGTGGGACCAAAGTGGACTTCTTGTTGGGGTTGTATTATGGAGGAGGTGGGTATTGTATTAGAGAGGAGGTAGAGTTGGTTGACTCCTCCCGGTGAAAGAGGGATGGAGCCAGCTGGATATCCTGGTGGCAGCAGGGTATTGGTGGTTGGAGTGAGGGGGCCATTGACCTGATGTGTAGGCATGGTCAGAGATGTTATTAGTTGGGGGGATTGTTTTTTGACATGTATGATTATGTGACATTGTGTATGCTGGGTCCCCTGTGTGGGAGAGGATCCCCAGCAAATGTACTGATGATGTTGTACACCGCCTCGTGTCTTCGAAGAGTGCGGGATAGAAATTAAATGATGATGATGATGATATAAGAAGCAGGTTTCAATGAGCAAAAACTTCCTGCTTGAGGTGATGATCAGGCAATCTTGTTTTCACAGCAGCTGAGGAAGAGATTGCTGAGCTTTAAAATGCAAGACTTCAGTATCCTAGGTGGTTTGGTTTGAGCCCTGAAATTAAGAGCCAGGTGTGACAAAGAGAACCAGAGGCTGTCTTTGGATCTGCAAAGCTTTGAGCAAATGTAAATGCTTCTCTGGCTTCCCCCCTTCCTTCTAACTGATTCGGCCAGAGGTACTGGGAGACCATCCATCTCCTCCTCCTTCTGACACACACACACACACACACACACACACACACACGGTCACACACACATGTGTACGCACACCTTCTGCCATGGAAGTTGTTGATGAAGCCCCATCAACAGACCCCCAGTGTCCCCAGTGGTGGAGGCAGTGATGGTTGAGGTTGCAGAAGTAGAGTCCTATCAGTGGCAGTGTGAATATAGAGCTAAAATGGATAACCACAAACACAGGTATACTGCTATATCCTACTTAGAATTACTTAATTAAAGTAAGTAAGTAATTCTACTATATCCAATAAAACAGCAGTATCTGGACCATCTCAGGTGGATTTAGGGATGTGCGAACACAGTTCGGAAGTTCGGAGTTCGGACCGAACTCGAATAGTTTGGTCAACCGAACTGAACTTTTGAACGAAACTCGAATTCGACTGAACTGTTCGGTCAAATCCGAACCAGTTTGGAAGGCCAAAAAAAATGGGTTTGAATGTATGAACTCGGTTCGGAAGTTCTGAATTCAACCTAACTCAAATAGTTCGGTCGACTGAACCGAACTTTCAAACCGAACTCTATTTTCTAACTGAACCGAATTTCTGAACTCGGTTCTGTTCGCATATCCCTAGGTGGATTGGGTATTAGTAGCCATTTAGTGCCCAACAAGTTACCTGGATTACTGGAACCCATCGCATACCCCGCACAACCCACACACAAGTCCATTGCAGGGACATTATGCTGTGTGGGACTCACATGGATGCCACGCAGATACCATTCACAGGGGGTTTGGGATCATGGCCACTGAATTACCACCACAAAGAGATCAGAGTGTGGAATCAGGGCCTACATTAAGAAGGGCCAGTAAGGGCCATGGCCCTGTGGTCTGATAGGGGTCCTGTAGAGAGGCTGCTCCTGGTAACCTCTAACTAGTGCTCCCAGGCCCTGGAATGGACTATATCTATGGGGCCCTCTCTTTGTCCATGACTCTCATCCCCCAAGGTAGCTGCTTTGCACAGGGCCCTGTCCCTTCCCCTCTCCTATGGGGAGTGGAGGTACAGGGCCTGGCAAGAAGTGGCCATCTCCATAGCTGTGAGTCATGTGTGGAACATCAGTACTAGGCCTGAAATGGTAAACCCCCATGGCAGCTTTTTCTGTCAGAAAAAGCTGTTTCGCAAATTGTATC
This sequence comes from Sphenodon punctatus, assembly GCA_003113815.1. Taxonomy (NCBI): domain Eukaryota; kingdom Metazoa; phylum Chordata; class Lepidosauria; order Sphenodontia; family Sphenodontidae; genus Sphenodon; species Sphenodon punctatus. Next base: position 731,311 of record QEPC01012734.1, read on the forward strand.
ATGGTGCAGGAAATACAATCATTCCGCAATGTTTTCTGCTGTTTGTTGCTTTTCCAAAATGAGTTTTCTGTACTTGTGGTTTCATAGTGGTATGCCGTGTTTGGCAGTGTTTTACGCACTTTAGCATCCCCTTGGGATTTCTGCAACATTCGGTGATTTTGTCTAAAGCTGTCAGAATAGTGGAATGTTGGCTGCATTTCGGCTGAATAGAAAGTTTCAAAATTGTGGACATTTTCAAAATTGTGGCTGCATACAGCTCTCTTCGTATGACTGGGGTCTGGGGTGGGGTGGCAGTGCAATAAGTTGTTGGTCATCGTCCCTCCCCATGTCATGTGGCATAAAGGCACATCATGATCAGTGATTTGTAATGTATATCATGTTGCTTTTTGTTGACTAAAACGGGACACTCATTGTCATAAGGAGATACTGGGCTACATGTAGACCACAAATCTAACAAATATGTAAAGGTAAAAGTTAAACATGTATGTTTAAATTTTACCTGAACTGGAACTGGAAACTCAATTAATGCAATGGAGAAAGGCAAAGTCATGCCCTTGAGTGATTGTTAGACCTGTGGTCTACATGTAGCCCAGTATCTCCTTATGATGCTCATCATCACACACAATTTTTGAATGGATGCATAAGGTGAAGAGGAGTGGATTTGGCTTGGAGGAGGAGAGTACAGCCTTTCTCCTGTGTGTTCTCTCTCTCCTCTGTGTCCACTTGCGACTATCTTAGTCAGGAATCTGAAAGATGACTTGGATTTTGAGTACTCCAACTCCAGGTCTCAAGTAGATGCAGTGGGAAAGAGGAAGGCGAAAGGGTGCAACTCTCAATTTAAGGAAGCAACTTCATTCAAACAAGAGAGGGAACATTCATGCAAAGACTAGCCATTAGCAGGGGCATAGCTAGGGTGCAATGGGCCCCTGGCCAAGAAGTCAAGATACGCCCCCCCCCTCCGGCAGGTCTAGGGTTGCCGCCCAGCTCAGTTGGTCTGGGGGTGCTGCTATCAAATACACAAGACATCCAAAATGCAGCCAGTCTATTAAGCACATTATGCCATGAAAAGAGACAGTTAGTCAATGGGTGGTTATGATTGGGTGATGGCAAGGCAGCATATTTGGTTGCTTAGTGGTGGAGGCTTGATTTGGGGGTGACGTTAAGTGAGGGGTGGTTTGATTTGATTGGGTTTGTGTTTTTGGTGGTTGTGAGGTGGGTGGGTGGAGATGTCCCTTTCCCTGGTGAGAGAAAGGGAGAGGAGGGAATGGGTTAGGGTGGGTGGGACTGTTTCCCCTAGTGAGGCTTCCAATACCACCTCTATGCTGATGACACTCAACTCTATCTCTCTACTCCCTCTCTCTCTCCCTCTGTTCAAGCTCGTCTCATNGCCATGGAGGGGATTATGCTTCACCTGGTGACAGCAGGTGATGGTGGGTGAGGAGGGGATCTCATTCACTGGGGAGGTGGGAGAGCCAGGGAGAGGACGGTCCAGGAGGTGGGCCTGCCAGGGGGATGATAGGCAGGGGAGGTATGGTCCTCGGGGGAGGTGGGTACCAACAGAGAGGTGGGACAGGTGTTTGGTGCCGGCCCACTTTCCTCCCCCCCGAGGCAGAGGGTGTGGTTGTCCATGATCAGAGGGCCCCCAGCTTGAAGCTGTTGCTGCTTAATGCGAGGTCAGTTGCTAATAAATCATCAATTAGAGAGTTGATTCTGGATTGTGCAGCTGATTTCTTGTGTATTACAGAGACCTGGATGGACATACAGTCGGGACCTTTTTTGGATGACCTGGTGCCAGCCGGGTACTCCGTGCAGCATCAGTCACAGCCAGAGGGATGGGATGGGATGGGGGGGAGAGGGGGCAGTGTAGCCATTATTTTTAGGGATTCATCGTCCTGCACAGGTTTCCAGTGCAGTTAATGGCAGGCTGTGAGGGTCTCCATCTTGTGGCTGATTTGATGGGAGACAGTTTGGGGGTGCTGCTGGTATACCGTACACCTACCTGTACAGTGTCATACCTACACGCTCTGATGGAGGTGGTGTCAGAGGTGGTGTTGTGGTCCTCAAAGACAATAGTCTTTGGGGACCGCAACTATTGCTGATGCCAGTCTTGGCGGGGCAGAGCGTGAGTTCATAGCTGCCATAGCAACCATGGACCTGTCTCAAGTTGTCATTGGCCCAACAAATGATGGACGACATACCCTTGACCTGATCTTCTGCACTGGCCTTGAGATGGGGATCTGTTAGTGTGGGAGGTGTCAGCAGAGCCCTTGTCATGAACAGATCATTACCTCCTGTGTACCTGTCTCCTGGCACACGTCTGCCCCCAGAACGGTATGGAACCACTTCAGTTTCACCTGAGAGGTTTCAGCATGCTCTAGGGGATTTACCCTCTGATCTTGATGACTGTCCACTCAATGACCTTGTGGTTTTATGGAATACTCTGCGGACTGAGGCCATTGACCAGATGGCTCCTAGGCATCCGCTCCTTCGACATTGGCACCGCAGGCCACCATGGTTTGTGGAGGCCTGCGGAAGCTGAAGCAGGAAGGGCAGTGGTTAGAACGATGGTGGTGCCAGTCTTGTGCTGAAGCTGATCAAGTGTGGCATAGAACCAGTTTATGGGACTATGCCATGGCTGTCAGGGTAGTGAAGAAGGAGTTATTTACTACCCTGATAGAGTCTGTGAAGTCTCGTCCAGTGGAGCTTTTCTGGGTGGTGAGGGGGTTGATCAGTCCAGTCTCCCTCCACCTGGAACTGGCGTCTTCCAGTGTCCTCTGTGACATGTTTGTTGAGTACTTTGTGAATAAAATTGCTCGGATTCACTATGACTTCCACTTCACGTTTATGACAATAGGAGAATGAGAGGTTATGGAGGCTCCGTCTTGTCTGGTTTTATGGGAACTATTTCAGTGGCTGATGCTTGCTGCTGCAGTGGATGTTCTGGGGACTGTTAGAGCCACATTTTGTGAACTAGGCCCATGTCTGACCTGGTTAGTCAAGGCCAGCTGGAAGACATTGGGGCCGTTGCTGGCGGGTGTTGTCAGTGCCTCCCTGCAGGAGGACAGCGTGTCGGACTGCCTCAAAGAGGCGGTGGTGCAACCTCTGTTCAAAAAAGCATCACTCAGCATTAACTCCCATGCTAGCTATTGGCCGGTCTCTAACCTTCCCTTTTTAGGGAAGCATCTGAACAGCTGCAGGAGCATCTGAACAGCACCGGTTTTCTTGATCCTTCACAATCCAGTTTTCGTTCGGGTTATGGCTCTGAGACTGCATTAGTGGCTTTGGTTAAAGACCTTCACCGGGAACTGGATCAGGGTCATTCAACCCTATTAATCCTATTAGATCTGTCAGCTGCATTTGATATTATTGATTATGAGATGCTGGTGAATCGCCTGTGGGACTATGCCAGGGTGGGTGGAATCATTGTTGAATGGTTCCACTCCTTCCTGGCTGTGTGATTGGGGATTCTTCATCTTCTCCCTGGGACCTCCCCAGGGCCTCCCAGGACCTCTATTGTTCAATGTTTATATGCAGTCACTCAGCAAGGTCGTGAGGCGGTATGGGGTGTGGTGTCATCAGTAAACTGATGACACCCAGCTCTACCTCTCCTTTTCATCCAACCCAGACATGGCAGTCTCGCTGCTTACCCAATATTTGGTGGCTGTGGGGGATTGGATGAGGGCGAGCCATCTGAAACTAAAACCTGACAAGATGGAGGTGATGGTAGGGGTGACATCCCCCATCACTGATGAAGTTCATCCCCCACTGGTCTCTCAAGTCCGGAGTCTGGGGGATACTCCTTAATCCCCAGTTTTGCTCAATCTCCAGGCTGAGGCTGTGGCGAGGAATGCTTTCTGTCAATTACATCTGGTGCGACGGCTTCGGCTGTATGTCTCTGACTCCAACCTGGCCACTGTCATCCATGCCTTCATCACCTCAAGATTAGACTATTTTAACGTGTTCTATGTGGGACTACCTTTGGTAACAGTCTGGAGACTGCAGCTGGTGCAGACTGTGGTGACCTGTCTCCTTATGGGGACGGGTCACTGTGAGCACATTACACCAGTGATCCAAGCTCTGTGCTGGCTGCCAACAGTCTTCTGAGCCTGATTCAAAGTGTTGGTGATTACCTATAAAGCCCTATATGGTCTGGGCCCCTTCTATCTGTGCAACTGTCTCATTCTCCATTCCCTGAATCGACCTCTGCAGTCTGCCAGGGGTGCCCTTCTTGGTGTCCCCCAGGTGACATGGGGGGCTACAATGGAGAGGGCGTTCTTGGTGGCCACACGTAGGCTGTGGAATTCCCTTCCAGTGGAGGCCTGGGTGGCCCCAGACCTTGCCTCATTTTGGTGACAGTGCAAGACCTGGATGTTCTGCCAAGCCTTTGGTGAGGGAGGGAGGTGAGGGGGGGTGAGGGTGGTTGGGGAGGATGGTTTTTTAATTTTCTTTTATGCATCCCTTTTATGTATTTTATATATTTTATGTATATTTTTAAATATTTTATTTTTTGTAAGCCGCCTCAAGCTTCTTAGGCAGGAGAGGCGGAATATAAATTTTGGAAATAAATGAATGAATGAATAAATAATAAATAAATAAATAAATAAATAAATGTAACCAGCTCAGTTGTGGCCCCATAATCAATTCATGATGCTCCCATCCCATAAGCAGTTCATTTGTGCCCCTGCCTCCCACGTAATCAATTCACGCTGCCCCCCATAACCATTTCATTTGCTTCCTTGGGGCAGCCTAAATTGATTATATGAAGGGCACAAATGAATTGGTCATGGGTTGGGGGTTTAAAGACAGTATTCCTTTTAGCAATAACTTCATTAAGAAGAGTTAGTGAAATAGCAGTCATAATAATATCAGAACCATGTTTGCAGATTTTCAAAGGTAGACTAGATATTGCTTTACATTCTAAATTTCTACTTTAGTGTAAGTAAGACAGTTGTGAGAATGTGTCCATTTTTACATGGACCTCTCCCATGTGGGACCTCCATGTGAATGACACAGCACGTGCCCCTGCAGTGACTAGGGGTGTGTGTGCATTTCCAGGCACCTAAGACTCATCCCCACTGACCCCCCCATCTCATCCCCATGCATGGAGCAACTGGGGAAAACAGTATTTGCACCATGGGTACGGATGAGTGGAGGGTGAGTGGGTCTGCATGTGAGGCCATGTGCAAGCACTGCCAATGCACCACTGTGCCCATGGACCCCCCCCCACCTGGCAGAGCAGTGAAAAAATGGGCTATGAGGAGTCACTTGAAGAAGAACAAAAGGTTTCTGCCTTGTAAACAAGGTTCTTCGAGATGTCTCTGAACATTCTCACAACACCCACCCTTCCAGCCCAGCATGGGATTTTCTTATATTCCTAGAAAGGGTTGGAAGGAACTGTCATTCTGAGGGGGAGAGTGATTTTTATACTAGAGGAGCGCAAGACCATTATGTGGTCTATTATTTTAATAGGGTGAACATGCCATGCACAACCCAGTTGTGAGAATGTTGGGAGACATTTCAAAGAGCCTTCTTTACAAGGCAACAACCTTCTGATCACTCTCATGGAGATGATTTGTTTGTTTACAAACAGCTTTATCTCTCAGTCTGATTGGTGTCCTGCTGCTGCAGCATCTGCAGTACTATTAGCAGGCAGATGAGGCATGTGGACCTCCCCATGATGTGGGGGTGCCCTGCACCCAGGCCTCCTCCAGCCCAGCACAGCTCAGGTGCGGGGCTGCCCCCACAGTGCCAGACACTGGCCCCGGGTTAATGCCTCACTAAATGAACGCTAAGTCCCTGGCCATTAGTGGACCAACATGTGGTATGGTGTCCTTCCTGCAGCAGAAAAGCTTTGAAACTGGCACTGAAAAGGGGTAATTTTAAATGCAGTGAACATTCCAGCAAATATTAGAAACCCTTCCATCCAAGCCCTCTTGTTCCCCCAGCCAAAAAAGAGAAAGCAAACAGTTAAGGTGGAAAACAGCAAACAGGCCATTTTAACTAATAGTAGCCATGGTCAGTGAGTCTTTCACAAAATGTCCACCACCTTTGCATATGCTTGGGGCTTGTGAGAGGAGAGGGAACCCCAGAAGTGCACATGTAAACACAGAACAAGTAAAGCAAACCATCTCAAGCCAATAATATTATCCTAAGTCTTTAGCACACCACAAAAGCAGAAGCATGAAGTTCCACTTGTCCCCCAGAACATGCTATACATATGCAGTTCTGTTGCAAACTAAACTTATCAGACAAGGAGCAAGCATTCATGCAAACAGTAGCCATTAGTAAGCCAACATAGTGGCATGGTGGCCTTATTGCAGCAGAAAAGCATTGAAACTGGCATTGCAAAGGGAGGGGGATTTTAAATTCAGTAAACTGTCCAGCAAATATTAGAAACCCTTCCATCCAAGCCCTCTTCACCCCCCCCCAAAAAAAAAAAACCACAGTAAGCAGACAATTAGGATGACAGGGTCTCACACCAGGTGAAAAACAGTAAGGGCCAAGAAAATATTTTAAAAATAGGAAGCACAGCACAGCCCTTCCAACTGGGCTCACAAAATTAGTAATTACCCCTCCCTGTAATGCATGGGGGTGGGCAGGGGGGAGAAGAGGACAAAACAAAGCACAAGCAAACAAACAATGTACAGGAAATCAGGACAGGAGGGTTGTTTTTTCAAAATTTACTAAGTTTCTGAAAGGATGAGACCTCCTGATTGCTCTAGTCTGACTTCTGTTTTTCTTCTCTCCAAACAAGGAGGTCAGGGACTCCAAACAAGTCCGTGGACCCTCCCCTCTTGTAAAAAAGGGAGCAGGAGCTCTCCCTCTTCCCCCCTCCCTTCGCCACCAGTGAACTTAGGGAGGAAGGAGCAAGGAAGAATGAGATCTTTCCTTCCCTCCACCCACTCTGGTAGGGGAGGGTCCAGTGGGAAAAAGAGGAGCTATGGGGTGGCCAGAGCTTTTAGAAAAGTTGCCCTGGTATGCCACCTAGGCCTTGCTGATTGGCTGGGTTTCTCCATAAGAACCCAGCAAGGTGCACCTGACACTTCCCCCACTCCCTCCCCAATCCCCCAGAAATCAGTGCTTTTCTGGGCCAATGCCAAGTACAAGCTTCCTGAGGACTTGGGGTGGTCCTCTAAGTCCCTGCCTCCCTCTAGTTCTCTGGCCAGTGAGTGGAAAGCTAGAGGGAGCAGAATAGTAGGATGTTTTCCCCCCTCCCCCTTCTCCCCAGAGTGACTCACAAGCACCAGCAGTTCTTTCCCTTCAGGCTTTGTTTGCATATCAGCTGTTTGCTTCTGGTTGTGTGCTAGCAGAGCTATGACTCATCAACTCTGCAGCCAGACAGAAGCGGAGAATTAAAATGTAAACAAAGCCTTCAGACAAGTGGGGAAACTCAGCGCTGTCACTGGCTCAGCTGAGGAGAAGCCCAATGCTCCCCAGCAAGCATGGGGGGACCCTGAGGTGCTTGGCGGAGGGAGGGGGTGTCTGCCCCAATGCCATAGGGGAAGGGCCGCCACTGCCTGACCACATCTTCTGGCAACAAATTCCACAACTTAATTGTACTTTGAGTGAAAAAAAATACTTCCTTTGTTTTAAATCTGCAACCAGTTAGTTTAATGAAGTGTCCCTAATCACTTATACCACAGCACACATGATAGTTAGTTTAATGAAGTGTCCCTAATCACTTATACCACAGCACACATGATTTTATAAACTTCTATCATATCCCCTCTCAGTCACCTCTTCTCCAAGCTGAAAATCCCCAACCTATCCAACTTCTCTTCAATAAATAAACAAATAAATAGGGGAACAGTTCCATACCCATTTTCATGTTTGTTGCCCTTCTCAGTATCTTTTCCCCCCCCTATTATATCTTTTTTGAGATTTATATAGCGGCATTATATTTCGAATTTCTCTATCCCTGTACAAATAATTCCTAACATTCTGTTTGCTTTTTAAATGGCTTCCACTAATTGTGCTGGGATTTTCAATGTATTGTCGACAATTACTCCAAGGTCCTTTTCCTGAGTGATAATTCCTAATTTAGAACCTAGCACTCTGCACATAAAATTTGGCTTATTTTCCCTATGTGCATCACTTTGCACTTATCCACTTATCTAATTATCCATGTTCATCTGTCATTTAGATACCCAGTCACCCAGTCATGCAAGATCCCCCTGCAATTCCTCACAGTCCACTCATGTTTTACTACCTTGCATAACTTGGTGCCATCTGCAAATTTGATTGTCTCACTTTTTAGTCCTCTTTCCAGATCATTAATTAATACATTAAACACCAGTCCCAGTCCAGATACTTGGAGCACTCTAATATTTACTTCTCTCCATTGTGAAAACTGACCATTTAGTCCTAAACCTTGTTTCCTGTTCTTTAACCAGTTACCAGTCCACAATAGGACACTGGCTCCTATTCCATGCCTTTTTAATTTCCTCAAGAATATATCATGAAGCACCTTATAAAATGCTTTCTGAAATCCAAACACACTATATTGAAAGATACACTATATTGACCAGCTCCCTCTTAGCCACAGACTTATTCACATTCTCAAAAATTACAATAGATTAGTGAGGCATGACTTCCCTTTGCTAAATCTATGTTGACTCTTCCCCATTAAGCCATGTTTATCAATATGCCCTGTAATTTTATTTTTAATAGTAGTTTCCACCATTTTGCCTGGTACAGTCTGTTCTGGAGTCCTTTGGTGTTACATTTGCTACTCTCCAGTCCTCTGGTACAGTAGCAGATTTTAGTGATAGGTTACAGGTCTGTAACCTATCACTACCTGTAGTAGGTCTGCAATTTCATATTTGAGTTATTTCAGAACTCTGGGGTGTATACTATCTGGTACCAGTGATTTGATAGTGTTTAGTTATCAGTTTGCTCTAGAACCTCTACCAGAGACACATTGATATGTGACAGCTCTTCCAATTCATAAACTACAAAGAATAGTTATGGTGTGTGTATCTCCCCAACATCCTCTGCCATGAAGACCAAAGCAAAGTCCTCCAAAGTATCTGGAGTAGAACTGAAATGGGTACTTAAATGAGTACACACCAGTAATACCCACATTTAGGATGCTGTATTGGGTACCCAACAGGATACACAGTTACCTGTTGGGTAACTGGAAACCTGAAAAGTTGCTAACTTCAGGTACCTTTTTTTGATTTTCTGATTGCCAATTGGTAGATCAGGTCAGAAGACTGAAAAAACCAGGACTGGGAGTCAATTTTCTGGAATGGGGAATCAATAATTAGGTGTCCGATAAAAAAGTTTTGAAAAACATGGTATTGGAAGTCAACATTATGGGATATTGGATACCTGAATTGCGTCACAATTAGGTAGCAATCAGTACCTGATGTTACTGGTTCGGGTGCCAGGAATTCATCAGGTATTCCCATTTTTGTGGGTACTCATTTCAGCTCTATTCTGTAGAGGGACAGGCTAGGAGAGTATCTCCAGTGTGATGAGGAAAACTCTGTCTAAAGGGAAGTACTCCTCTCTTGAGACCAGTTGCTAAGGTACCTTTGAACTGAGATCCAACATGAGGCTTGCCAATCTGTTGTGTTGAAGCCAGCAGGTGGGGTCCTGGGTCCCGGTAGATCATGTGAAGTCAACAACGGGATTAAACGGATTGCGCATGCCATAACTCTATCCATTTATGTTCTAGGTTCCTTATTAATAAAACTACTCTTCAATTTGCATTTATTTTTAAAATTACTGTTAATACATCTTATTTGTAAGGGGTAGTGTTTTCTCTTATCTCCTGTTCCGTTATTTCCTGAGATCAACCAGGATGGCCCTCTTGCATGTACCATCAACCCATCAAGTTCCTACAGCAAGGGATATGCAGAGAAGCAATCTTGGTGTCTGCCTTATAATTATGGAATTCTTTTTCCCTGGAGATTTGTCTAAGACTGAGCCTGCTCATCTTCTAGTGATAATGTAAGACTTTTCTCTTTAGCCAGGCATTTAAACTTCATATTCAGAATTTGGCCTGGTTATTCCTAGACTATGACTAATTTGTATAGACAATAGAGGCAAAGTAGTAAAGTGATATCTTTTATTGGACCTACTACAGTTGGTTGGAAAGCTTGCATACCTCCACCAACTGTAGTTGGTCCAATAAAACATCTCACTTTACTATTTTGTGATTATTATTGCCTATATGGGACCAACACAGCAAAACCTACTTTCTATACACTAAAATTTGTCTAGTGTGACTGGGATGCTGACTCATTAAGACTCTCATCATGCAGGCACTTGGGGTAGTACACAACCCAATAAATATGTTTTATTTGGGATTTCTGCAACTTTTTCATAGAATCTCCCAAAAGAGACTATTTAGGAAACAGAGCAGCCCTGGGATGAGAGAGGCTGCTTCCAAGAGAAAAAAACACACACCAGCGACTGGGAGTAAATGGTTCAATTTCAACATGGCAAAATGCTTGTGACAGCTGAAATTTGGTGTTAGCGGATGCCAATTATGCTACACTGGAAGAAATCATTTTAACTTCTCACACACAGCACTGGCTTCGAAATTAGCTGTGACGCTGGCAGGATAAAGAGTAGGTTGCCAATGTAGACAACTCAGTGGAAAAAAAAAACTTGGCAGAATGTGGAGCCTGGGGTGGGGGGGAGGGATCAAAACATTGTGACGAATATAGAATAAGTGAGAAAATGATACTACAGCAGTGAATAATATCTAAATTAATTACACAGATTGGCCAACAATTCTTACCTTTGTCTTTGAAAATACTATTGGACAGACGTCCCTGGAGCATGGGTGGGGTACTTGCCTGTAGGTCACTTTTCCACTTTAATGGAAAATAGTACAAGTCCTGAATGCAGCTAAAACGGGAAGTGCACATGCTTCCAATTGGGTAATACCCAAATTTTCTGGTAGTCTGTTCTGTACCCAATCATTTCCCGAGTACCAAGATGGGCACCAAATTACCTCCATTTTTTTGTATTTATTACTAAAGTATTAATTTATTATTATTATTATTATTATTATTATTATTATTCTTATTATTTATTTATTTATTTACCTGGTGCGTTACATTTGTTATATAGACAAAGTCCCTGCCCTGAGGGGCTTACAATCTAGCAGAGACAATCTAGAGGAGACAAGGGTTGGGAGGAAGAGAGGGAGAGACAAGGATACATTCATGAAGTTGAGAAGTCATAGGTACACAAACTTAGCTTAGTTACACAGGAGAAGGGGATATTGGGTAAATCAGGAAAGGGATTAAGGGAATGAAGAGCTAGGAACAGCTTGTTGGAAGAGTCTTTCAGGTGGGAGTTGAAGGGAAAGTAGCAGAGTGAATGAATTTGGGGAAAGGACTCCAGGCATGTGGGGCTGCAAGGGAGAAGGGGGTGAATCGATATGTTTTTAGAAGCAGAGGAATTGTGAGCAAGCAAGGGTGGTGGCAGAGGTGGGGGGATGTGAGGGGGCAAGATCATGAAGAGCCTTGTAGTTAAAGGCAAGGAGTATTTGATGAATGCATTTAGGCAGAGGGAGCCAGTGGAAGGAGAGGAAGGGCAGCACTTGACCAAAGGGACAGGTGGTTTGGATGACCGTGGCAACAGACTTTTGAATAGAAGTGAAGAGGGCAAGGTGAGAGTGGGGAAGACCAGTAAGAAGTAGGTTGCAGTAGTCAAGCTACCACAGTGCAGGAACTATTAGGGATGGGCAAACAGAATGCCGTTCGGATGTTCAGACATTCGGCCATTCGATTCAAAACTCGTGTTCTGGTTTGGCTGTTTGGTTCAGCAGAGTTCAGTTCCGCCAAACATGGGTGAACATTCAAAAAAGTGTTATCGGTACCGAAACCAATTTTTTTTCGGTATCGGTATTGTTTGGCCCTGAAACCACCCCTGGTGTCCAGCCCTGATGCCAGGAAGTCTGCTCCTCAGCTGCCTTCCCCTTCCAGTCATGTTTTTCCTGCCCAAAGCCATGTTTTTCCTGTCCCCAAACTCATCCAAACTTTTCCAAACTGTTCAGAAGTTTGAGCGTTCGGTTCGGAAGTTTTGTTCGGTCGTTAGAACAGGCCGATTTTGGGCTGAACTCCAAATTTCCAAACTGCGTTCGCACATCCCTAGTAACTATGTTCGTTTCTGGGCTATTGAATGTAGGTGCTGTTCAAGTAGAGGATAGCACTTAGCCGGGAACACCTGTGGAGTCACCTGAGCCATAAAGGAAAGGAAGATCAGAGTGCTCGGGGAGAGGGGGTAGAAGAAGAGAGCCAGAGAGAAAGGCAGATATGGATCAGCAGGCAAGAGGCTGGAGCCAAAGAAGACTGAGCCTCTGGAGAACCAGCGAGCAGGCGCCAAGGAGCAAAAGGCTCCCTGAGGTGCACTGGTTATTTATTTATTTATTTATTTATTTATTTTAAAAATAGCTCTTCTGCCCCCTCCTGCCAAAGGCAACTCAGGGTGGCGTACACTATGAAAGCACAAAATAAAATATACAGCAAAGACTTTTTAAAAATTCAGTAAAACCAATAATTTCCCCTCCAACCTGACACCACCCCTCCCCCTATCCATCTCCCTCAGCAGGCACCACTGAAGTAGTGGGAAGCTCTGAACCTGGTGAGACCCACCCTTATTGTTTCTACACAGAAGGGTTTGTTTATGTTCATGTTTAGATTGGGGAACCACATTGTTAGTTGGCAGAAGCAGGGCTGTGCAGAAGGCACATCAGTCATTCTCATTTTTGTTTTTGTTTTCATTTACAAAAATGCCATCATTTTGGGATGATTCTGAAGGTGTGAGATGCAGCCTTGCCAAATTTCATGTACACTTGTTGGAAACAAAAATATGTCACAGTCAGACATACAGTTATCAGTTAATTGCTTATACAAACCAGTAACCTTTACCCTATCCTTCTGAAGGTTGGCATAGCTAGTAATCTTGGGGAGGGTTATAAACTTTCCAAGTTTTATCCACATTATATGGGAGACAAAGAAGATACAGCCAGGAATGTATATGCAAAATAACACAATCCAACTGCTTATAAAATTGGATTCCTTTACCCAATATTTCTGAAATTTGGTATACGTAGTGCCTTCCATTGGAGGTACAATCCTTAAAATTTCCATCAAAATATAATGAAAAACAAAAATGTTTTTGAACATATGTGTTCCATTAAAACCAATGAAAATCAAAAATGAAAGCTAAAACTAAAACTAAATTTTGATATTTATGAAAATGAAAACGAAATATTTAAATAATGAAAGGTAAAAACGAAAATGAATAATGACATGGATCCCTAGTGCACACCTCTAATGTGCTCCA
>QEPC01012734.1:755851-793824 GCA_003113815.1 Sphenodon punctatus
AACCTCCCCAAGTACTTACATCTGGGGCCCACTAAGGCCGGGCAACGAAATATCATATGTTCTGCGGTGTCTACTTCCCCCAGAGAACATATGGGACAAATCCTAAGGGCCCAGGGGACCTTCTTATACCGACCTTCACGTACCACTGAGGCAAACATATTAGTCCTTATTTTAAGGAAAGCACCCCACAGCCCGGGGTTCCTATAGCTAGATCAGGGAAACCCAGCAGTGGCAGGTTGACCTTCAGGAACAGGAGCTGCTCCACCAACCCAGCACCCAGCCTCGAATGGTGGAGGCTCAAGATGTCCCGCAACGCTGAAAACACCCATTCACTGGGCACATTGGTTTGTGGGCAGGACATTAGTTCCTGTGCCACCCTGGTCAGAGCCTGCCATATTTTCCCCTTCTCTGCCCAGTACAGAAGGGGATCACTGCTGGGATCCATTACTGGCTCCTTGAGATATTTTGCCAAAGCCCACTCTGCAGAGTCAGGCTCCTGCTGCCTCTGCCTGCTGCTGCTGCTGCCAACCTCCTCCCCAATTGCCCACACTGCCTGCCCTGGGGTGGTCCACTCAGGGCAGCTGATGTCCGAGGAGCTGCTGTTCCTGGGAGTGCTCTGCATCTCCGCCCTCCTGCTGCTGCCTTGCCCCTCCTGGTTTCCCTGCTGTTGCTGCCACTGTATGACCCTCTCGACTGCCCACATCCTCTCTTCCAGAGCATGCATCCTCACGGTGAAGTCTGGCATGCAAGCTGCTACACTTGCCTTCACCCTGGGGTCCAGCATAGTGGAGAGTAAGTAAACCTCCTTGTATATCACATGGTAAAAACCACCTGATCAGTCCCTCCTTCAGCGTTTGTACCATGGCCAGCACCTCTGGTACAAGCTGTTGCTCCTCCCCTCCTCCCCCCACCTCAGTCCCTCAGGAAGCCTTCCATCCTCCTGATGAGACTCGGACCAGGGGGGTTACCTGGCTCAGGGTGGCCATTGTTGCACTCAGACTCTCCATGTCATCCTTAAAGGGCTTAAAGACATGCATGGCCTGGGCCATCATTGTCCACGCCTCCCGCCCTAGTGGTCTTTCCACCTGAATCTCCCCCTCTGAGGCTACTTCATGCAGGACCCATCTCTGCTCCACCAGATGCTCCATCATGCTGTAGGTGGAGTTCCACCTGGTGCTGACATCTTGCACGAGGCAGTAGTCCTGTGCCCCTAGCTTCTCTCTCAAGAGGTGACCAGACCACCCTTCACGCTCTTGTTAAAGTACCCTGTAATCTTCCTGCCCTTCTCGATTAACAGTGTAAGAGGGCTGCTGCTGTGCTCTGATGCCTTCTCTCCCAGGCCCAGGGCACCAGGTGAAGGGCGTAGGCAGCACAGGGGATGTGCTGAAACCCACCCTCCAGCTCTGCCTTCTTCATATTAGCAGCATTATCTGTGACAATGAAGCCCCTGGCGAACAGGGCTTCCTCCCCTAGTTACCCCTCCACCATGGTGTCCAAGGCTCCCCTTATGTGGACGGCAGTGTGGCTCTCGTCAAAGACCTGGGCGAGAAGCAGGGTCCACCTGTACCCTGCTCCCTTGTCCCTGCCACCTCCTGCTCCTCCTCCTGCCACCCACAGCTGCCACCAGTGAGCAGTCAGGGCCAGGTAGGTGTATTGTGCATTTTGACTGCTTCAAATGTCTGTGGTGAAATGCACAACTGCCCCACCTGCCCTGGCCAATTGCTCCCTCATCCGCTCCCTGACTACCTGGTACAGCGAGGGCACCACCTGCCTGCTGAAGGTGGTGCATGAGAGATGGTGGTACCGGGATGCCAACAGTGCCAACAGCCAGCAGAATCCCTTGTTCTCAACTCATCAATGGCTGGTCATCATGGGCAATCATCTCCCCCACCCACCTGGTGATCTTGATTGCTGCTGGATGATACACTCTGCCACACCCCAACTGCCCAAACCCCAGATCTTCCATTGTGACCTGACACTGCTTCTGTTGCTGCTGTTGCTGACAGGGCATTCGAGATGGGACCTGCTGCTGCTGTCCCTCACTTCTCTTGCCATGAGCAGAGAGGGAAGGTCTGCTACCACTTGTGCTTGCTGCAGCAGCGAACCCACTCCTGTACAAACTCTCTAATGTCTCTTGCAGCAGGAAAAGCCCTATGTCAGGTCCTCAGGTGGGAATTCATGCCATTATTACTTAAATTCCCCCTCTTATTCCCACGGCACACGACCTTCCCACAGTGAAGGCAGGCTACCTGGCTGCTGTCACCTGGGATCACTTCAAGGGAGTGATCCCACACAGGCCCCTTGAGACGACCTCCTAAACCCCTCATGCCACCGCTTGGGGCCACTGCCTTTGTCCCCAGTGTGGCCACAGGGGGATCAGCATGAACAGGAGTCTCCTCTACCTCCTCCTCCCTCCCCTCATTTCTGCCCAGCTCCATGACACCACCCATGCTGAAGCTTCTGCTGCTACCACCTTGCAACATGGGAGGAGAGGATGCCCTGCTGCTACTTGCTGAAGCTGGACGACTGCTGCCAAGCTGGGGAAGGATGCCCTCAAATACATCCTCCCCCAAATCCTCAAAATCCCGGGGGGTGGGGGCAGAGGGAGAAGCCTGCCCAGGAGAGGTGGTTACCCCTGCATCACTCCCAGCAACAGCACTCACATCATCATCATTGATACGACTCCCCATACTAATATCTGCTGCTGTCCCCGGTGATAAATCACTTCTGGCAGTGCCAGCTGCTGCTGGTGCTTCAGGAGGGGTGTGTGTGTAGTGCTGCTGCTGCCCGCCCCTTGCCCTTCGTTCCCTCCACCAGGGCCACTGCTACTAGTGGAAGGCTGGTGCTCCCTGCATTCCACACTAGATGCCACTCCCGAAATCTCTGCTGCAGCCTCTTCCCCTGATAAGACCTTCCACCTTGAGAGGGAAAAAAATCAGGTCTCTTCAGTTTGGGTGGTGGGCTGCCAGCAGTGGCAGAAGTGGCAGCATGCTTGCCAACTCCCCCACACCCATGTCCGTGCCCATGGCTTCGCCCTCTACCAGGGCCACTTGCCCCAGTGGCTGAACTAGTAGTCCTTCCCTTCCTCATTGTACACACAAGTGCACACACAGTCAGAGAAGTACTGTATGATCTAATTATATACACACAAAACCTAAACCTAACCTATCCTACTATCCTAAAAACCTAATATATGTCATAGAACAGACTAGCCTATATAATATCTATCTATCTATCTATCTATCTATCTATCTAGCTATCTATCTAGCTATCTATCTAGCTATCTAAATCTAAATGTCTATAATATACACATTTATATATAATGTAAAGGGGGAGAAGGGCAGGGAAAGGGAGAAGGTAAAATGTAGGGTATATGAGGAAGGAAAGGAATTGGTAATACAATGAGGGCTAGCGAGGATTTGTTGTGTGCAAGCACCAGTTCTGTAAAACACAACCAGAAATGCTGAGAGCTCTCACAGAACAGAGAGGGGAAAAATGGCCCTCCCATTATAAAGGTTGCAGTGCCCTCCACCAAAGCCCCCCTGATTGGCTGTGGGAGGCAGCAGGCATTGAGCAATCACAGAGTGCCATGAGACTGCTGGGGCCTGCTTGCGCTGCTCATTGGCCAGAAATACATTCATCAGATACTGCAGAGCACATTCTGGACAAGTCCCCAACAGGTCATAATGAAGTGATTCACTCCCTGTTGATCACTCTCAGCCCCCGAGAATCAGAGGTTGCATCCCCCAACCTACTTGATAGCTGCAATGTGTAGGGTAATACCATATTTTTTGTAGTCTATTGGGTATCTGATTGGCACCTGAGTACTGAGTCAGGCACCTGATTAACCCCAAATACTGGGTATTACCATTACTGAGTTATCTAATTGCCAATTGGTAAAACAGTAAATCAGTAAAGAGATTGGTACTGGAAGTCAGAAAATCAGGATTGAAATTGGTAAATCGGTATATCGGGAAGGTCATCAGCTACTAATCGAGAACCAATTAGTACCCTATGGGTGTTTTCAGACGTTACGGGGCTGCTTGGCCCCGTACCGAAAACAATCCTTTCATTCCCTGCCGGGGTCACCCCGTCACGCCATATCAGACGTGCCGGGGGGATCCCGGTGGGGAATCCGGGAGGGGGCGGGGCCGTGTGGAGCAATGTGCATCCGCACGGCCCCGCCCCCTCCACGCACCCCGCCACCCACCCTCCAGGGAGACGGGCGGGCGTCGGGGCCACTGCGGCCGCCGCGTCGGGGCCACTGTGGCCGCCGCGTCGGGCCAGATGTGCCATGGCCCGGGATCCCGCTGGGGATCCCGGGCCGTGGCAACTGGCCAGATGTTACTTTTTTTTGGTCCCCGCTGGGGATCTCTTTGACCACGCTTCCCGGGACATTCCCCGGGCTAGCCCGGGAAGCGTGGTTCAAATTGACCCCATGTGCGGATTGACCGTGGCAAACATCTGGCGGCCGCCAAACAGACGTGCGAGACACATTGACCACAGGTGGGTATTCACCGTGGTTCACTGTGATCTCGTAACGTCTGAAAATACCCTATGTAACCGGGTCAGATCAAGTAATGCATGACAATGGTTATATCTGTTTTTTGTGGCTATTCATTTCAGCTCTAATTCTTGGGGAAGGGGGAATGCAAGTTATCTTGGTGAATGCAAACATTTATATTAATTCCAGCCATTTTGATCTCTCTGATTCGGTCTCTTCCAATACAAGAGGGCCAGTCCCAAGGATCTTAATGACACTGTGGCAGGATGGATATTTGTTCATACTAAATATTTGTGGGTGGAGAACCATGAAAATATCTTCCATGGTGAACGAACCTTCTTGGATCAGCACCCTAACCACCTCCTTCAGCTTGTCTGGGGAATATTTTAGCATGTTTTTAGTTATCAGACTCTAAAGACCTGAACCTGGGCTCAGAAGACAGACGGTGTGAAACCAGTACTCCATCAGGGAAGCAAGATCTGAAGCAAATTATTTAAATCTAGGTAGACCGGGTGGAACTGTCTTAGCTCTATGGAACAACCAGGTGGGCACTGGGCGCCCAGTCCTGTCCTACAGACTTTTGTAATATTTTCATAGCAGTTGCCATTGAAACGGTATCTCATCCGGGAAGCTATTATGTAATAGAAGACCCAGTGAGACATCAACACAACCCTGTGCATTGAGGGTGTCCCAACTGATTTATGACATTAATAGCACCAAGCGATGGGTGCCAGGAGATCTCAGGGACCCATCTGATGTGTGTGAAGGTGGGAAACAGAACCTTGACTACTCCGTAATATACAGAAGGTATATGCTTTGATGCCATCTGCACCATCCTTCAAGTGCTTGCTAATTAACTAATTAAACGTACTAATCATGTGAATATTGCTCTCTCCAACACAGATGTGTGCCCGCCTCCAGTTATATATTTATGTTAAAGAAAATTACCCGGAAATATGTTTCTTTTCGTGAAGTGGTTTGGTCAGTGCTCAATTATGACAGAGCTGGGTGTAGTTGCAATAACCAGGGAGATGAATAATGCATTCGGGCACTTAGCATCGGTGATAGCTTTGAGCACTGGTGCAAGTCCCATAGATTTCAGTGGTATCCTTGCTGGCATGATGAAATAACCTGAAGAGGGGTGCTGCAAATTAGATTAGATTAGATTAATCATAGAGTCAAAGAATGTCAAAGATGGAAGGTACTTTGAGAGTCCATGTTCCTGATTGCATGCAGGATGACTGCAGCTACAGATTAATCTTGGGTTTGTTGAGGGTTATTATTATATATTATTATATACCACCAAAAATGTGTCTGTCACTGAGTAATCATAAATTAGAGACAAATCCCTGCCCCATAGTGAGTACAGTCTAGAATGGACCAGGAAGGGAAGACAAAAGAGAGTGGGGGCATAGGGAGAGACTGGAATACATTTGAGAATGGAAGTTGACAATTCATAGGTTTAGTTTAGTTACAAGGGGGAAACAGGGGATTCTGAAGGACAGGAATGGACAAGAAACACTAGTGAGCAGTGTATGGGAGTGAGGAAATGCGGAAAGTATGACAGAAGAAATCATTTTTAGGAGGGACTCGAAGGTCAGAGAGGAGGGAGCAATAGATGTCAGAGAAGGCAAGCAAACTATTACCCCTACCCCAAGGTCAGAAACCCCAGTGACTGATTGAGGACAGAGAAGTTTGGGGGGGGGCATAGCTCAAGTGGTAAGAGTGCATGCTTTGCATGTATAAGGTCCCAGGTTCAATCCCCAACATCTCCACTTCAGAGTCCCTGATAGCCCGCTTGGGGGAGGCCTCTGCTGGGGGCTTAGAGGGGTCTCATACAGCACACCAGGATGACCTTTGCCAGAGACCCTGGAAGAGTCAGATTTGGACCCCAATTTAAAACCCCTGCTGCCCTGTCAGGTTGTGACAGTACTGGACCATTGGTCTGACTCAATTAGGCAGTTTAGTTGCCATAGGCAGCTCTGGGGGATGAACAACATTTCAAATTATAACATTAAAAACAACTTTAAAATATTACCAAATGGGAGGAATAGAAATATCCCCAACTAACCACCACCACCCTACCCCATTCCCCACCTCCTACCCATCCTCCCACCCCCCAAAAAGCCAGGCGGAACAGCCATGTCCTACAACAGCATCAAAAGGAGGGGAGATCCGGGACCAAATGGGCCTCCACCAGCAGGGAGTTCCACAGTCATGGGGTGGCCACTGAGAAGGCCCCCTTCATCATGGCCCCTCAGCAGACTCGGAGGACCTCCAGGAGAGCACCCCTCAATTACTGCAGGGGTCGATCCAGAACCGGGGGGGTGAGGCGGTCCCACAAATAGGTTGGGCGAAGCCATTTTGGGCTTTATAAGCCCTAAATAGTTTATAAAGGTGAGCACCAAGGTGAGCACCACCACCTTGAATTGGACCCAGAAGGCTACAGGCAGCCAGTGCAGAGACTGAAGAACCAGTGTAATATGTTCCCAGCAGTCCAATCCCACCAGGAGATGGGCCGCCGCATTCTGCATCAGCTGCAGTCTCCGTACCATCACCAAAGGTAGCCCCACGTAGAGCGTGTTAAGCCTAGAGGTGATGAAGGCATGGATGGTGGTGGCCAGGTCAGAGTCCGAAACATACGGTCGAAGCCAACATACCATGAGGCTTTATTTTTGTAATTCCCTCTTCTATGGGCTTCCATTGGTGCTTCTCCATTGCTTGCAGCTTGTTCAGAATACAGCAACATATGGCACGATTCAGAATCCACACGCATGCAGCTTGCATGTTATTTTTGCATGGCTTGCACATGCACCAATAATGTGGGTGTGTGTGGGTTGCAGCACTCACCTCTAGGATTTGAGATTGGTCCCATGGCTGCTTACTGGTTTGCATGGTCATGATCATATTACATTCACCCTGCTTCTTTGATTTGGCTACCTGTAGAGTGGTGCATTGAATTTAAGATTGCATGTCTGGTTTTTAGGGATCTGAATGGTCTAGGCCATGGCTACATTCAATACCTGCTCCTGGAACTCAACTGTACTGATTATCTGTGCTTTGATACTACCCACTGTTTAAAGATCCCATCATTATGCCTTAAATCGGCAAGCAACCAGGACTTTGCTGTGGTGGACTCCTCTGTGTAAAACTCGCTCCTTTCAGACCTTTAAGTTAGTTCCTCCTTCATCACCTTGAAAAAGCACTAGAAGACTTTTTGGGTGATTTCAGATGTTACGGGTCGCCGGTTCACCACAGTGGATTCCCGGTAGGGGTGAACCGAACAACCACCCCCTGGGGTGAATAAAAGCCCCAAACAGATGTGACGGGACCAGGGCCATGGCAGGGAATCAGGCCAGAAGATCACAGGCCAGGGCAGTGCAACAGACGTGACACCGATTCCTGGCCATGGTCAAAACACCCAGAAGCCACAGGACAGGGGCGGGACACAGACATGGCTGCCTGAGGGCAACCGAAGCCAAAAGGCACACAAGGGAATGCCCACACAAGGGAAATGGGAAGGGAGGGGGGGAGAGGGAGAAGAGCCAGACAGGTACCACACACAACAGGCACACAGACAGTGGGGGCACAGTGGAACACACACACAGCACAAGCACACGCCCGGGCACACACACACACACACACACACACACACACACACACACACACACACACACACACAGAAGGGAAAGGAAGGGAGGGGGGACATGGGCACCTGGACAACACACAAGGCACACCGGGGACAGAGGGGGCACAGGACAGGGAAGAGGGGGGAAAGGGCACAGGGCAGGGCAGGACACAGGCAACGGCCACCACAAACCCCCACAGCAGAACTGTCCACACGGGCACCCCCACAGCAACACAGGCAGTTCCAGAACAGGGGCCCCCAGGAGCTCGGGACCAAGGCACAGTGGGAGCACACACGGCACAGTGAGCGGGCCGGGAACAGTCCAGGAGGCACACGCAGACCCCACATCCTGGTGAGGGGCCAATGGAGGGCAGGCAGGAGAACCGGTGCAGCACAGCAGGTTCAAGGTTGCACACACACCCCTGGAGGAAGGCGGGAGGGGCAGTCTGGGGCCCCCAAAACCACCAGGTCACACAGGCACCCAAGGGGGGGGGGCTGGGGCCGCAGGTTACAGTGCTGGTGGGGACAGACACTGGATACAGGTGGGTCAATGAGGCCATGCATAGCACCGGACCCAGGCACCAGGGAAGGCAACCACAAAGGGGAACACCGGGTGCGGAGGCAGACGGGGTGGTGGGGGCTGGAGGCAGCCCAGAGCCACAGGCAGGGGCAGCAGCACCCCGGGAAGCAGGCAGCACAGCAGCATGACAGAGACATCAAGGAGGGAGCAGCCAGCGATAACTGGCCCCTGGTCAGGGGCGGAAGCCCACATGGGGACAGGCAACTGGGGGGCCGGGAGGCACACCGGGACTTACAGCCAGCTGCTGGGGATCACAATGGGCCCAGGGGCCGGGTGCCCAACCCAATGAACCAGGTGGGGCCAATGGATCATGCCCCGGCAATACCCCAACAGGGACATGTGGTGGGAGATCAGGTAGTAGGCCTCGAAGGGATCCTGCATGGACAGCCCCAACTGCACATCCGAATGGGACCACACACCCGACAGTGCCGACAGCTCTGCCGCGGTAGGCTCAGACATGCAGCAGTCAGCAGCAGGGGGCCACAGAAGCTGTCCCAGCTCCAACAGCCGGTGGTACACCGCCCCACGGGAGCGCTGGTACCCACGGGCCCTGTGAAAACAGCCAAAGTAGGACACGGCCGAGGAAGGGCCCCCCTCCGCAAGGCAGATCGTGTAGGCAGCCAGGCTGCACACAGACAGTGCAGACACGGTCTCAGTCATGGCCCATTCCACATGAGAGCACCTCATCTCCGGGATGCGCCAATCGGGGAAGGGAACTAGCCCCAGAGTCTCCGCATGCAGTCAGCAATCACGAGCGCTCGTGCTCACCTCATAGCCAGAGCTCAGACTCACATAAGCACCTGAATGGCTGTCTGGGCAGCCCAGGAGCAGCTGCACAGTCCGGGTATGCCACAGGTCACACAGGGACATGGTCTCGCGGAAGGTCCAGGTATGCGCGGCCCCATGAGGGCCGGGAAGTGGGAGCCCGGTGGATGCACAACCAGCCATGGTCCAGCTAGACAGGGAGAATAACACCATGGACAGGGGGGCACACATACCCTCCAGGGCCGGTGGGGGGCTCCGAGGGGTCCCAAGGACAGGCAGTCATGGGCCACAACATTGTATTGCAACAGAGCGAGGTGTGTGGTGCGGATCCGGCACAGCTGCAGGCAACAAGCGCACTAACAGGATGGCTAATCAGGCCAGCAAGGACACGGTGTTGCAAACAGGGGGATGGCTGAAGGCATGCAGCTACACAAGGAGTGCACAGCCTCACACGCCCATGCAGGCGTGAGGCCCCATGCCAGGACAGCAGGTGCACCTAACTGCATGCCCACAGACACCAGCAGTGCATTGGGAGGCCTGCCTGACTGGGGGTGGGGCCCCGGGCCACCCAGGACATCACTGGGCCATCTTAACCATCCCCCAACCCCCGGGGGGCCCACCACCATGGAGCGGGACTGGGCAGCCGCCTACTGGATGCACCTCGTGCTCGCAGCTGAGTGGTACCATGACTACACCAAGCAGCTGTGCCTCCTTACTGCGGACTGCACCTGGGCCTGCTGGTTCCCCTGGCCTGGAGAGCTGCAAGGGCCCGCAGGGCCCACCATGGGTGCAGGAGAACCCTCGCCCAGTTCAGGGCACAGAGGCTCTCCGGGACAGACCAGCAGGCTGTGAGCCGGAGCCAAACCTGACCCGCGGCACTCCTCTAGGCAGCCAGGCACCTCTAATGGGGGAGGGAGACCATGCACTGGGCAGCCCTGCTCGCTATGCCCATTGACAGGTGGATATGGATTGCTTAGCGGGCACAGGGTTGGTGGGCTAGGGAGCTGGCCCAGTGGGATGAGGTAGCCTGGAGAACCCACTTTAGGATGGACAAGCTCACCCTGCTCTGGTTCGCTGAGATCCTTACCTCCTGGCTTGAGTGACAGAACACCCTCATAAGGACCCCCATCTCCATGGTTCAGCAGGTGTCTATAGGGGTCTGGGCCCTAGCTACGCCTGACTCCTGCCGGTCCATCTCCCAGCACTTCGGGGTAGGCCTGAGCACCATTGCCTGTATCCTCTGGGATGTGTGCGAGGCTGTGGAGGGCGTGCTCCTGGACAGAGCAATCCAGCTGGTGGACCATGGGGCCGTGATGGCAGGAATTGCGGCCGGAGGCTTCCCCAACTGCATGGGAGCCATGGACGGCACCCACATAGAGATCCTCCACCCCTCCGCAGGGGAGGCTGCAGAGTATGTGAACAGGCACGAGTATCACTCCCTGCAGCTGAAGGCAGTTGTGGATCACCGGGGATGGTTCATAGACATCTTCATGGGCAACTCCAGCCACAGTCACAATTCCTGGATCATGACCATCTCCCCCTTTTATGCCCGGATGTTCCGGGCTGACTTTGCTGACATGGAGATGACATGGATCGAGGAGGTACCGATCCCCCCTGTATCCTTGGTGACCCTGCCTACCCCCTAACCCGGTGGCTAATGAAGGTCAACCCAGTCGCATGCAACCCTGCGGAGGTGCTATACAATACCCGCCTATGCTCCAGCAGGACCTTGGTGGAGCAAGCCTTTGGAGCCCTCAAGCAGCGCTGGAGGAGCCTCGCTGGGCAGCTAGAATACACTGTGCAGACCTCGACCCTGGTGATTGGTGCCTGCTGTGTGCTCCACAACATGTGCGAGACCGAGGGGGCAGCCCTGGAATACCCCAAGTCCAACCGGACCCCCGGCCCTTTCCCCTGTACGTGAACGCCGAGAACCCCAGGGTGTACTGTTATGCCAAGCACATCCGGGATGCTCTGGCGAGGCATATCAGCCAGGAGGCCGAGGTTTGAGGGCTACACCACCCCAGCCCACCCCTGGGGGTTCCCTGGGCCAGCCCCTACACGGGAGGGGGTCCGGTACTCCACCACCCCACACCTGTCACCCACGAATGGGCCCGGGAGGTAAAATAGTGCAACCACGATTTATTTCACCCACGTGTACATGTGCCCCAACCCCTCTCCCTCCACCCCAGCCATGCCCCACCCCCTATAGTGCCCCCACCTCACACTGCCCTCCCCCTTCCCCCATTCTCCCCATCTCCCCATTTCCCTCCACTGTCTGTGTCCCCAGCAGTATCCTGGGCTGCCTCCTGGACCAGCAAGGGGGGATGTGGTTCACCTCCACCGCCTCGTCCTCCGCTCGGGCTGGGCCGGTGTCCTCAGGGGCTTGTCCGCCCAGGCCCTTTTCCATGTCTGTGGGACATGGGGGGGCTGTATGTCATTAGGAGGTGCGGTTCTGGCCTCCTCACAGGCTGCCCCCTTTCCCCCCCCTCCCTGCCAGGAGCCCGGGCTGGTCCCCTGCCCCCCCTTGGTGCCCCGGTGCCCCCTGTTCTCCTCCCTTTGTTTCCCCTTACCTGTTTTTGGGGTGCCCCCTCCCCCGGTCCGGCTGATGTCCCCGGGGTGTCCTGTCACGGCTGCTGTGGGTGTTGTCCCTCTGCCTCCTCCATCCTCAGTGTGACCCCTGCCTCCCCCTCCCCCGCCTGTGCTCCCTCCACCACTGCCACTGCCACTGCCACTGCCTCCTTCACCCTTGCTTTCTCTCCCACCTCTCTCTTCCACCTCCCTCCTCGTTCCATCCCACCACACTTCCCTGTTGCTGAGTTCCCTTTAAATCTCCCTCCTGTGGCTTTGTTGTTGCTGGTTGCAACATGCAATGCTGCGTGCTTTGTCCCCGACTGGGGATCATTTTCTTTGATCCCGGCCAGTGATTGCTGTCCAGACATGACTTTTTGTTGTTTCCCGGTGGGAATCTCTTTGACCACGCTTCCGGAGATTGGGTGAAAACAGATATGATGCTAACCACCTTTTAACCACCCTTGGTGGTTATTTATGCATGTTTCAGGGCTGTATTGATGCCCTATGTAGCCCTGCAACATGCATAAATGACCACCAAGAGTGGTTAAAGGGTGGTTAGCGTCATGTCTGTTTTCACCCATTGTCCGATGGGGAGCCCCGGAAGCGTGATTGAAATTGACCCCATGTGGGTATTGACTGTGGTGAACACCGAACAGACGTTCAGGGTGCTTTGGCCCCACCGCGGGATTGACTGTGGTTCACTGTGGTTGAGCGTGATCTCGTAACGTCTGAAAATACCCGTCAATTTTCCAAGTGCTTTTAAAGGATTCACTGCTGATTCCCTTTTAATGTATTTTTTCTCCCCCTTTACCGTCCCCTTTTTCAACAATGTACCTGGATTTTGTATGGATTTATCATTTTAGGCTGTTGTATGTGTTTTTATTGTATAGCTGTATTACTGTAGCAAAGCTCTCCAGGCACAAACAACTTCTTCTTCTTCTTCTTCTTCTATTATTATTATTATTATTATTATTATTATTATTATTATTATTATTATTATTAGGATGAGGCTTTAGAGTAGTGCAGTGGCAAGTTGGCCTCACCGACTTCTATAACGTGAATTCTGATTTGTTCTACAGCCACTAATTGAAATTCATGATACAGAAGTGAACAAGCCAGAGCCATTTTTCAGTCACCTCAGGTCTAGAGCTGAAAGAGGCTACCTGCAAAAATGGGTAACCATTGAATTTGTAATCAAATTGATTTGGTACCAATTGGGTACCATTCACTACCTGATTGAAACCCAATCGAGTAACTGATGTCCCAAAATGTGACTTGTGGTCCTGGAATGTCAAATTCCAGTACCAATTAGTTGACATTTTTGTCAATATAATGACTCCTGACATTGATTTATTGGATTTCCATCAAATTCCAACAATTTTTAGGCAGCTTCTGGTCTTGTAAAACTAATTCTAGTTCCAATTTCTTTTACTTTTTTTCAAATTTTCCTCTTAAAACACTTATGACTTTTCCATCCTAGAAAATCAACTGTCCAGTCACAGAGAGTCAGCTTCCAATCTCAGAAAACTAATAGTTTGGGGTTTTTTTAAAAAAAGAAAAAGATAATTTTTCTGTTTTCTAACTCAGAAAACTAATTCCCAGAATACTAATTCCCAGGTGGCAGCTGTGGCGGGGAGCGCCTTTCACCAATTGCACCTGATACATCGGCTACGACCGTATGTTTCAGACTCTGACCTGACCATCATCATCCATTCTTTCATCACCTCGATAATGGACTACTGTAACACACTCTATGTG
The DNA here is from genome assembly GCA_003113815.1 of Sphenodon punctatus. Lineage (NCBI taxonomy): Eukaryota > Metazoa > Chordata > Lepidosauria > Sphenodontia > Sphenodontidae > Sphenodon > Sphenodon punctatus. The sequence goes on from QEPC01012734.1 coordinate 769,658, forward strand.
GGGCTACCCTTGATTACAGTTTGGAGACTGCAGCTGGTGAAGATTGCAGTGACCTCTTTTTAATGAGTACGGGTCATCGCAGACACATTTCACCAGTGCTCTGTTTTTTGCACTGGCTGCCTCTTGTCTTCCGGGCTCAATTCAAGGTGTTGGTAATGACCTTTAAAGCCCTAAACAGTCTGGTCCCCGCCTACCTGTGGGACCGTCTCATGCCTTGGGCCATGGTACGAACCTTGAGGTCAGCCGGGGACACCCGACTGGAAGTGGGGAGGGCGTTCTCGGTGGACGCACCTAGGCTGTGGAATTCCCTCCCAATGGAGGCCCGCTTGGCCCCTTGACCTCCCCTCCTTTCGGAGACAATGTAAGACCTGGCTGTTCCACCGGGCCTTTGGGGAGGGACATGGGTAGGTGCGGGCTGGAGGGATTTGATTTCCTCTCTTTTTAGTGTTTTATAGTTTTAATAAGTTTAGTTGGTATTTTGCATTGCTGGTTGTATTATTTTATATGTTTTAAGTTCTTGTGAGCCACTCTGAGTTGCCTCTGGGCAAGTGCAGCGAGATAAAAATGTAAGGAATAAATAAAAAACAAACAAACAAACAAATAAATAAATAATTGGGTACTTATACTAGTACCCAAATTTTAAGGTTTCCCATTGAGTACCCGATGCAGTACTCGAAAAGTGGGTATTACACACAGGTACTAAATTTAGTACCTGTTTCAGATTTACTCAGGCCACCCTTTTCCAAATAGGAGAGAGTATCAGCAACAGTAGATTTGCAATGTGGAGGGATTAAGGGAGGAGGAGAAAGGAAGCAACAGGCAAAGGCTGGATGGGAGGAAGGAGGGAGGGGCAAAGTATCAATATTGTGTATGGTGTTAGATGGGGAGTACAAAAGAAAACAGGATGAGGGGGCACAGGCTTAAAAATTTGAGCATTTCAGATTACAGCTCATGACTTTGATGTCCCATCTTGGGGACAGGTGTGTATTCAATATGTTACACAAAGGAGATAATGAGTCAATAGTATAATTCTCTCCCTCGTACTGTTGTTGCAAGTCAGCTGAGCTAACTGGCTTAATTCTCTCACTAGGTCATAGAGTATTATAAATGAAACAGCTGTGGCTTCGGGGCAGGCTTTTCTTCTGATGACAGCCATTATTTATTTCCCAGTTGGGGAGGGTGTCAGCTCTGCTTGGCTTCACTTTGTTGCTCTCTCATCTCAACCATTGGTGAAACGACCTTCTTATCAGATTAGAGACACCTGAAATTGCCCAGTATATTGGCATTTGCATCAAAATGGAAGGAGCTGTGAGGTGGCAGGGCAGCCACTTTGTTTTGTGAGGAAAAGGCTGCCTTTGTTCCTGTGATTTCGACCTGCCTTTGCTTCACTTTCATGGAGAAAAATGTAACTGTTTCTACTTCTAACTGCCTAAAGGAACGTCCTGTAAAGAGACATGTAAATCAATTATCCTACTGTTTCCATAACTAGTGAAAGTTCCAAGCCTTTCACTGTATTGATCAGCATGTTAGGAGTGAAGGTTAGTTCCAATGACTTCAGGGTGTCACTTAAAATACACATGACAGACTTACACTACACAATAGTACTGAAAAGAATAGTTGATTTTGATTTCACAAATACTCTTCTTCTTTTTTTGGAAAGCACTCAAATTATCTGAATATTTGCACTGAAATGAATAGTCACATATTCATCAACAGCCCTTGTTTTTCCAGATATTTTGGTCATTTTTGGTTGAATATTCAGCTGGGTAGCTGAGACAAAAAGACTAGACACACCATGAGGTCATCTAGTCGGGCTCATCTGGTTGGACTAGATGACTGTTGAAGTCCCTTCCAACCCTACAATCATGTTTCTATGAAAATACCAAGAAAAGGGGGGGGGGGAGAGAAAAGAAAGAAAACAACAACAATTCAAAATGAATATTGGAATGAAATGGGCATGAATACTGGTTGGACCTTCGAAGAGGGAGAATTCAATTTATAAAGTATTTGCTGAGAATACTCATTTCATTTCTATTGCACACATTGTGCATGGTCCTCCAGATGTTTAGCAACAGTGCTAGGATTTAATACTGATAAACTGGTGTCCCAGTGAAATTAATGGAACTCACACCAATACTTAGGGCTAGTGTCAATAGTGAACAGTTGGAGGATCACACTTCTCACACTATGCAAACCAATAAATGACTTGGGACAATTCCGCATTCTTCTAGAAATAGCATGATCAGCGACAAAGAAACCATCTATTTTTATGTGTTTGTACTGTGCCTGGGAATGTATTATTATTATTATTATTATTATTATTATTATTATTATTATTATTATTATTATTATTAATTATTATTATTATCATCTCCTATATTGGGAGGAAACAGCCTTCTGTGTATGATTTATTAATCTGCTAGGGAGCATGAGATAATCAAAGTTCCCTATCTGTACTTTAAGAAATTCTACTATTGTAGACATTTTGTAGTAGCATTGAAGCTTTGGCAATTGCACACATGCAAAAGTGCTGAAGTCAAGTATCCAAAATCCCGAAATGGATAAAATAATTCAAATACCAAAATAAACAAAAGAAACTGAACCGGAAAATCTGAGCAAGATATCTGGCAAAGAGCGACTGATCTGTTGGATCCAAATCTAAGTGGGCAAATTGATCAGATTTGCCACAAATATTTGTTTCAGGTTTACTTCCCAGTAGAACTGAAACTTAGGAATTGCCACAAATATTGTTCTTATCAGAAACAGACCATTTTTTACTTTCCACATGATGCAAAAACTTACCATTCTTGATACTTTCGTCAGTTTCCATTTGGGAATATTTTTGGTACCTCCAATACTTCGTTTGGTACTTTAGATATTTCTACTGTTTTAGCTGGTACTTTTCCTGCTACTTTGTTCACTACTTTGGACTTTCTATGCTTCCTTTGAACTAGGACTGCAACTTGGTGCTTGGATTACTCAGGGTTTCCCTGAGTATCCCCGTCCTTGGCTTCGGTTTGCTGAGTTTCAAGTAACTGAGGAATTGCCCCAGTACTCGAAAAACTCAAAAAATTCCTTGGTACTTGGAAGGGGCACACAGTAAGCCACAGTGACCAGGGAAGATGAAAATGGACAGGGAAGAGGAATTGGGAAGGGGCGGGGGGGGGGCAGAAAACTCACTAGGAAGCGGCTCAGTCATGCCTCTGCTGTGCAGGACTGCTCTGGCCATGAAGCGACTCTGGCATTCCTCTGTACATGCTGTCTGGGACTCAGAGTCTGGAGCGTGCAGCTGTGGTAGACTTCCCTGCTTGTGAAGTGACTATGGAGCATCTCAGAACATGCTGTCTGGGAGTGTGCTGAGAGATGTAGTCTGGCATGCTGGGAGTCTCCAAGTACGAGGCCCGAGATTTTGGCCTGATCCTTGGAGACTGGAAGCATGCTGGGAGATGTAGTCCAGCACGTTAGAAGGGGTCAGAAGGGGGAGAGAGGGCAGCAGTGGAGAACAAAGGTGGCAGGGGGCAGGGAGATTATATATCCTAGCACGCTCCCAGACAGCATGCACAGAGGCACTCCGCAGCCACTTCCCAGACTGAGAAGTAACCCCAGCAGCATGCTCTCAACTCCTAGTCCTGGACAACATGCACAGAGGGAGACAGAGCTGCTTCCTGGGCTGGGCAGGGCAGTCCCGCACAGCATAGACACGCTGAAGCCACTTGCCAGTGAGTTTGCCCCCCCACCTCCACTTCCCTGCTCCTTACACTTCCCACTTCCCCTTCCTGCCCCATGGCATGTCCCCCTCCCCTGGAAACTGGTGCCATGTCCCCCCCCCCCACATTTTGGCCTCTTCTAAGTACCGAGTAGTCACCTGGTCTCCAAGGATAGGGCCAAAATCTCGGGCCTGGTATTGGTGACTTGGGAATACCCATGAGTATTTTTTTGGGGGTGGGTGGGTACTCAGTTCAGCCCTACTTTATTATTTTATTTTATTTTATTTATTTAACCCAATTAACTCAATTAACTCAACTGCCAAGGCAGTTCGGGGTGATTAACAAGTTATTTTAAAAATATACAATAAAATACAATAATAAATATAAATATAAATACATTATTATTATTATTAACAAACATTTATATAGCACCAGCAGTATACCTGGCACTTTACAAAGTAATAAAATAGACACGTTCCCTGCCCCTAGGGCTTACAATCTGAGAGACAGGAGCTGGGGGAGAGACTTAGGAAGGGGAACAGAGGGAGAGACAAGGGGTCTAACATTCATGAAGATGCGAGGTCTCAAGTGCACGTACTTGGCTTGGTTACGATGAGAATGACAGCAGGCAGGTCCATGTTGCAAGGATAAGGGTAAACCGATCGTAGGTATAGGAATAGTGGCTCAGCAGGATAAAGAGTCAGACAGAGCAGAGCGAAAGAGGTGAGTTTTAAGGAGAGATTTGAAGGTATGAAGGGAGGGGGCAAGGCGGATGTGGACAGGGAGGGAGTTCCAGGCATGGGGGGCAGCAAGTGAGAAGGGACGAAGGCGCTTAGGGGAGCAGGGAAGGCGTGGAAGGGTGAGAGAAGGGACAGAGGAGGAGCGAAGTGCACGGGCTGGAGTATGGAGGGCGATAAGTGCAGAGAGGTAGGGGGGAGCAAGGTTGTGAAGAGCTTTATAGGTGAAGACTAGGAGCTTGTGCAGGATTCGTTCAGGAAGGGGAAGCCAGTGAAGCGAAGAGAGGAGGGGCTGCACATGGTCGAAGCGACTGGCGAGGTAGATGACCCTGGCAGCAGAGTTTTGGACAGAGATGAGGGGAGAAAGGTGAGACCGGGGAAGGCCAGTGAGAAGGAGGTTACAGTAATCGAGGCGAGAGATGACCAGAGCATGAACAAGAGTTTTGGCAGACGAGACAGAGAGAAAAGGGCGAATCTTAGCAATGTTATGGAGGGAGAAGCGACAGGATTTAGCAACAGAGTCAATGTAGGGTTTAAAAGAAAGGGGTGAGTCAAAGATGAAGCCTAGGCTACGGGCTTGGGGGACAGGCAGGATGGTGACTCCATCAATAGTTATTGACAGTGAGGAAGGAGAGGAAGGATGAGGGGGGAAGATAAGGAGTTCAGTTTTAGCCATGTTGAGTTTGAGTTGACGTTGAGACATCCAGGTAGAGATGTCAGAGAGACAGTTGATGAGACGAGCTTGAACAGAGGGAGAGAGAGAGGGAGTAGAGAGATAGAGTTGAGTGTCATCAGCATAGAGGTGGTATTGGAAGCCAGGGGAGGCAATGAGTTTGCCTAAGGATGAGGTATAGATCGAGAAGAGGAGAGGGCCAAGAACAGAGCCCATCATAAAACACTATCCATGGAGGCTGTCATAAAACATATCAAATCAAACCCACCACAACCTAGCCCCAAACCCCCCCCCCACACACACTTTCATCCATCTCCCTCATTAAATGACTGGCAGAACAGCCAGGACTTGGATTCCCTCAAAAAAGAGGAGAGTTCCGGGGCTACCCAGGCCTCTGCTGGGAGGAAGTTCCACAGCCATAACACAGCTGCCGAGAATGCCCTCACCATAGCCACCCCCCAGGAGAACACAGAGGACTTTGAGAAAGGCACTCCTGGCAGACTGCAGGGGTCAATCCAGAGCTCAGGAAGTGAGGTGGTATGGGCCCAGGTCATGTAGGGCTTTATAGGTAAGCACCAACATGTTGAATCAGGCCTGGAAGACTATAAGAAGCCATTGAAGGGAATGGAGCACTGGTGTAATTTAGCCCCGGTGGCCCATTCCCGTCAAGAGATGGGCCACCACATTTTGCACCAGATGCAGTCTGCGAACCATCACCATCAGGAGCCCCGTGTAGAGCACATTAAAATAGCCCAGTATTGAGGTGATGAAAAGATGGATAATATTGGCCAGGTCAGAGAGGTACGGCCAAAGCCGCCACACCTGATGTACAAGGCGAAATGTACTCCTTGCAACAGCCCCTACCTTGGTATCTCGGCAGATCTGGTAGCAGACCCCACGATCCCCAATGTGACAGTCATGCGGCTCACCCTGGTATGTGACAGTGCTCCAGCACCCATCACCATGGACCTCACTGGTAGGTGCAGACCCCCTCCTTGCTCATGGAAGGGGAAAGTCAGAGCTCTAGTCCCAGTTTTAAGCCTACAGAGAATCCCCTGTGCTACTTGTCCTAGGGAAGAGGAGGTGAACCCCTGGGGGAGTATCTTGATGGAGGGCCATGCTTTCTACTTGAAACAGATTTCGAAGGACAGGGCAGGGGGAGGGGGGACAGGAAGAAGCAGGAATAGATTTAGGCCTCAGGGGGCTCTGGCTTAAAAACACAGATTTTGGAATCTTCCAGAATCCTCTGTCTTAGAGTTTCCAATACAGAGGAAAAAGCCACTTGTTCTTGTTTCTTCCTGGAAAGACCCTGCTAGCATGATGCATGGGTGAACGTTAGAGTAACTGGTCCTTTTGAAACTGCAGTCAAGCAACTCTGCACTTTTGGCTTCATGAGGGAGTCACACGTTCCCTTATATGGGCTTCTCATGAAAAAGGAAGTTGGGACTGGTAGAGCAGAGATACTTAATGCTCAACTGAAATCTACCAGTGCATGCAACCCCACAGAGCCGTTTATCCTCCCCCACTGGATGGAACACATCTCGAGGCTCCTCTCCTCGGTCTCCATGTAGGTGACATGGGTAGGATCAGTGCCAAGGTTCTTCTGATAATGCTCTTACTAACTCTTGCTAATCTCCCCACCCAGGATTATCCCCCACCTGTTATCTGCAAACTCCCAATTTACTGTAACCAAGCCAAGAACATGTACCTGAGCTCTTGCATCCTCGTGAATGTTGCATCCCTTGTCTCTCCCTCTGTTCCCCCTTCCCTGTCTCCCCTCCCCCTGTCTTTAGATAGTGAGCAGGGACCATGTCTATCTTGTTCTCTGTAAAGCACCAGGTACATCACTGGTGCTATATAAAAGCTTATAATAATAATAATAATCTGGGAATTGAGCAGCAGCACTCCCAGAGTATGAACCTGGGGAACCACCGGGGGGGGGGAGAAACCCCATCAATGATGGGGGACGCCATCTCCACCGCCTTTTCCACTAGCATCACCTCCATCTTGTCAGGATTTAGCTTCAATCAGCTCACCCGCATCCAGTCCCCCACAGCCGCCAGACACTGAGCAAGCACCGAGACTGCCGGGTCTGGGTCGGATGAAAAAGAGTGGTAGAGTTGGATGTCATCAGCATATTGATGACACCGCATCCCAAACCTTCTCATGACCTCACCCAGAGGCTGCATATACACGTTGAACAGGAGAGGGGACAGAATGGAACCTTGCGGAACTCCACACGAGAGGTCTTGGGGAGATGAAGAATGATCACCGAGCACCACTTGCTGGGTCCTTCCAGCCAAGAAGGAACGGAACCATTCAAGAACAATCCCACCCACTCCAGCTCGGTCCCGCAAGTGAGTCACCAACGTTTCGTGGTCAATGGTATCAAAAGCAGTCGACAGTTCTAATAGAATCAGCAGGGTCGAACAACCCTCATCCAATTCATGGCAGAGGTCATCGACCAAAGCCACAAGCACAGTCTCTCAGTGCCATAGCCTGGGTGAAAGAGGGACTGCGAGGGATCAAGAAAACTGACATGGTCCAGATGCTCCTGCAGCTGTCGAGCCACAACCCATTCAATAAACTTCCCTAAAAAGGGAAGGTTAGAGAAAAAAAAATAACTGGCGAGGGAGTCAATGTCAAGTGATGGTTTTTTGAGCAAAGGCTGTACCACTGCCTCTTAGAGGCAGCTCAGCACTCTGCCCTCCCAAAGGGAAGCACTGACCACCCCCACCAGCAACAGTCCCAGTTTCTCAAGCTAGCCTTAACCAGCCAGGATGGGCACGGGTCAAGTTCACAAGAGGTGGCCCTGACCGCCCCAAGAACATCCCCCACATCAGTGGCTGACACCCATTGAAACTGATCCCATAAAGTCAGACAAGTCGGGTCTTCCATAACCACTGGTTCTCCTATTGTATTAAGTGTGGTGTAAAAATCATGGTGAATATGAGCGATTTTATCCGCGAAGAAATCAACAAACATGTCACCACAGGCACTTTGAACCATAAATGACAAAATAGATTCTGTAAAGCAGGGATGGGGAACCTCAGGCCTGGGGGTCAAATGCGACCCCCTCCTAGTTTTTAAGTGGTCCCTTTCCAGTGCCTGGATCTGGCCCTTGGATCCATTCTCTACCCTCAAGCACTGAAAAACTGAGTTCAGGATAAGGGAGCAGACAGGAGGGCATGCACAGAAGGGTAGGAGACACATCCACAGCACAGATTCATCATCTTGACCCTCCTTTTCTTGAATACACCTGCTAAGCATCCCTGCCCCCAACCTCTATGTGGCCCTTGGAGCTCATACTAATTTTCAATGTGGCCTCTTGCACAGAAAAGGTTCCCCACCCCTACCATAAAGTGACAAATATTGCCGAAAGCAATGAAAATGATGTAAAATGAAAGTTTGCTATCTCTATTTTAGTGAAAGTGCGATAACAATATGAACTGCAGAAATTCCTATAAATGTTCATTACTGCTTCCAAAATCGAGGGATTTACTCGTGGTAGTGGAACAGCCATTCCAGATTCAACTCTACTTCCCAGCTTAGTGTCATATTTGGATTATATCTTTTTCATTCTTTAAACAATAATGCAGTGGGTTATTTGGATCTTGCTAAATCCCCATCTTAACTGATATAAGATAACCTTAAACATACAGCCAGTATTGACTACATGCTCTGGGGCAGAGGACAGCCCTGGAGGTGTCAGATTGGGGCATGGAATGGACGTATGCCTGACAGGGCCAGACGGTAAGCACTCCTTCACCAAGGTGGAGTGGTGGAATAGAAAAAAAATGAGCCCAGGTGGCCACATTCCCAACGTGCCCTGTGAGCCCCACCCACCCACCCCGGCCATGATGGGAAGCCATGTCAGACAATCACAGGCAGTGGTGATCATCCATGGTGGTTCCCAGCAGGAATGGAACTGCAAAGAGATGTGCTGGCCTGCTATGATCCACGTTGGCCTGCCTGGTGGTCAGTCCTTGGCTCAGGCTGTGGGCTTGGGATCGACATCCGGGGGACCAGTTAAAGGCCAGCCGCCTACCTGGGCTGGGACAATAGTTAACCCATATCTTCCAACTCAGAAACTGATGTGACGGTGAGTCTCTGGCCCAGGTGGGTCATAGCAGGCCCTCATCACATTTATTGTCACCCATAGTTGAGGATATAGGAAACAAGATAGAAAAAAGTTGAGTGCAAACCTTTTTTTTCTTTCCTCCAGGCAGTGTTTTATTTCAGTCTACTCTATAGTGCAACGTCAATTATAGGCCAAATCCATTAAGTCTTGGTGTGTTGTGTTTTGTTTTTTTTATAAAAAAAATCTAATCATAGCAGATTGTCCCCAGGGCTCCTCACCAGAAAGCTGGGAGATGATGGACATAAGAGTCCCTGCAACCGGTGATTTGCTTTTATCTTGTGGTGACTTTTACCATGGCCTTTCACTCCAAAATGACTTGTCTTCTCTTCTCAGCAGCCGTCAGCATCATTTGCTGTGCTCTTATAGTGTCTCATTAGGGCAGGTGGGTGGCCCTCCTGCAAATGGCTTCTTAATGTCTGCGTTGCTATTAGCTTCATTCTCAGATACGCAATGTTGATAAAATGCTTTTGAGTGGATGCTATATTTAGTGTGTTTTTAAAAGAACAAGAGGGAGCGGGGGACCCTCTGGGATGATTACAGTAAGAATCCTAACTCGAGCAGTTTATAAAAGGTCATAGAAACTTTTACCACTGACAAATGGGTTCAAATCTAACCTTGTTCTATTCACGACCATAGTCCAGGAAAGAAATTAGAATATGATGAGGGAGGATCCTAAGATAAGAAGAGGTGCCATACTGGGTCACAACAGTGGTCCATCCAGCCTGACAATGGCCACACTTGGTCACTTCAGAGAAGTACCCAACGGGTCATAATGAACTTTTGGGCTGGATGAATCCGTTTTCGTTTTAGTAAACAAAACACAAAAATGATCGGATAGGGTAATGAAAATGGATGGAAATTAAGAAAAAAGGAGATGTTTTTATGAGAAAAATTTATTATTATTCTTTTTAAAAAAAGAAACGAACCCTGTGCATGTGCTGAATGGCATTCGGGGTCATTCTATGCATGGACACCCTTCCCTAGGCTCTGCAGCGTTTCCGGCTGGGACTTGTCAGTTTCCCTGGGTAATGCTCACATTTTCGGGCATCAGGCACCTGACTGGTCCTCGGGTAACCCGTCAGGTAGCTGATGGGGTGCTAAAATATGCGGGCAGTACCTGTGGGTACTAATTTTAGTAAAGCTCTCGTTATTACCTACTTTGCCATTTGGGACGAGGTAAAGGTTAATTTGATAGGTTTGCTTGTTTCTTTTTTTAATCTCTAACATGACCTAAACGGTGTTGATATTTTTAGCTGTTGCATCATATTGTAGAGTATGCTAGCAGAGGAATCCATCCCACTCATTCCTATCCTACTTGTGAATCATGCCCTAACACCATAAGTGTTAGTAGTGACTGTTAATAGTGGGGGGTGGGGCCACAGGAATGGGGGCTGGGCAGGAAAGTGGACAGGGGGATCTATAGGGCTTCTGAAAATCTGGGGGGGTGTGCATGCCCCGCATACCCCCCGCCCCCGCAAGTCACCTATGCCTAACACTTTAACAGTGTCAGAATGACAGTAAATGTACGGCCAATGGGGTGAAAATGACTCAAATGTCAAATCCGTTGAGAGCAGGAATGCAAACCCAGAGTTGTAATCTCAGTGTCTTTCACAGTTCACGCACACATGCAGAACTTCGTATCAGTTGCGCAAAGGTGTTCAAGGTTACTTCGGTTTAGACTTACCTGTAGGGCTGAAAGGGTGAGCTGCTATGGTAGCTTTTTCTGACGGAAAAAGCTGTTCTGAAATGAGCGGCACGGTGCGATAAAGATGTTCATTCCGCTGCTTTCATTCCACGACTTCCGCCGTTCTGCTACTTTCGTTCCGCTACTTACACCGGCTGCGAAAATAGCAGAATGATGTTTGTTCAGACAGTTTCTATCTTCCGCAATTTCCGCCAGCATGGTGAGGTCACATCCATCACATTTCATATTAGTTTATACATTCCAGAAATGTCAGTGCCAAGGATGGGGGTAGAAAAAACACCCCGGAGACACAATTAACATCCGTTTTTTCAACACGATGTATGAGGGTTAAAGTTGGATATGGGTGTGAGAGGGCTATGTGTGGGTGCTTGTGAGTGAGAAAGCTGCATATGTGTGAGAGTTCTCACTGTGAGACAGAACTATGTGTGGGTGTGTGGGTGCGAGAGTGTGTGCGTTGTATGATATCGGGTTTTGTATCTGGGGGCTAACAGGTTAATGGGATTACCAATTACTGCGCACTATTTACCAATGAAAATTTACTGAATTACCATTTAATTAATGTTTGATTTTAATTTTAATTTTTTTACCTCCCTCTTTTCATCTGGACTAGTTTTGTGTGGGTGTACACAAGTGTAAATGGTGAATTTACCAGACTAGTTCTGCAGTAATGCAGCAAGTGGTAATGCTGTAAACGAATCTCATGTGTTCCAGTTTGGTGGAAAGTAAGTATCTGCGGTTACTGGATAGTTACTGAATAGCCACCAAGCTGTGCAGAATACTGGATACTAACCATGGATAATATTTTTGCTATCTGTTTCAGCTCTAGTGTGTGTGTGTGCATGTGTGTGTGTGTGTGTGCGTGTGTGTCCATGAGAGAGAGAGACAGACAGACAGACAGACAGATGAACATCTGTCTGTCTGTCCGTCTGTCTGTACTATAGTCCTATACTGGGTAAGACCAATGGTCCATCAAAGTGCTATACTGGGGTAAGACCAATGGTCCATCGAGCCCAGCATCCTGTCTCCGACAGTGGCCCAACTCAGTTGCATGGAGTACACAACAGGTTACTATGGGCCAATCCATTCCCGGCTGTTCACTCCCAGCTCCTGACAGTAAGAAGTTACATTCCCAAAACCTACCTGGCTAATAGCTGCTAATGGACCGATCCTCCAGAAACTTGTCCAATCCTTTCTTAAACCCAGTTATACTACTGGCTTTGACCACATCCTCTTGCAACAAATTCCACAACTTAATTGTGCAATGAGTGAAAAAATACTTTCTTTTAGACAGACAGAAAGATAAATATAGAGAACAAGTTATTAACAGTAGATTGGGGAAATGCATTGATAACGTTAACTATCCCAGGGTTGGGGAATATCAGGTATATGGACTAAATAGTAAATACATCTCATGACCATTTGTAATGTGGTCTATTTCCAGTTCTTGGATCTGACCCACAGATCCAACCCCAGGTTGTCATGCCGCCCGCAGCCAAGAGCCAGATGGACGGTGAATCCCGCGTTGCCAGGCAACCTACAGGCATGCCTGGGGGCCTGAGGCTTTGCTGCGACCATGGCAGTGGGGAGCTTGTCCTGGTTTCGTCCCCTTGTCTCCTTGTTCCCTGCCCCTTCCTCTTGCCCTGAGAGTTTTTCCTGCCCTCCCCGCCCCCCCTTTCCCTTCTCCCAGCTTCTGCCACTCTTGGCCCCTCCACCCCCTCCTCCCTTCACATTCGTACGCATGGTGTCCTGGGCCCCACAGGTTATGGGACTATCATTGAGCATTTGGTTGTCTGATCCCCCTCCTAGGGGCTATTGGTTACCTCTTCATCCCTGTGATGACTCGGGTTGCCCTCCTGATTGGGGGGAAAGCCCAAACGAGATCCTGAGGGAAATTATTACCCTACTCAGGAGCGCATCAGAGAGGAGAGCCGCCCCATCCCTTCCCCAAACCCTTACCTACATTTCTTTCACCCCTTTCACCCTAACAGAATTACCAGCACCCCCTACCCCTTTTTTTGTTGTTGTTGTTATCCCATCATGGGGTCTGAACAACAAATACAAGAATTACTACATGCAGTGCAGGCACTTACTATGGAAGTGCAGGACTTAAAGACTGAAAATAAGGAGCTCCGTACTCAGTACCGTGCATTAAAAGAATCATTGGACACCACCCCGGCCCCTCCGGGGGTCCAGAGACTCTACCTGGATCCCCACCTGCCCCCCTATCCCCACCTGGCCCGGTTCCAAGGGAACCTAAGGCCCCTCGCCCTGACAAATTCTATGGGGATAGAAGAGCATGGCAGGGGTTCCTGGCATTATGTAATTTAACCTTTCAGATGCAACCCCTTACTTATGGGTCGGACCAGGCCAAGGTCACTTTCATAGTGGGGCTTTTGGGTGGGGTGGCCTTGGACTGGCCCACCCCCCTCTTAACATCCAATGATGCTCTACTGCACAATTATAAGGGGTTTCTAAAACAATTACGCTTTTTATTTGACTACCCCCACCAAGTTAGGGATGCTGAAAACACTATCCTCCATTTGAGGCAAGGACAAACACCCCTCTTAGGCTACACAGTTTAGGAAGCTGGCATTTGACCTAGGCTGGGCTGACTCCATTCTACGAGCATTGTTTCGACAGGGGTTGAATGATGAAATCAAGGACCAGCTAGCTGGTGCAGCCACTACCCTGATTAAGCTTGAACGGATGGTTTCCCTGTCGTTACAAATTGATGAACGGCTTATGGAGCGAAAAAGAAAAAGGAGGTGGTACCAAGGTAGGGGCATAGGATATGGGGCACCCCGGGGTTTGGGAAATCCACCTGCTGTTCCGACTAGGGAGGCAAGCCCTGAACCCATGCAAATAGGAGTAGCACGTGGACTCCTAAGCCCGGAGGAACGTGAGCGGCACTGCCAACTACGATTGTGTTTTTATTGTGGAGCCGGGTCCCACTTCTCACGGGAATGTCCCTCTAGACCCACTCCCCCCACGACTTTGGGAAATGCCAAGGGCTGAGAGGGGTTGGAGACTTCTCGGCAATAAGTTACAAATCCCCACATAGTTCTCAGGTAATGCCTCAACAATCATGGCAGTTGTATGTTTCCCTTACCTTACGGTGGTCCCCGTGTCGTTCCATAGTGCTACAAGCCCTGGTGGATTCTGGGGCATCAGGAAACTTCATGGATACCAAGTTTTCTATACTCCATGGGGTTCCCCAACAAACTATGGCAGCCATCGAGGTAGTCCAGACAATTGATGGGTCCCCTCTTGTCTCCGGACCTTTGTTGAGATGTTCTATTCCCCTAAGATGTACCATCAATGCTCATACCGAAGAATTACACTTTGATATTATCTCTTCCCACCTGTTTCCCCTTGTACTGAGGCTCCCGTGGTTGCAGACCCATAACCCCTCCATCAATTGGTTCACGCACACCCTTAGGTTTACATCCATGGGGTGTTGGTCCCATTGTATCCCTGTGCCATCGGGAGGGGGGCTGCGCCAACTATTGTCCACTCAGTGGTAACTTCCAAAATTCCTTTTCAGTACTATGACCTTAGTGCAGTCTTTAGCAAGTGAGAAGCGTCTGAACTTCCTCCACATAGAACCTATGATTGTCCTATTGAGCTTTTCCCAGGGACCGAACCCCACTATGGACGAATCTACAATTTATCGCCCGGAGAGACTAACACCTTGTAAGCAACAATTTGGCTGGGGGTTTTATCCGCCATTCCACCTCCCCTGCAGACCCCCCCCTGTTCTTTGTCCCCAAGAAAGAGGGGGACTTCAGACCTTGCATAGATTATCAAGGTTTAAACCAAATTACGGTAAAAAACAGGTACCCCCTTTCCCTTATCTCGGAGCTTCTAGGCAAACTCCAAGGGGCCACTATCTTCACTAAATTAGATCTTAGGGGTGCATACAATCTGGTTCGCATCAAAGAGGGGGATTAATGGAAAGCTGCATTTCATACAAGTTTTGGACATTTTGAGTACTGTGTCATGACCTGGTAAATGCCCCTGCTACCTTACAGCATTTCATTAACGATATTCTTCAAGAGCTATTAGACCTCTATGTGTAGGGATGGGCGAACAGAACGCGGTTCGGATGTTCGGATGTTTGGTCGTTCAGTTGGAAACCCGAGTTCAGGTTTGATGGTTTGGTTCAGCCGACTTCGGTTTAGCCAAACTTGGCCGAACATTCAAAAATAGCGAAATCGAAACTGAAACAAAATCAAAATCAAAACCTAATTTTTGGTCCTGGAAAGACATTTTTCCTGCCTCTGAACTTATCCGAACTTGTCCAAACACGATCGAACTGTTAGGTCGTTCGAAAGTTCGGTTCGGACGTTCGGTTTGGACGTCTGAACAGACCAAGTTCGGTCCGAACTCTGAACATCCAAACCTCGTTTGCCCATCTCTATCTACGTGGTGGCATACCTTGATGATATACTCCTATTCTCAACCTCTCTAACTGAACATATCCAACATGTATGGATGGTTCTCGAACAACTCCTATGCCATAAATTATACTGCAAGTTGGAGAAATGTGTATTTCATGCCTTCGCTTTTCCCTTTCTAGGATTTATTGTTTCAGCTGATGGTATCCATATGGACCCAGGTAAAATCGATGCCATTGAGCAGTGGCCAGCCCCTACTTCAGTCAAGGCTCTACAAAGGTTACTGGGAAGCAACAACTACTACAGGCAATACATTCCCCACTATGCAGATCTGACAAAACCCCTCCTACTAAAGAAAGGGACTCGGTACAACTGGGGCGACCATCAACAAGAAGCATTTGTTCAGCTAAAACGGGCTTTTATGTCAATTCTCTTGCTACAACACCCCGATGTAACACAACCTTTCATAGTGGAGGCTGATGCTTCAGGCATCGCCATATAGGCCATGTTAACTCAGGCACAGGGGGCCTCGGGACGCTGATTGCCGTGTGCATTCTACATGCGTCAGTTAACCTCCGCCGAGAAAAACTACCTGATTCTAGACAAGGAACTATTAGCAATAAAGGCTGCCTTTGAAGCTTGGCGTCACTTCGTAGAAGGGGGATCCCATCCAGTCCTCGTTTACATGGACCATCAAAATCTTGCCTATTTACAATCCGCACGGATCAGTAATGCTTGACATGCAAGGTGGGCATTGTTCTTTTCTCACTTTTGTTTTTCCATACAGTACCGTCCAGGATCCCTAAATATGATGGCAGATGCACTATCCCGATATCACATTTCCCCTGAGAAGGGAGGAGACCGCCACGGACCTATCCTCCTGCCTCAGACTTTTGCAGCCACACTACCTTCACTCACGCAACTGCAAGTCGTGAGGCAAAAGGAAAAACCTCATCAGGAATACCAAGAAAGACATGGACTGTCCTATTATAAAGAGAAAGTTGTGATCTCTTCCAGATTTAGACTCCAGGTAATGTGGGCACACCACGACTCCCCCTTGGTGGGACACCCTGGTTATCAATGAACCCTCTCCCTTATTCAAAGGACCTTCTGGTGGCCGAGCCTCCATAAAGACGTCATCCGGTATGTACAGGGGTGTTCTACATGTTTCCAAACCAAGACCCCTCGATGTCTTCCCGTGGGACTTCTACAATTAACAGAGACCCCCAAGGGCCCATGGCAAAAAATACCATTGACTTTATTGTGGGCCTCCCAAATTCAGAGAAACACGATTCGATCCCAGTAGTCGTCGACTACTTTACCAAACTGGGACATTTCATTCCCTGTATGGGGGTACCCTCTGCCAAGATGACAGTGGACCTTCTACTACGTGAAGTAGTAAAACTACATGGGTTACCGCAGGAAATAGTATTGGATCAAGGTCCCCAACTTATTTCCCACTTTTGGCGGCCCTTTTTTACACTCCTATGAATCAAGCTCCGGCCCACCATGGCCTACCACCCACAAGCAAATGGGCAGGTTGAATGCTTAAACCAACATATAGAGCAATACTTACAATGTTATTGTACGTATCTACAAGACGATTGGGTGAAACACTTACCCCTCACAGAATTTACATATAACAATGGACCCAATGCTTCGCTGAGAAGTTCTCCCTTTTTTGTTTCATATGATTTTCATCCTCCTCTTTGTTTTCCAGAGATACCCCTTACACCTGTTCCTGCTGCCGGTGCCTTGGTGCAGGTCATAAAGAAAGCCCAACATGTGGCCCAACGTTGCCTCTGAGAGGCTGACCTCCGGTATAAGGCATCGGCGGATAAACGCTGATTCCCGGGGCCCTCCCTCCAGGTAGGCGATTTGGTATGGGTTCGAAAGTGCAATTACCCCTCCACAGGCCCTTCTGCTAAACTGGATGATGAGTATATGGGCCCTTTCTCCATTACCCGTAAATTGAATGAAATAACTTTTACTGTAGGTCTCCCTGCACATTTCCGGATTCACCCTTCTTTTCAAATATCCCTTTTGAAAAAGACCCATAACCCGACCTATCCTCTCCAATGATCCACCCCACCCCGCCTACCCTTCTTCACAATGGTCTGGAATATGAGGTCACAGCCGTATTGGATTCTCATATAATGGGATCCTGCCTATATTATCTCATAGACTGGAAACATTATGGGCCGGTGGAAAGATCCTAGGAAACTGCCATGAATGTCCATGACCCTCACCTCCTTCATGGCTTCCATCGTCGTCACCACTCAAAGCCGGGTCTTTGGACTTTGATGGGGGTGAGGGGCCTTGGCCAAGAACCGGCTGGTCGGTGAATTCCACATTGCCAGGCAACCTTCAGGCATGCCCTGGGGCCTGGGACTTCTCCGTGACCACAGCAGGGGGGCAGGGCCATCGCAAGCATGCTCAGCATGTCCAAACCTGCCCAGATAGCGCACACCTGGTGGGACGTCAGGCTGCGTAGTGGGTTGATCCCCGCCCTGAGCATTTGC
Organism: Sphenodon punctatus; assembly: GCA_003113815.1. Lineage (NCBI taxonomy): Eukaryota > Metazoa > Chordata > Lepidosauria > Sphenodontia > Sphenodontidae > Sphenodon > Sphenodon punctatus. The sequence goes on from QEPC01012734.1 coordinate 787,540, forward strand.
ATGTGGCAATCAGAACGACTATAAAAGGGAGCGGCAGGATCATGAGCTGTCGCTGGTAATCATTTGTGAGAGGCTGGCCCCATAACTCCTTGCATTCCTTGGCTTCCATTGGTGCTTCTGGAGAGACTCTGGTGTGCGTAATTTTTGATTCCTTTTCCCTGGTGTAAGTGAGTAGCAAGTGTGTGACCCCTGGTAGTGTTCCCCCCTCCCCCCTTAGTGCCTATTGAATACAAGGACGTGTGATTGACTGGAGATCCCTGCACACTTGTCCTGGTTTTGTCCCCTTGTCTCCTTGTTCCCTGCCCCTTCTTCTTGCTCTGAGAGTTTGTCCTGCCCTCCCACCCCTTTTTCCCTTCTCCCGGCTTCTACAACTCCTGGCCCCTCCACCCCCTCCCTCCACAATCGTACGCACAGTGTCCTGGGCCCCACAGGTTCTGGGAGTATCAGTGAGCATTTGGTTGTCTGATCCCACTCCTAGGGGCTATTGGTTACCTTTCCATCCCTATGATAACTCGGGTTGCCCTCCTGATTGGGGGAAAAGTCCAAACGAGATCCAGAGGGAACTTATTACCCGACTCAAGAGCGCATCGGAGAGGAGACCCACCCCATTCGTTCCCCAAACCCTTACCTACACTCCTTTCCCTCCTTCATCCCTAACAGGTCTTGAATGCACATAGGAGAGTGCATGGGGAGGGATTCTAACAGGTGGCTCCCAGTATGGCTCCCATGGCCATAGAGACAGCCGCCACATACACCCCCTGCCATGGACAATGTGGGAGAGGGAAGCGTGCCAGGCTGGCCTTGGCAAGGGACATGTCCCTTATGTGAACTCTAGGGAACCTGGACTCCTCAGTGCTCATGGCATGTTCTTATAACTTGCAAAGGCTGCTTCCTCCACAAACAGTACTTATGTGCACTTCTAGCAGCACTGCTCCCCACCCAGAGTGCTTATGACCTGTCTGCTGGCGGCAGTGCTCCCCACCCACAGTGCCTATGACCTGTCTGCAGGCAGCAGTGCTCCCCACCCACAGTGCCTATGACCTGTCTGCTGGCGGCAGTGCTCCCCACCCACAGAGCCTATGACCTGTCTGCTGGTGGCAGTGTTCCCTACCCACAGTGCCTATGACCTGCCTGCTGGCAGCAGTGTTCCCAACCCACAGTGCTTATGACCTGTCTGCTGGGGGCAGTGTTCCCAACCCAAAGTGCCTATGACCTATCTGCTGGCGGCAGTGTTCCCAACCCACAGTCCCTATGACCTGTCTTCTGGCAGCAGTGTTCCCAACCCACAGTGCCTATGACCTGTTTGCTGGCGGCAGTGCTCCCCACCCACAGTAATTTTATTACCTGTCTGTTGGCGGCAGTGTTCCCCACCCATAGTGTCTACAACCTGTCTGCTGGTGAAAGTGCTCCCCTGCCACAGTGCATATGACCTGTCTGCAGGTGGCAGCACTCCCCACCCACAGTGCCCATGACCTGTCCCGAGGCAGCATTGCTCCCCACCCAAAGTAATCATGAGCTGTCTGCTGGCGGCAGTGTTCCCCACCCACAGTGTCTATGGCAGGCATCAGTGCTACCCACCCACAGTGCCTATGACCTGTCTGCAGTTGGTAGTGCCTATGACCTATCTGCAGGAGGCAGTGTTCCCCACCCACACTGCCTATGACCTGACTGCAGGAAGCAGTATTGCCTGTCTGCTGGTGGTAGTGCTTCCCACCCACAGTGCCTATGACCTATCTTCTGGCGGCACTGCTCCCCACCCACAGTGTGTATGACCTGTCAGCAGGCAGCAGTATTCCCAACCCACAGTACCTATGACGTGTCTAGCGGTGGCAGTGCTCCCCATCCACAGTGTCAATGACCTGTATGCAGGTGACAGCACTCCCCCCCCACTATGCCTATGACCTGTCTACAGGTGGCAGTGTTCCCTACCCACAGTGCCTATGACTTGTCTTCAGACAGCAGTGCACCCCAACCACAGTGCCTATGTCTTGTGTGCTGGTAGTGCTCCCCACCTACAGTGGCTGCAGTGCTCCCCACCTACAGTGCGTATGACCTGTCTGCTGGCGGCAGTATTCCCCACCCACAGTGCCTATGACCTGTGTGCTAGCGGTAGATCTCCCCACCAACAGTGCCTATGACCTGTCTGCAGGTGGCAGTGCTCCCCACCAACAGTGCCTATGACCTGTCTGCAGGTGGCAGTGCTCCCCACCAACAGTGCCTATGACCTGTCTGCAGGCGGCAGTGCTCCTCAACCACAGTGTCATTGACCTGTCTGCTGGCAGAAGTGCTCCCCTCCCTCAGCACCTATGACCCGTTTGTTGGTGACAGCGTTCCCAACACACAGTTCATATAACCTCTCTACAGGTGGCAGTGTTCCCCAAACACAGTGCCAAAAACCTGTCTGCTGGTGGCTTTGCCCCCCACCCACAGTGCATATAACCTGTCTGCAGGCGGCAAAGTGAGGGTACTGTAGTGCAGTGGCCTCTTGTAAAGCTGAACTCCATGAGACTATGCCATGGCCACAAATTAACTGATTCAAAATTATCTGAGAATCCTTATATAAAGGGTGTTTACAACCCCAAGATCTGTGTACCAAAATTTACCATTTAATGTTTATTTTGATTTACTGTGTACCATATACTGATTTACTATGTACCGCGTTTATCCCAGTAATCTACATGCGCAAAATAGCTAAGCTTTACCAAAATGGCAGCAATGTTGCCAGTTCTATCTTGGAAGTGGGCCGAACAAAAGCAGAACAGATACAGTGGCCATTTTGTGCATGTGCATTACCAGGACAAACATGGTACTTGATAAGTGGTACAGTAAATCAGTATATGAACACCGTCAATTGAGGTACATGGTAAATGGTAAACATTGCCATGATTCTCGTCAAGTTCTCGATCTGTTATCAAGAACTTGCTGAGATCTCGGTAACCATTCTCGATTACTTCAAGATTTCTCAAGAGAATGAAAACCAATTCTCACTTCACCTGAATGGTAAATTTTTGCTTTGTGTAAAGCCACCAGCACCCCAGATCAGATTCTGCAGGCTGACTGCTACTGGCACTCAGCTGAGAGACAGCAGGGCTGTGTCAGGGCGTGCGCGCTTCTGCGGCGCGACCGGCGACTCCCACAGTGATGGCAGAAACAATGCACCACCCGCGGCGGTGACGGAGGGATGTTGGGGGGTGGGGCCCCGCCGGAGATTACAGGGCAAACAGCCCCGACCCCACAGGGGATGGAGGATGAGGGCACTGGAGTAACGCCCATTTGAACCACCAATGAGGAAGAGGGAGCCCCTGACGCACGGCCACGTGCAAAAGGGGGAGGAGCCCATAATATTTAAACCACAGAGGGCTTTTCAGCAGGCTGCCGGTGATCAGCAGCGCTGTGAGACTGGCTCCTCCCTAGGAAGCAGACTTGTTGTATTTGGAATCTCTGAGCGAGTGGGCAATTGTGTGAGTGCGTGTCGTGTGGGTCAGAGTGAGAGTTGAAGTGTGTGAGTAGTGCGTGTGGGCGAGACAAAGTAAGTGTGGTGTGACACCCCTACTCCCGTCTTTGTCCCGGAATCCCCCTTTTTCCTCACTGGTGAGTGTGTGTTCCAAGGGCTCCTCGGGTTTAGTCCTCCCCCTTGCCTTTCCTGGATTACTACCCCGCTTTCCCTCATCTATGTCACCTTCCACCCCTCCTGCACGTGTGTCTGGGGTGTGGGTTGTAGGGGTAATAGGTGTGGGGTTTTGGGGTGGCCTTGCCACCATGTGGAGGGGCTCCACTCAGGGCCTGTCTCTTATACACATCTAGATGTGTATAAGAGACAGGTCCAATTGTCCCCTACCCCGATGATGATCCAGCCTCACTCCCTTTAAGGGACATTGGGCCAGCTATGAACCTGAGGGGTTGTTTTTCCTTACATTCTTGTTGTGGAGCTGTCCCCATGGGGACTGATAGGGAAAGAGGATTGTTGTGGTGGGTGGCTGCTTGAGGTCCATGGGCATATCCCGACCCCCTTCCCCGTACCTATCCCAACAGGCTGATCCCATGCCCCATGCGTGTTGCTGTGAGAATGCATGTGTCCATCACTGTGCTGTTTACGGAAGCCCCATAGGCCCCACACCAGGGGTACAGGCGCTGCGTAGGTACCACAAGGCTATTTGCAGGACATGGGATCTGGCCCCAGTTCATCAGAGAGAACAACCTTCACTTTACCTTAACATAAGTATGGATCCCTGCCTCAGTGGGACTGGCCATTCACAGCCCTTTCCCCTGTTAGTCAAAAGTTCCCTAATTTAGAATTAAAGGACTTTTCATCTTAGATTTAATAGGTTGTAATAGGTTTATCTCTCATCTCTACTTATAGGATTAAGTCATGTCATTTCTGAATGCTTTTGTGAACTATTGCTTGTACTGCAGCTGTTAACTGCAGGCAGCCTCATATTTTCTGTATGCGTGTGAGCTAACTTGCTTTTAGTTTTATAATAAATTGACTTTGCTTGAGCCATATTTGTGCCTGGACTGAATTCCTGTGGAAAAGGTTATTAGAAGTGAAGAACTGGAGAATTCTAGAACTTTGATTTTCCATAGGGAGTAAATCCCACAGATTATTGATCCATTTGCTGTCCCCAATGTCTGCTAATCATCTGTCATTGATATCATTAAGATCTCTGGGCATATGACCCTTGACCAAGATTGAATTATCAAGGACTCCATGAGCCAGACACCTCTACGGATGGGTACCATGGGTGACTTGGGGGTGGGGGGTGCACGCAGGGGGCACACACACACTGATTTTCAGAACCCCTATAGAACCCTATAGAACCCCTGCCCAGCCCCCCACTCGCCCCACTCCTGTGCCCTACTATTGACAGTTACAAGTCCCCTATGATGGGTACCCTGGACTCTTACTCTCTAATTCTAATTCACACCCTAGCATGGCTATTCCTCGCAGCTGGGATCCTGGTGGTTGTGTTGGCACTACAACTGGCTGGAAATTCTCTTGGGCACAGTAAATCCATCTTTTTATTAAACACTTTGGACATTTCCTAGGTTCTTCTCCTCTCTACATTGTTGGTATTTACCTGTCTCCAAATGATTTGATTATTTTTCTTCAAGAATTGTACCTCAAACAACATTGTTGTGGAATTTACAGTCTTACACGGTCCTATTTGGTGTTTTAATTTGTTTTCTGTGGAACATCTACCATCGAAGTTCAATTTCCCTCCGCTCTAAGGAATGAATGTCCAGCACTCATTCCCAGGTGCATGACAGTCGAAGTTATGAAATTCTTTTCTTCAGATTTTTTTTTATTTCTTTTTTTCCAAAGCCGTAGGAGGATCATTTATTTAAAGACCCAACCATCCAAGTAAAACCTGTCATTCTGGTAAGATCACTCCAACGAAAAACAAAGTGTCTGAATGGGTGTAGACAGCAGAAATTTCTTCTTCCTGGAGGAAACAGAGGGAGAATGGTCAGCTTTCAAGGGCAATTATTTAATCCGCCCTGATTTCTAAACCAAGGAAAAGATAAAGGAGTTTGAATTGGTGGACCGTATTCACACTGGGTGACATTTGGGCCTACAATGCAATACTTAAACCCTATTATTCATTTATTTATTTATTTTCTTTATTTCAATTTATATGCCGCCCTTCCCATTTCAAATTGTCCATTTATTGCTCCATGGACCTTCTTGTTGTGTGTACATGCAGAACAGATATTGGAAAGACCAAACAATAAAAGAGTTATTATTCATTATTTGTTATGATTTGTTATTTATATCACACAAACAATGTACTTGGTGCTTTACAACCATAAATTAGAGACAGATCCCTGCCCGAGAGGGCAAAAAATCTAAGACTGCTATTAATTATTATTATTATTATTATTATTATTATTATTATTATTATTATTATTATTATTAGCATTTGTATAGACCAGGGATGTACCTGGTGCCTTACAAGGAATAAGATAGACACGGTCTCTGCCCAAGAGCTCACAGTCTAAAGACAGGGAGAGGGGAGATAGGGAAGGGGGAACAGAGGTGTCACGGGAGGAGGGGGAAGGAGAGGAAGAGAAAGGGAGGGACAAGGAAATAAGACCCAAAGGGCAGCTACCTCTCAGGACGGACTCTCTATCGAAGGCTAGAATGTCCCTCAGGGTGTTAGGTGGGCTTTCCCCCCTAGTTAGAGGGCAACCCTTTTCATCATCGGGACTCACCGAGAGGTAGCCAATTGCCCCAGAGATAGAAAGGAAACACGCAAGGAGGGGGTACAGTCTCTCGGGGGTATA
>QEPC01012739.1:11659-34189 GCA_003113815.1 Sphenodon punctatus
GCACCATCCTGTTCCCTGATTCCCATCCCCTTCTCCCTTTCCCTTTCCCCTGTGGGGTCTCCTCCCTTGTTCCTTTGACCTGCACCTTTCCTCCCGCACCAGGTGCCCTGGGCCCGAGAAATTCCCCGAGCGTGTGGTTCCCTCTCTTGTCTGTCCTTGTCGATAGGGGCAATAGGCTTTCTCTCAGTCCCGATGATGAAAAGGGTTGCCCTCCGTTGCTGAGGGAAAGCCCACCCAACACCCTGAGGGACATTACTTCCCAGATAGAGATCCACCAGAGAGAGAGAGAGTCGCCTCTAGTGTGCGTGTCTGCCCTGACCTCGTAGGAGAAGCCTTTCTGTGGACCCCTCCTCATCCCTTCCCGCCCTTCCAGGGGGGACCCTCTGTGGCCCCTGTATTCCCTACCCTTTCCTCAGCTGCAACCTTCCCCCAGGACACCTTCCCCAGTGACAAAAGGGAGGCCCAGTCACCTTGGTTAATCTACATAAATAACAACATAAAGGGGCTAGGGCTCGGTGACTTGGTGGAGAAGGATGTTAGGTTTGGGGGGGAGGGGAGGCTAGGTCCCTGATGACTGAACGAGTGAGTGACATAGCCAGGCAAAATAAGTTTGCGGCAGTTCATGCCGCACATATAGCCCCGTTATATATTCTAATTAAGCATGCATGGGGATTGGTGAATTATTTTAAACTGGATTTAAAAAACAATTTAAGACAAGCCTTAACAAGGCTTCATTTCAAGCAGATGCCCGCACCCAAAATAGAAGGGCGTAGGTTGGGTATCCCTAGAAGCCAAAGGTTCTGCCCCAGGTTCCAGAATAGTATAGAGGACACCATTCATTATCTATTAGAATGTCCAATGTTTGATAAAATTAGAAGAACGTATTTGCTACCTTTGTCATTTAAAATTATTTTTTTTACTAAATGTGAAAAAGTAATCTGGATATTGTAGCAGGAAGATCTAGATTTTGTGACGTGTTTAGCTCAATTTCCCTGGTGGACTGAGCAAACTCATAAGAATTGTTTTGTCTGTGGGAAGAGATAATAAGATGTAAGAATGATTTCTGTGCTGTTTCTCTGTTGTATAAGAAGACTTGTGGCTTGATAATTAATCTGTATTCATTTTATAAATTAAATTAGGTCTTATAAGATACATACTCGAGTATATTAGGTACGATTAAGGTTATATGTAACTTGTGAGAGCCTCTCAAATGTGCATGATTTTTTTCTGTGAAGTATATTAACAATTCGCAGCACATGAAGCAAAAAGGAAGTATTAATGAAGCAGAAAACCAACCTGAAAGATTCCTTAGGGTGTGGTTTTATAGGTTCTATAGAAACTTAGAGGACGGTTATTTATCTATGAATTATTATTTATTATTACATAGCAGCAATAATGTGCCAGGCACTGAATAGTCGCAATTACCAAGACCGATCCCTGCCCAAAAGGGCTTACAATCTAGAATGGGCAAGGGGGTGGGGGGACATAGGGAGCAATAGGGATACATTCATGAAGCTATTTTAGCCTGTAAGACAGCTCCAGAATAGTGAAGTTGGAGAATTTTATTAGTAATGGTGAGAGGGAGGATGTTGGGGGGCAGCATATCAATGGCTGTGACAAAAATATGCTGTGACTCACCTGATCATTGACTCTTGGTCTTGTGAATCGATTTTCATTGTCCTTTAGCATCTTTTGGAATTTGATATGGTCCTTTCTCATTGGAACAAGATCACTATCTGTCTCCAATGCACTTTGGGATGACTAAATTATTAATCTACAACAATAAATGTGTGAGTGAATTAATAAATTATGAGGAAACACAGTATCACAAGCTGATAGGGATGTGCAAACAGAACGGGGTTTAGATGTTCGGCTGTTCAGTCCAAAAACTCAGTTTGGGTTCGTGGGTTCGGTCCTGTGGAGTTTGGACCCACCCAAACGTTTGGAAAATTTAGCGCCGCCTGGAGGCTTGGGGCTATCCAGGGGTGCCCATGGGGGCATGGCAGGCTGTCAGATACAGAGCAGCAGCAGCAGAAACCAGGAAGGCTTGGGGCTTGGCACCCCAGGTTGTCCGGGCAGGCAGGCTCAGCGCTTGTCCCCTGGGGGTGCCCATGGTACCATGGCTGGCCATCTGATACCCTGCAGTGGCAGCAGCAGCAGAGGCCGGGAAGGCTTGGGGCTTGGCTGGGCATTGCAGGTTGCCAGGCATCGGTGGAGCAGCGGCAGACAGTGGATTGCCCAGTAGCAGAGCCCATGGCACAGCAGAGGAAGCAGTGGCAGCAGCAGCAGACAGACAGCGTGGCATGAGCAGCAGAAGGCACGAGGCAGGCTGAGGCAGGGTTCGAGGTTGGCAACCAGGGCGGACAGACAGGCAGCGTTGCATGAGTATCGGAAGGCAGGCTGAGACAGGCTTTGGTCTTGGCAACCTGGGTGGGCAGACAGGCAGTGTGGCATGAGCATCGGAAAGCAGACTGAGGCAGGGTTCAAGGTTGGCAACCATGGTGGGCAGATAGCCAGCGTGGCATGTGAAGCAGTAGGGAAGGCAGGCTGGGACCTTGGCAGGCACTCAGATAGGCTGGCGAAGACTGTGCAGCATGAGAGAGAGCTAGTCAGACAGGCGGGCCGAGATCGTCTAGCCAGAGGCCGGCTGGCAGTCTTCCTAATGCCACCTGGCATCATGAGGTCAGTCAGATAGGCCGGCCGAGGCCGTCTAGTCGGGGGGGGGCAGGGCGAGTGCCGGGCATTGGGAGGGAGGGATAGCACCTCAGCAGCAGCAGCCCACATTGAGGAGGAGCCCCGTCCCAAGACTGCCCCTTGCATGGGATGGTGTGTGCCACTGCACCATCAATCCATGTCCAGGGGCAGCTCAGGGAATCCCATCAGCGGAAGGTTAACCTTTATAAAAAGCAACTGCTCCACCAACTTGGCCCCCAGTCTCAGGCGGTGCGGTGACCAAATGTCCCCCACCATGGAGAACACCCACTCACTGGGGAAACTCGTTGGTGGGCAGGACAACAGACCCTTGGCCACTTTGGACAGGGCCAGCCACATGTTGGTCTTGCCAGCCCAGTAGGCGAAGGGATCACTGCTGGGGTCTATACATGGCTCCTCCTCCAGGTAGCTCTCTCCACTGCTGCTGAGGCTCTGTCGTACTACCTCAGGTAACTCTGCCTGGGTACCACCTCCACCACTGCCCTCAGCCACGCTTCCTGACCTGCTGTGCACGAGCCCATGCTTGCCAGAGTGCCCTGCACATATGAGCTGCTGCTGACAATAGGGGTGCTGCTGCTGCTCAGCCTGCTGCTGGTGCTGCTACTGCTAGGGCTGGGGGCAGAGATAGACCCCACTGGCTGAAAGAGGTGGCTGCTCCCACTCCCACCATCCCCAGGGACATCCTGCTGCTTCTGCCATGCATTCTCAAGAGCCCGTTCTGCCTGCCAGACCCTCTCCACCAGGTTACCCTTCCAGTGCCCATAGAACACTGTCTGGAGTGCCATGCTGCCCTTGACCCTGGGGTCCGGCATGGTTGCCAAAATGTATTCCGCCACCTTCAGGAGCTCATAGAACTGTGCCTTCAGCCCTGTCTTCAGCTGCCACACCATCTGCCAGCTTCCTGCCCTGAGGGCCACAATCCCACCCCTGGAGAATCTCCTCCAGCCTCCTCAGGAGATTCTGGACCAGACAGGTCACCTGGCTGGTGGTGGCTGTGGGGGAGCTGATGGTCTCTCTCTGTCATGGCCAGGAACGGTTTGAGAACAAAGACTGTGTGAGCCAGGATCTCCCATTCTGCCCCATCGTACCCTGGAGGTGCCCAGCTGTCCGTCACCAGTTGAAACTGATGCAAGGTGGTTTTCTGCTCAAGAAGCCGTTCGAGCATCAGGAACGTAGAATTACACCATGTGGATACATCCTGCACCAGCTGGTGCACTGGGGAGCCTTGCTTGGCCTGCTTCACCCGGAGGAGTTTGCTGCCCCTTGTGGACTGTCCTCAATATGTTGGAGGCATTGTCCATCACCATGCATCTCTTGGTGAAGGGCGCATCTGGCATGACCCACTCCCTCACCATGGCGGTCAGGGCTGCCTCGATGTTCCAAGTGGTGTTGGGGCCATCCATTACTTTTGCCTGAAGCAGGGCCCTCGTGCCACTGTCAACCGCTGCCTCTGGGTCCTGCCACCAGTGCACCATCACTGCCAGGAAGCCATGCTGCACTTCCTACTTGACCACAGGTCTGTGATGAAGTGGACCGTGGCAGTCCCAGCTTTTGCCAGCTGCTCCCTCACCCACTCCTTTAAAGCCTACCACCTGCCAACTCAGGGTGGTGTACAAGAGCAGCTTAAACTGGGGGGGGGGCAGGAATCCAATCAAGCACCTAAACCCCATGTCCCCGACCACTGAGAAGGGCTACCCATCCAGCGCTATCATTTCCCCCAACATGCGCGTGGCTTTCAGTTGAAAGCTAAGCCGCCATAGATTAGATTAGATTTTAATATAAAATAAAAATAACACCTAAATCTATCTTATCTAATCTAATCTAATCTAAATAAATGAAAATATGGAGGTAAATGTGTGGAAATGGGTGAAATAGGAGGATGGCAATGGATTGGGAGGAACACAAACTGCTGGGAGAGGGAGACTTCTGAAAACGCCTGCTGACAGGATCAGTGGCTAGCTCAGAAGGAGTTGGAAGGGGGGGAGGGCAATGACTTTTGTTACTTGCTGCGTCCACCTTACCACAAGTCCCATTGGCTCCGTGCAGCCTAGCCCGTGGTCAATCGCAGACTGCAAAGGCAGTGGTCTGAGGAAAAGAGGAATGGTGAGTGGGCAGGCTGGCTGCCCGTCCAAGCCTCTCCACCCCTGGTACCAGGAAGTCTGTTCATCAGCTGCCCTCCCCCTTTCCTTGGGCCTTCCAGCCCTGTTTTTCCTGCCCAAATTCATCTGAACGTGGCCAAATGTGGCCGAAGTGTTTGGCTGCTTCCATGTTCGGCCGTTCAGTTTGGCCCTCCGAACGGGCCGAGTTTGGGCTGAACACTGAACGGCCAAACCGCGTTTGCACATCCCTAATCCCCAATCTATCTCCAGCTAAATCCAGCACAAGGTGGACATGCTTTATATAGGATAAGGTAGGCACCAGATACCCCAAAAGGCTAAGGTGTCTTTACAGACCATGGCTACTCCACTCACCCAACCCTTAAGCCTTGGCTGATGCTGCACAGAGTACCCAATACTGGCACAGATACCTCATCCAGCCAGGTCTCCGTAATGCATATGAGGTTGGCGGCCTCGTCCTGAATCAAATTAGGGACATGAGATGCTTTATTTTCCACAAACCTCACATTAACCATCATCAGCATTAAATCAGGGGTCTTGCTGGCCTCACCTCCCAAATATCCTGTGACAGGGGAAGAGTGGGACATGGGGACTGACACCAAGTGTCTCTCCTGAAAGCCCCAATTGTCCCCCCTACCCCCCGCCATACCTCCCCNTAACCTTTATAAAAAGCAACTGCTCCACCAACTTGGCCCCCAGTCTCAGGCGGTGCGGTGACCAAATGTCCCCCACCATGGAGAACACCCACTCACTGGGGAAACTCGTTGGTGGGCAGGACAACAGACCCTTGGCCACTTTGGACAGGGCCAGCCACATGTTGGTCTTGCCAGCCCAGTAGGCGAAGGGATCACTGCTGGGGTCTATACATGGCTCCTCCTCCAGGTAGCTCTCTCCACTGCTGCTGAGGCTCTGTCGTACTACCTCAGGTAACTCTGCCTGGGTACCACCTCCACCACTGCCCTCAGCCACGCTTCCTGACCTGCTGTGCACGAGCCCATGCTTGCCAGAGTGCCCTGCACATATGAGCTGCTGCTGACAATAGGGGTGCTGCTGCTGCTCAGCCTGCTGCTGGTGCTGCTACTGCTAGGGCTGGGGGCAGAGATAGACCCCACTGGCTGAAAGAGGTGGCTGCTCCCACTCCCACCATCCCCAGGGACATCCTGCTGCTTCTGCCATGCATTCTCAAGAGCCCGTTCTGCCTGCCAGACCCTCTCCACCAGGTTACCCTTCCAGTGCCCATAGAACACTGTCTGGAGTGCCATGCTGCCCTTGACCCTGGGGTCCGGCATGGTTGCCAAAATGTATTCCGCCACCTTCAGGAGCTCATAGAACTGTGCCTTCAGCCCTGTCTTCAGCTGCCACACCATCTGCCAGCTTCCTGCCCTGAGGGCCACAATCCCACCCCTGGAGAATCTCCTCCAGCCTCCTCAGGAGATTCTGGACCAGACAGGTCACCTGGCTGGTGGTGGCTGTGGGGGAGCTGATGGTCTCTCTCTGTCATGGCCAGGAACGGTTTGAGAACAAAGACTGTGTGAGCCAGGATCTCCCATTCTGCCCCATCGTACCCTGGAGGTGCCCAGCTGTCCGTCACCAGTTGAAACTGATGCAAGGTGGTTTTCTGCTCAAGAAGCCGTTCGAGCATCAGGAACGTAGAATTACACCATGTGGATACATCCTGCACCAGCTGGTGCACTGGGGAGCCTTGCTTGGCCTGCTTCACCCGGAGGAGTTTGCTGCCCCTTGTGGACTGTCCTCAATATGTTGGAGGCATTGTCCATCACCATGCATCTCTCGGTGAAGGGCGCATCTGGCATGACCCACTCCCTCACCATGGCGGTCAGGGCTGCCTCGATGTTCCAAGTGGTGTTGGGGCCATCCATTACTTTTGCCTGAAGCAGGGCCCTCGTGCCACTGTCAACCGCTGCCTCTGGGTCCTGCCACCAGTGCACCATCACTGCCAGGAAGCCATGCTGCACTTCCTACTTGACCACAGGTCTGTGATGAAGTGGACCGTGGCAGTCCCAGCTTTTGCCAGCTGCTCCCTCACCCACTCCTTTAAAGCCTACCACCTGCCAACTCAGGGTGGTGTACAAGAGCAGCTTAAACTGGGGGGGGGGCAGGAATCCAATCAAGCACCTAAACCCCATGTCCCCGACCACTGAGAAGGGCTACCCATCCAGCGCTATCATTTCCCCCAACATGCGCGTGGCTTTCAGTTGAAAGCTAAGCCGCCATAGATTAGATTAGATTTTAATATAAAATAAAAATAACACCTAAATCTATCTTATCTAATCTAATCTAATCTAAATAAATGAAAATATGGAGGTAAATGTGTGGAAATGGGTGAAATAGGAGGATGGCAATGGATTGGGAGGAACACAAACTGCTGGGAGAGGGAGACTTCTGAAAACGCCTGCTGACAGGATCAGTGGCTAGCTCAGAAGGAGTTGGAAGGGGGGGAGGGCAATGACTTTTGTTACTTGCTGCGTCCACCTTACCACAAGTCCCATTGGCTCCGTGCAGCCTAGCCCGTGGTCAATCGCAGACTGCAAAGGCAGTGGTCTGAGGAAAAGAGGAATGGTGAGTGGGCAGGCTGGCTGCCCGTCCAAGCCTCTCCACCCCTGGTACCAGGAAGTCTGTTCATCAGCTGCCCTCCCCCTTTCCTTGGGCCTTCCAGCCCTGTTTTTCCTGCCCAAATTCATCTGAACGTGGCCAAATGTGGCCGAAGTGTTTGGCTGCTTCCACGTTCGGCCGTTCAGTTCGGCCCTCCGAACGGGCCGAGTTTGGGCTGAACACTGAACGGCCAAACCGCGTTTGCACATCCCTAATCCCCAATCTATCTCCAGCCAAATCCAGCACAAGGTGGACATGCTTTATATAGGATAAGGTAGGCACCAGATACCCCAAAAGGCTAAGGTGTCTTTACAGACCATGGCTACTCCACTCACCCAACCCTTAAGCCTTGGCTGATGCTGCACAGAGTACCCAATACTGGCACAGATACCTCATCCAGCCAGGTCTCAGTAATGCATATGAGGTTGGCGGCCTCGTCCTGAATCAAATTAGGGACATGAGATGCTTTATTTTCCACAAACCTCACATTAACCATCATCAGCATTAAATCAGGGGTCTTGCTGGCCTCACCTCCCAAATATCCTGTGACAGGGGAAGAGTGGGACATGGGGACTGACACCAAGTGTCTCTCCTGAAAGCCCCAATTGTCCCCCCTACCCCCCGCCATACCTCCCCATGTCCAACATGACCCCAATGGCTGCCCCTCTCTCCTCCCCATCCTTGAAAGGCTTCCCTCCCCAGCTCCTAATTAACAATTCCTCTCTGCAAATTGACAACACTCAAAGGGCTCATCGGGATATGGGAGAGGGGATGTCCAAAGAGGGACTCCCTGAGTCCAGCATGTTCAGAAGCCAGGAGGCGAGGCAATCCCTCCTCTTTCCCTGTCCAACCTATACCCAAGAACAATCCCTCCCCTCCTGCCCTTTCCCCCATGTCCATACCCCTCCTCTCATGGGGGGGAGGGGGCATGGCACTCCCTCCCAACCACTTCCCCTGTGCCAGAACCCCACCCTCTCATGGGGGGGGAAATGCACCTCTTCCTACAGGCCCATACCCCCATCTGACAGTGGTGTTGTAGCACTCCCTCCCCCCCAACTTACCGTTCCCCCCTCACACCTCACCCCACCTCACAAAAACATTTTAAACCATTAAAAAAAAAAATCCCACACCCCTCTATATACCTCCCCTCAAGCTGTCACCACAGCTGAAACCTCCCTCTCTCTGCCAGGTATGCATCTGTGAGTGTATGTGCGCAAGTGTGTGAGAGTGAATGCTGTCTGTGGGTGATTTCAGAAGTGACGCGTTCCAATTCACCACAGTGAATCTCACCCCGGTGTGAATGGATTCACCGTGGGCTGTGGTGACACGTGCGGCCCCAACAGAAGTGACAGGATCGTGACCACCGCCCGTGGGCAATCAGAGAGAACATGGGCCGGGGGAACACAACAGACATACAGTGGAGATGTGGACCATGGTTCTAGCCCCAGAATGCACCGCGGCTGGGGTCAATTCCTTCCACTGCGGCTGCGGGTTTCCATTCAGAAGTTACTTTTCATTCACCACTGTCATAGTGACCACTCACCACACTTCTGGACCTCCTCCGACCCCGACATCATGAAGCGTGGTTAGCTGCACCCCGGGCCATGTTTGACTGTGGTGAACATCTGGATGTGAGCAAACAGACATGCACGGCGCTTTCACCACCCCCCGCGTTTGACTGAGGTTGACTGTGATGGACATTCACCACGTCACTTCTGAAATCACCCTGTGTGCATGTGTGAGCGAGGGTGTGAATACATGCATGCTCGTTCATTTGGGGAGGGGTTGGGGTTATTAGCCAAAGCAGTGCTGCTGGGGAGCAGTCAAGGGCTATTGGCCAAATGCGGGAGGGCTTCTGTTCCTATCTGGCTTATTGAAATGTTGGGAGGTATTTTTAAAATGATAGTATCAAAAGCCAAATAGAAAGGATGTCAGAAACTAGCTTATTCAGTTCTGTCTGATTTGTGGGGGGAACTAACGAGATTAACGGTTTTAAATTTTTCTGATTAATAACTGCAGAGCTGACTTTAAGACAAGGCAAGAGAGGCTGCCATCAAGGTCCCTGCACTTTAGGGGATACCCAGCCAGCCATCTGCCTTACCTGTTCCACCGTGCCACTGGAAATCATGGTTTCTTTCCACTGATGCCTCACCCAGCAGTGTCATAGCTTGCATTGGTGGAAGTGAAGTCAGGGAATGGTCCTTGACTATTAGGGATGGGCAAACAGAACTGAGTTCGGAAATTCGGTTCGGTTCAAAAATTGAGTTCAGTTTGGAAGTTCGGTTCGGTTGACCGAACTATTCGAGTTCGGTCCGAATTCTGAACTTCCGAACAGAGTTTGGAAATGCAAACCCCATTGAACTAAATGGAATATTATCTTATAGGGATGGGTGAACAGATCCGAGTTCGGAAATTCGGTTCGGTTCGGTTTGAAAATCAAGTTTGGTTCGGAAGTTCAGTTTGGTCGACCAAACTGGTAGAGTTCGGTCTGAATTCCGAACATCCGAACCGTGTTCGCCCATCCCTATTGGCTATCAATCTCTCCAGTAAAGAGGGGACAGACAGCACTGCACATATATGCAAGTCAGCGTCAGTGCACCAGTGGCTGTTGCCATCTGCCACCAAAGACAGCTGCTAGCCTTGGCAAACATATGTGCAGTGTTGGACACATCCAACACTGTATTTACATGTGTAAGTCATGGCTGTGATGTTTTTTGGTGAGGGCCATGCCCTCCCCTTCCTGTTAGACAGGGCTGACATCCAATGCCCTATGCAATCCATGGCTAACTGGTGCTACTATTATCTTGGGTATCATTTTAAAATCAATACATGCACAAAAAATTACTAAAATAATATCAAACATAGCTTTTGTTGGTTCATAACATTTATCATTTATTTCATCTGAAGTCGGCAGGCAATCAGGCCTTTGCTGTGGCAGTCCCCTCAGCATGGAACTTGCTCCCTCTAGATGTTCATCTCAGTTCCTCCCTCCTTACTTTTAAAAAGCACCTAAAAACCTATCTTTTTCCTAGGTGCTTTTACGGTCCACTGGTGGTACCCTCTGTACTTTGTCCTCCCTTTTTGCCTGCCCCATTTTTAGAAGAATAAAAATGATTGGTTTATATTGTTCTAAATTGTTTTATAGTGTTTATATGGTTTTACCCCCTTTGAAGTGCTCCGAATGCCATGTAAGGCAGAGTGGAGCTATAAAAATAAAATTGTTTATTATTATTATTATTATTATTATTATTATATTGGCTGAATGTAGAAATATTTAAAGACTTTTCCTTTTTTCTCATGACACTTTAGGGAAACAAAATATACACAACAAAAAATATTTTCAGGTTTCTGACACTAAGATTTATCAAAGCCTCACATTTTCAATTTTCCAGAATCCTCAAAAAAAATTAATGAAAAATGAAAAAGATTTCTTTTTCAAACTTTTTTAAAAAAGTTCTGTTTATGATTTTTTCCCGCCTGAAAAAACAAAGGTAGCTCTAGTCATCAATCTTGACACTTTCTTCATTTCAGCAACCCAAGAAAAACCAGGATTGTTTCTATTTCATTATGATGTCCTTGAAGACCATTATAAACTCTATTCCTAATGGGCTAAAATAATATTTTTACAATTTCAAAAATGACCGTTCCCTCTTTCAAATGTAAATGGGCAGCAGTCTATGGGGCCACCCCTACCTGCTCATTATTACAGATTGAACAGTTGTTCTTCCATAGTTAATGCAGAGGAGATTCCTGTGTTGTTTTTATGGAAGGTACTGTTTTTATATCCCTTCTTGTTGCTCAGACTAAAGAGCAACATTCCCCATTGTTCTGTAGTGCTGTTGGGGCCAGTTTTTGATCTCATTATCACTAATGTGAATTGGGAGCATCTCCACTAAGTTAAGAGGAATGACTCCTCATAAACATCAGGGTAAATAAGATCAGAATCTGATCCTCAGTGCAAAAACAGAAACAGATTAATATAACATACAGGTACGGATTCATCTAAAATAATTTAAGCCACACAGTTTTCCCAACCCTGTATTATGTTATATTTACAAAGGATGACAATTACAACTGTAGTAGAGAAATGTCCTCAGATGCACTGTCCTCTCCTTATTGCCTCAAGAGATATGAGCCAACTAATGTGTCAGCCTGGCTCTTGTAAATGTTCTAGCTAGAACTCTTTTTCTTGTGACCTTATATAATCTCATTTTATCAAAGTCCCTGATAACTTGGAACAGATGTTGGGGCTTTGACTGAGACTGCATGTGAATCTAGCATACATTATTTTGTAGATGGTTGTGAGAGTAAGAGAAAGAGGCTGAACGACTGCTTATAGGGAGCATAGGGTGGCCGGAAATGCAAATTTTAGAGGACACTTATGAGAAATACAGGTTGCAGGGCTGCACTGGCGGCAATGCAACCCTGCAACCTGTATTTCTCATGTGTCCTCTAAAATTTGCCTATCTGGCCACCCTAAGTGAGCAGTACTTATGACTGATGCCAAACAACTATCCAATGTTACTTAAAGGATGAACAAGCAAACTTAGTACGTTTTTATATGAACTGCAGTGCAGGGGGGATTGGTGTGGGCTGCGGCAGCAAGGGTGGTGCAGGGGAGCCAGTGCACATGGTCAAACACCGATCTCCCATGCATCTCCACTCATGGAGCAACCTCCATTTTCACCAGTTGGTCCGTGAATGGGGATGCGTGGGGGATGAGTGGGGATGTGTGGGTCACAGGAGCACACACACACACCCACTCACCGGCTGTGGCATGCACACGGGCAGCACCCACTCGTGCCCATGCAATGGATCTGTTTGGGCATGAGTGGGACTGTCTCATGTAAAAATTGTTCTAGTTGAACACAGTCAAATTTGAACTGAATTTGCTTCAGCAGCTCAAGCTTGACTTCCAAAAATAAAATCTAAAACTGGAGTTGTACGAACTTCACATAATTATTTTTAATATAGCATTAGCATGTTTACTCCAACATCATTTACATGAAAAGTAAGCTTTGCGGGTCCAGAAATCAGTACGTAAGAAGTACCACACTGCGTCAGACCAATGGCCCATTGATCCCCATCCTGTCTCCAACAGTGGCCATTTTCAGTCACTTCAGAAAAGTACCAAACAGGTCATAAAAAAAGGAACAATGCATCCCCTGCCGCGTGTAACTCTTATGATTCATGCCTGTCTTATTGGAAATCCAGTGAGGAATAAAACTACTCATCAACAGGAAAGCCATTGCCTGAACAATTTTAAAGTCTTCCCATTCTCTTTATGCCTTGAAATGGACCAAAGTTTACATGGCATTTTTACCCTTTTAAATAAAGTTCTAACTATTTTTCTTACCAGAAATCCAGTTTCTAGTAAAATAATGAGTTTTTCAAGAAGTGACCCACTTTGATAATCATTTCAATTAAAATATGTTGGAAAACTTTTATTAAAAATTGAAGAATTTGGTGATGAAGCAATATTTGCTATGCTAAGAATGTACATGTCCCCCTCCCCCACCCCCTTTTTTGTTGCCAGCAGTTATAGTTCAAAAAAAATCAACCTGTTGTAATGAGGGATCCTGTTCTTGCAAGGCTTCCAACCTCTTTCCCCAAAATAGTGAGAATATAGAGACCCTGCTCTTCAAGGCAAAAGTACGTGAAAGTATGAACCTGTGAAAATTAAGGGAGAAATATAAAGGCAATGAATAGGCCTTTGCACTTGTTTGTTGCACTAAGGTCAAAAACATCTACCCAAACAATTGAGACACTAGAGGTAAAATCAGATGAGACAGTAGGCCTCTGCTGTCTGTGTTCACTCTGTGCAGCCCCCATACACATATTTAGTGCATTCATCCTAATAAACAGGCAGCCCCTCGCCTGCATGTACTTGTGGCAACTTTCACCAGTGGCGCTAAGGATCTCCCTCCCTGCACCCACCTCTCAGCTGAAAGACACACTAGAAATATCACTCCTCCTTCACCCCACCCCACCCCTCATCTCCTCTCTACACTGCCTCTGAGCTGACCAGGCATGCTAGGCGGGACTCTATGGTGCTAGTGCCCTTGGATGCCGGCAAGGCTGTGGGTGAACCTAATTGATGAGATGTGGAAGCCCATTAGCCCGCAATGTCCCTGGACTCTGCTGTGAGTGGCGGTTCTGTGGTGACCACGTGCAGGTCATGTGGTGGATGCCTAGTAATAAATGGGCATTATTATTATTATTATTAACAAACATTTATATAGCGCCAGCAGTGTACCTGGCACTTTACAAAGTAATAAAATAGACAGGGTCCCTGCCCCTAGGGCTTACAATCTGAGAGACAGGAGCTGGGGGAGAGACTTAGGAAGGGGAACAGAGGGAGAGACAAGGGGTCTAACATTCATGAAGATGTGAGGTCTCAAGTGCACGTACTTGGCTTGGTTACGATGAGAATGACAGCAGGCAGGTCCATGTGGCAAGGATAAGGGTAAACCGATAGTAGGTATAGGAATAGTGGCTCAGCAGGATAAAGAGTCAGACAGAGCAGAGCGAAAGAGGTGAGTTTTAAGGAGAGATTTGAAGGTATGAAGGGAGGGGGCAAGGCGGATGTGGACAGGGAGGGAGTTCCAGTCATGGGGGGCAGCAAGTGAGAAGGGACGAAGGTGCTTAGGGGAGCAGGGAAGGCATGGAAGGGCGAGAGAGGGGACAGAGGAGGAGCGAAGTGCACAGGCTGGAGTATGGAGGGCGATAAGTGCAGAGAGGTAGGGGGGAGCAAGGTTGTGAAGAGCTTTATAGGTGAAGACTAGGAGCTTGTGCAGGAGTCGTTCAGGAAGGGGAAGCCAGTGAAGCGAAGAGAGGAGGGGCTGCACATGGTCGAAGCGACTGGCGAGGTAGATGACCCTGGCAGCAGAGTTTTGGACAGAGATGAGGGGAGAAAGGTGAGACCGGGGAAGGCCAGTGAGAAGGAGGTTACAGTAATCGAGGCGAGAGATGACCAGAGAATGAACAAGAGTTTTGGCAGACGAGACAGAGAGAAAAGGGCGAATCTTAGCAATGTTATGGAGGGAGAAGCGACAGGATTTAGCAACAGAGTCAATGTAGGGTTTAAAAGAAAGGGCTGAGTCAAAGATGAAGTCTAGGCTACGGGCTTGGGGGACAGGCAGGATGGTGACTCCATCAATAGTTATTGACAGTGAGGAAGGAGAGGAAGGATGAGGGGGGAAGATAAGGAGTTCAGTTTTAGCCATGTTGAGTTTGAGTTGACGTTGAGACATCCAGGTAGAGATGTCAGAGAGACAGTTGATGAGACGAGCTTGAACAGAGGGAGAGAGAGAGGGAGTAGAGAGATAGAGTTGAGTGTCATCAGCATAGAGGTGGTATTGGAAGCCATGGGAGGCAATGAGTTTGCCTAAGGATGAGGTATAGATCGAGAAGAGGAGAGGGCCAAGAACAGAGCCTTGAGGAACACCAACTGAGAGGGGGAAGGAGGAGGAGGCGGAGTTGGGGAGAGACACATTAAAGGAGTGGTCAGAGAGGTAGGAGGAGAACCAGTTATGGACAGTTATGGGCATGTGGGAACGTGTCTGGTGAAGGCTAATGTGGACTATCGTCTCGTTTGATTCACCCTAAATTTAATAGTGTTGCTATGTGAAGATCTGATCCTGCAACACATTGCATGTGCACAACTTCCCCTGAGGTCAGTACTGAATCTACATAAGAACTGCTTAACAAAATAGGCCTTTAAGGCAATTATGAATGGGATTGTGCAAACGGCATAGTCCTCTGCATGCTGTAAACTATACAGGGTTTAAGATTGCGACCTTTACATTTATATCACATTCTATCTGGAGTGCCAATTATAATTTATAAAAAACAGAGAACAGTAATACATAAATAAAGCCATTTACAAATCCCTTACCCTGACCTTGGGTGAAAACAGACATGACGCTAACCACCCTTTAACCACCCTTGGTGGTCATTTATGCATGTTTCAGGGCTGCATAGGGCACCAATACAGCCCTGCAACATGCATAAATAACCACCAAGGGTGGTTAAAGGGTGGTTAGCATCATGTCTGTTTTCACCCCTTATTTTCAATAAAACATCTAGGCTCCCATTCATAATACCAGCAAATCATGCTCAGGAAACATCGCCCATTTAAATAGGTAAGCGTAGTGAAAACCAAAATTCTAAGGACCTAGCCAACGTATTAGCATATTTATATAGAAACTGTGTTCAGACACTCTTTACCAAAGTATCATCACAGGGAAACAGTATACATTTCAGTAGGCCACAGTTCTAAATATACACCAATCACTTACTCCATTTATAGTCTTCTAACCTTCATGCCAACAACCTCAGGGGAATACAGTCTCCCTAGAAGACCTGGATCCTGGTGGTGATCAGAGTGCTTTCTTTTATGCTGCTGGTGGTCTACAGGGCTTCCAAAAGCTAGAGCCCTGGAGATCAGGAGGCAGGTATGACAGGCCCTGTCTCCTGCTACCTGATTAACTCGACCCCAGTCACTGGGGAAGCAGGTTAACCCTGAGAGAAATGAGTTGACAGCTGATGAAAAAAATGTGGCAGTTTACTATGGCATCACAGAAGTTAAAGACAGGCTAGGCCTATTAAGTCCGTTTGCCTATTCCCCTGCCTAGGCAGGATTGCCTCCAACAGTAAATGCTTCAGTGCTTTCTCCAGTTCAATTTTAAATGACTCAAGTGATAGGAATTCAAGTATTTCCCTTGAGAGACCCTTCTACAGGAAATGCTTTGATACGTACCTGATCTTCAGCTTGTGGGTTTTTTTTTTCTCATTCTCGTCATATAGATTTATTTTCCAAATCACAGATTGGAATTTGCTTTAATTTGGCCCTTTTGGGTTAATCCCATCAACGAATGTAATACAGAACCTAGGAAAAATAGGGGAAATCCACATTGCCTCCCAAGACTATGCCACTTTCCTTCAGTTGGCGAAAGAACCTATGCAGTATGCAGACTCCTGAAGACTCCAAGCTAAAAAAAAGGGTTTCCTTACTAAGGGCTTGATCAGTCCGCTCCCTCAAGGGGACCAACATGGAATTTGCCCTTGAACCCGATCTGAAAGCTAAAAAAGAATATAAGATCTTCCTGAAAAGGAAAAAACAGGCCCATACTGAGGAGGCTTGGAGGATCCTCGATAGGGCAGCATGAGACAATAGCTCAGTCTCCTCCTTGGAAAATTATTAACAAATTCAGAGTGTTGACCTCCCCACCAGATGAAGCAATTATGCCAGCTGATAAGTGAGTGTGTCACTTTTCTGCTCTTTTCTTAGCAAACCCATCCTTAGCATTAGAGCTAGTTTTGCCATCTATTGATAATTTTCTTTTTTTTATGTTTTGGAATAGTTTATTGTTGACCAATGGGTACTATCCTTGGTTCTGTACCTTTTTTACTTTTGTAATGGCCATGTGGCTGAACATAATAAAGTATTTGATTTGAATTTGAAATTTGATAATTTTCCACGCTGGCCTTCTGTGATGGTAGAGGAAGTAGAACTTTACATTTTACAACTAAGACCTAACAATTCCCCCCCCCCCTTCGCAGGCCAGTCCCCCCACAACCAGTTCTGTGCTGGGCAGGGGGGAGGGTTTTGCAATTGCTGCCTGCCCCCTCTCTCCCTGGAAGACAAGCGGCTGCTTGCCGCTCTTAGAGTGTGGCTGGTGCAGGCACAGCGCTTGGTTTCAGTGCAAAAGTGCAGGTCTCGCATCGCAGAGCAACTCTGAACATCCGAACCGTGTTCGCCCATTCCTAAGTCACAGTCCCCCTCTTGTCACCTATGCTGTTACCATTAAGAATCTGCAGTGTCATATCCATTGTCAAACTATAAAGTTCGTGACCAGATTGATTAATCTTCTGATCCTGTGATGTTCTATCCCTATTAAGTCCCCGACTATCAAAATCCCTTCCTTGGGAAAGTTTAGCTGATGATCAAGGATAACTACTCTCAGGGATAACCGAAAACACAGCACTTCGTTTGCAGGGGGATTGTAAACATTAATCACAAGCAATGGAAAATTCCATGCTGTAGATGTTAGTCTTAAGGCCATAGAGTTGTGGCCAAGTCCTATCAAATCGGCCTCCTGGGACAGCATAATCATAAGGCCCCACCTAGGAAGCCCTCTTGCCACCACCAGATGGGCTGGAGAAGTCCAGATAGTATATCCCTCAAATACGATAACATCCGACTCAGACCAAGTCTCCTGCAAGCAGATAATATCAAACTGAGAAAAATAAAGTCTAATTTCAGGATCCTTTGATTTAACTGACCATCCTGCAATATTTCATAATACTAAATTCATAGCCCCATCCACATTTATATGCCTGAGTCAATCAACTTCGGCCAGTGAACTAGGGGCAAGTATATTAACCACTTGAGAAGGTTGGGGCATGGTCAAGCCTAGGTCTGAAAGCACCCGTCCTTCCAAGGAATCAGGGCTTTTCAGTGCTGGCATACTCCCATGGCAAGAGCCTTCTATAGGAATAAGGGTATCTGAGGGGACCACTGGCCCCACTGGAATAGAATTCACCGGTCACTCTGTTCGGGGACTTTGTGGTATAATGGATAAAGAAACATTTACCAAAGGATTGAGACTGACTGGGGAAAGAACCACCTGCTGGACCGCACCATCGCATACCTGAAGAACATTGACTTTAGTATCTTCAGACTTTCCATTGTTCACAAGAGATTTATGAATATGTTGATACAAAGAAGATAATTTATTAAGGAAGACATTAGAATTAATTGTTGGAATCAAATTATCATGAGCACCTACTTGTGGCACCTACATGTGAGTTACAGCCTGAGGAATTCCATGAGCAGAAGGTCACCTCGTGGGGAACACTAAGCTGAGAGAGTCAAGTGTTATTTCTGATGGTCCCATCCTTGGGTAGGATGCCCAGCGGGCCTAAAGGAATATCCTGAGATGGGATATCTGGGCCCGAGGAGACATCCTTAGATGGAATATCTGGGATTGTCCCAAGAACACACTGAGCATCCACACCAGAGGTGGGCAAAACCCAGTCCCCCACGAGGCCCCTTCATTACTCAGCAAATTATCAGTCACTGAGGAGAGGGTCACGGGGTCACTCTGCATGGGTCCTGACATAGCCATCAAATCCACCTGGTTGGAGTTCAATACAAATTTACCATGACTGTTATTGGTATTGTCAGCCCCAAGGGATGGGATATTACTAGAAGCCAAATTAATAAGTCTTGCAGTAATTGAAGTGCCACTAGAAAAATTGTTGGCAGTGTTCGGGATATTGTTGGGCATGTGAGACCTACACCTAGTGCCAGGCTTGTTGGGCTTACTCGATTCCTGCAGAGGAATCTCATTAGGATTAAGAGGTAAAAGAGGTTTAGTGACCTTGTCAATATAAACTTCACCACACAATATTCCCCAAGAAAAAAGGGTATCTGCCAACAAAAAAACTCTAGATGCAGTTTCAAATGAGTGAAAATGAATAATCACTCTCTGAAGACCTCTACTAGAAGGTAAAGTTTGAAAAAATTTAATATGCCATGATTGAATAGGATAGCCTATAAGGGTGGACAAGTATTGGGAGATTACACATTTAGAGTTCCAAGATGGGAAATATCCGTTCTGAAGTGGGTAAATAAATTCTAAAAGAAATAGTCTTGCGGTTCAAAACAAACTGACTGGCCAAAGAGGCCTTAGATAACTGTGAGGTCGAGTATACTTTATGTTGCTTCACATAAGAGGACTTAGAGCTGGTTTTACTAGAAGGGCAACAAGAGCTACACAGGGTCAGTGGAGTGACTGGTTTGGGGGCTTCAGTAGGAGCTATGGTGGGAACTGCAGGAGGATTAATTAAAAATTGCAATTGCTTCCCAACTGTGCCTGCTTTAAATTCTGCAACAAAATTGGTAACCAAAGCCAATCGCTTATCCTGAGATTTCAAACAGATGGTAATTTCTTGTAACTGCTCTATCAACTTCCTAATCAAATCAGCTATAAGAAAACATTGATTGCCCAGTAACTGAAGAGGGGACAGTGTAGTTGTAGCTGAAGGAGGAAGAGGCACATCTTCCTCTAAGGTAAAAAGAAACATTGAAAGACTCCTTCAAGCTACCCTCCATTGAACTGGGCTGTGAAGCGGAACCACTAAGCCGAGGAGACGAAACCAAATGGGCTAATTCTGCGTTCCCATCTATCACACCCTGAGAGGATCTTGCAAATGCATCCAATTTAAGTTGTTTAGGAACAGATTGACCAATAGCAGCAGCACCCTGCCTACTTCTTTTCCTAGATCTGGGCATGGTGCCGAAGTGGGATTAATTTCCTCACCTGCACTAACAGGGCAAGCAAAAATAAACACCTGTGTTATTCTGAACTCCTCTAATTGGTTGCTACCAATTACACACAGTCCCAGCTCCAACAGCTTGAAATCATACAAAACACACTTATTCCTAATATAAGGTCCCCCACCCCTAAAAACAAATAAAAATACAATAAAAATAGAAATAGTCACAGAATCCTACTTTGGAGACCAGAGGAGAGATAACACCCCAAAACAGAATAGTGGCCAGCCGCGGCCAGCGCCTCAGGCCGCAGGCACAGGGTGACTTTTTAGTCCAGCAAGCAGGGATCCAGATGCATTTCACCAGCCACACCCCTCAGCTGCCAGTGGTTAACCCCACGAGCAAGGGGACTCACTGTTCATCCAGAAAGTGGGTAGATGGAATAAGAGGTCCCACAAGGACGCCAGGTATACCACGGGTCACAAACAAAAAGGTCCAATAACGGGCAGCGCCCACGGCAGGGGTTTGATAACCCAGAGCCAGTTTCCCAGCGGACTCCGAAATGCTCGAGTCGGAGGGCAGACAGTCCTGGAAGGGAAGGCGCCCCGCTGGCAGCTAAAGGAAGCCCGAGCAGGCTCTGAATCTCTCCCAGGTCAGGTGGGCTTGCTTGCTCAGGAGGACGGGGGTGGGTGGGGAAGATGGTGTTATTGCTACTGCTCTTGGAACTCCACTGCAGTCAGGGAAACTATAGTTCCCTGAGGGTCAAAGGGCTTGAGACATGAACAACCATTTAATAACTAGAAATATAGCGGTGTTAGTCTATAGTTATAAGAAGAACAGAGAGTCCAGTGGCACTTTAAAGACTAGCAAATATTTATTAGTGCAAGAGCTTTCGTCAGCATAAGCCATCTTAAAATACTGGCTGCACCTATTTTATGGTAAACCGTCAGACCTCTTACATGAAGCCTTTTCCTCCCCATTGGAGGGTCCATGGGAAAATGGTATTTCTCCATTTTTAACCCATTTAGGCTTTTATACTATCTACCTATCAGCTATGCCATATTCCAAAGCACTCTCTTTAATTAAAACCCATATCTTGGACCAGGAGAGTCAAATGTTAAAAGAAACCATTGTTACTCAACAAGTTACAGAAATATATAAAACCCTTGAGCTCCAACCCAATGGTGTCTCCTACATATTCTCAGCACTTAGTTGGTCCCAGAGGGTAGTTTTTACATTGGCAAGATTCATTCTAATGCCATCAGCTGTATTGGATGGCAGATTTGAAAAGGTCCCCCATGAATTAAGATTCTATAAGTTTTGAACGCATCAAATTGTGGAATCTATAGCACATGTTATATCTGACTGCTGTTTATATGAAGAAATTCATGTATTAACTTTAGAGCCTATAACTGCTAGTCTGGGGCCATGTACACAGCAGGAGGCTTTGGTCTCACTATTTGCCGACCTAGATTTTACCATAACTATGCAAGTTTCCAAATGTTCTGCTCTAGCAATTAAAATAAGAAAGGTCACCCTGGAAAGCTCAGATTGAATTGATGTATTGTGTGTCTATTTTTGTATCTTTCTGACCTATTTTATACTGTTTTGTGTTGCCAAGTTGCTATCACAATAAAATGTTGATGATGAATAAGGGCTTGATCCATACGTGGAACTACCATTAATTCAAAGCTAGTTCTGTATGGGAATGACTTGCTGGGACAGGTCCTAAAGACATGGCAATAATTGAATTAACCTGTTTAAAATTTCAGAGATCAGATGTAACAAATGATACAGATATCAACCAATTAAAAAAATATTGTTTTTAACAGATTAATCTATTAAACTATTAGAATATTACAGAACTTTTATACAGTTTTACACAGTACAATTCAGTAAGTTCTTAATTATGGCTATGTTAGCTTTAAATATTTTAAATGCATTTTTAATATATAAGATTTGTTTTTTTTTAATTTGTTCATGCTTTAAAAACGTTGTTTAAATACATTTTAAAACAGAAATGTATAGTTTTATTTTTTAATATCTATTTTAAGCTGCAATTAATGTCTTTATCAGTCAATCTAATCAATTAATGCTTTCAGCCCTAATAAATAATGCGGGATAAATGACTAGCTTTGTATTATTATCCACGTTTCAGTAATTTTGTTTGTTTTAAAAAAGCTTTTTTAAAAGTTCTTTTAAATTTTCTTTTTTCCCTACTTGAGAACTGCTCCCTGAGATGACCCTCAGCCACCTGGAGTCTCCTGCTCTCTAAACAGTCTTGGCCCCTTCTCCCATGCTGCCCCTTCTCTCCCTGGAACTCTCTCCATGAATATATGTGCTCTGCTCCTTGTAGTGGCTGCTCCCCAGCTTCCATCATGTTCCCTGATATTGTCTGGCTAATTCAGTAATTTTCAAGAATTTGTTTGAAAAGGTATCTTGGGTGTTTTTGTTGCAGAACACAGTTCTTTCCCTGCAGGAACGTAGCTTGGTGGGAACGGACCCTGGTGCAGAAGATGGAATGCCTGCTGGGATGCTCCACTCCAGTGTGCATATTCATTCTACATGCACTTGGGCTCGGCTCCCCAGGCTTGTGGGCCCTGGTGTGGCTGAATCTGCTGCAAATATTCTAGCTATGCCCATTTCTTTGGCAGCCAACTCCATAATGTTGATATAATTACCAGTCTTCTATTATTGGGCAAGGAGAGAAGTGTTGTTGAAACAAAACTTGTGTGACTATCAGCATGTATATTTAAGGTAGAATGATTTTATTATATTGAAACAATGGGTATTTTCAGACGTTAC
>QEPC01012739.1:36059-46417 GCA_003113815.1 Sphenodon punctatus
GGATGATGCCCCATCACATCTGAAAACACCCTTAGAAGGAACTTCAAGGGTAATTTAGTCCAACCCCCTACTTGGAAGATTGTTTTCCAGCACCAAATTTCCATCACTCCCAATTAGCTATGTATGTTGTGTTTTTAAATAAATAAATAAATAAATAAATAAATAGTTGAGTTTACCTTTTCATGCTTAAAGAGATGGCCATGTCCTTCAGACCTCCCCACATGTTTATTTATTATTTATTCATTCAAACTTATATGCTGCCCTTCCAATAAGGCTTAGGGTGACTCACAATAATAAAAAAACAATAAAATTCAAACATATAAAACCATATTCCTCTCCTACAACCCTATCCAAAAACCTACTCAAACCCTAATTATCCCTGCCTGCCAAATGCTCTTTCAAATAAAAATGGTTTGCACCGCCTCCAGAAGATGCCCAGTTTCTGGCTCAAATGAACCTCCTGGGGAAGGGAGTTCCACAAAATGGGGGCAGCAACCGAGAACACCCTCCTGTGCATCTCCACCCCACGGACAAGGGTAACAGCTGAAATCCACAGGAGGGTGCCCCAGCTGACCATAGGGGCCACAAAGAGGCATGGTGGACAGGCGGTCTCTCAGATATGTGGGACCCAGACTGGTTAGTGCTTTAAAGGTCAAAACCAGCACCTTGAATTTTGCGTGGAAACCTACAGGCAGTTAAAGCAGACTTCAGAGCACCAGTGTAATGTGCTCCCAGCGACTCAGCCCTGAAAGAAGCCAAGCCACCACATTCTACACCAACTACAGCTTCTAAACAGTCATCAGGGGCAACCCCACGTAGAGCGTGTTGCAGTAATCTAGCCTTGAGGTTATGAAAGCATAGATGACAGTGGCCAAATCTGAATCAGAAAGAAAAGGCCGCAACCTCCTCACCAGATGGAGTTGGTGGAAGGCGCTCCTGGTCACTGCAGCCACCTGACATCCCAGGAGCAGTGAGGAATCCAAAAGCACTCCAAGGCTGCGAACCTGAGTAACCAGAGGGGGCCGGACCCCATCACTGAGAGGTGTCCCAATCTCCTCCAAGTCACAAGACTGGCCAACCAGCATTACTTCAATCTTGTCAGGATTCAACTTCAGTCGGCTCACCCTTATCCAGTCCCCAACAGCAATCAGACACTAAGTAAGCACTGAGACTGCAGGACCAAGTTGGATGAGTGTCATCACCTTATTGATGACACCTCACTCCAAACCTCCAAATGATGCCCAGTGGCCTCCGATAAACATTGAACAAGAGGGGAGACAGAATAGACCCCTGCGGGACACCACAGGGAAACTTTTTTAAACTCTTTTTTAGCCATGGATTATGTTTTGAGCTCTTAAGCACCAACCATTAGAAATATGACCATGCAATTGCAATTGTATATACAATTCCCCAGTTTGCCCATGATTCAAGAGGCATCTTTTAAAAACATTAGCCCTTTACTTTAACATTAGCCCCCATCTCTCATGTCACTACACTGACTCCCCATCCACTTCCATATACAGTTCAAACTTCTTCTACTTAACCTATAAGCTTCTTCTTCACTCTGCAGCCCCTCAATACCTCCCCTCCCTTATCTCCTCCTACATTACTTCTTGTGATTTCCATTCATTGGGCAGGATACCCTTATCTGTGCCCTTCTCCTCTATTGCTAACTTCTGACTCGGTGCCTTTCACCTTGCTGCACTGTATGCCTAGAACATTCTTTCTGAGGCAGTGCACCTGGCCCCCTCCCTGTCTATAGTCAAGTCCTGCCTAGAGGCCCACCTCTTTGAGCTCGCCTTTAAATCATGATCCCAATCATTAATCATGATCTTAGTCTGAATCAATCAATTAATTATTGAATAAACTGCACCCCATAGTCCATTATCCCTTGGTTTTAACTGTCTGTGTCCATGTCTTATCTAGATTGTAAGCTCCTTAGAGCAGGGACTGTCTTTTATGTTGTACAGCATTGTATATAACTAGTCTCACTTTAGAAATTCAAATTATAAGTAGTAGTAGTAGTAAATGGTCTATAGAGAATGACAGCTGGCTAGAAGTGAACCTCATACAGGAAATCAATTAGTTAACTGGAAGTGTTACAGCAATATGAAGACTCACCGAAATTTAATAAACTAGTGTACTTAATGTGCATTATTGATTAACCAGAAATCTCTCTCTTCAATAACATTATCCTCTTCAGATACACATCTTGTTATTGTTTGGTGCTTGCTTATCTCCTCCTAGGACAGTGAGAATACTTACTAGTAGTTCAATAGTTTATTACACTGCTTTTAAACGAGGGCGCGCTGAAGCGCCTCCCAAATGCCGCATTAAAGCAAAGCCGCCGGAAGTGACATTCTCCCGTTGCCGGCGGCGGCGGCTGAAGACACGGGGCTTTGCAGCGGCGCGTTCTTAACAGTTCAATTATCTGGCTTAAGAACGCGCCACTCCAAAGCCCCGTGTCTCCAGCCGCCGCCGGCAACGGGGAGAACGTCACTTCCGGTGGCTTTGCTTTAATGCGGCGTTGAGGAGGCGCTTCAGCGCTCCTCGTTTAAAAGCAGCCTTAGTTTCAACAATGGGTCACAACCAAACTTTTACAAAATTAAATATAAAATAAAATATAAAATACAATCAATCCTCTCAGAAAATAACCAAACACGGTTAGTTTCTGCAGGAAATATATCTGCGGACAGTCAGCCAAAACAATCCAACCAAAATCAGACAGAAAAATGGTCAAATTAATAGTCAGATAAATACAACCAGGAAAAAGCTTTCCTCCTCCATAAAGTGCAGGGATGGCCATATTTAGCTGCCATTGACTCAAATTTAAGTAGACACGTGTGGTGTTAACCTAATCAGATAATTTTTATATATTATTGTTGTGAGAATAATTAATCCACAAAAGGGATTACTTGGCATATTTTGTGGAGGGACTTATAAATTAACAGTTCTCTAAAGTATTCACAGCTTCTACTACCATTTTTATTAGTTAAAGCAGCCTGCCCCAAACAGGTTACAGTCTAAACAGGGAGGAAAGGGAAGGCACAGAATATACATCAATAGGCACACATCGTTGTACACATTAGCCACAACTCATAGGCTCTTTTTAAATGGGTGGGCTGGGTCAATGTGCGGCAAGTGACACCCCACTGTGGGGGCAATGGGTGGGAGGATGGTGCAGACGGACACACATCCATCTGCACCCACCTTCACCCATTTGCATGCATGGAGCAACTGACGGCACCCACACATGCGCACCCAGCAGATCTGCATGTGCATGCATGGATCCATCACATGTAAAAAGGGCCATTGTTTGTAGCATTCACCTGGTCAGGGTTGGCATTAAAGTTTGCTGGGCTGGGGGCAAAAATAAAATGCTCGACCACCATGTCCACACCTGCTTAACAATTGGCAATCTGGTGTTTGTTTATACCAGACTGCTGATCAGGTAAGGGTTCTTCAGGAAGCACCTGCATGGAGTTTTGATGCTGCCTCTGGGAGGGGAAGCAGTTCCCCCCCACCACAGAATCTTGCCGTTACCTTGCTGTCCTTAAGACTTCTACCAAAGTCCCACAAGGACTTTGGAGCCGTAGGAACCTCTTAGCACCAGCGGTGCAGCAGAAATCCAGGTGGGGGGTGAGGAGAGGTGATGGCACTTTTCTAGCATAGGACTCACAGCCCTGGAGGCAGCCACTTCTTAAAGGGTCTGACCCCACCAAAGTAGGTGAACCAAAGTGGAGGGTAGAGCTCCACAGGAAGCAGCAACCCTGGGGTCTGATAGCTACACAGACTAGCTCACCCTGGGGCCTCAGGAGCAATGTACTAGGGCAGGCCTCCCTGTAGGTCCCCTCCAACTGTGGAGTCCAGGCCATGGGCCCTACTGACCCTGCTTAAGGCTGGTCCTATGCGTAGTCAATTTTCTTTGTGAGATGCACTATTGTAAATATCGGCCCAGCGTACTCATGTAGAACATCAAGCATGGGGAGACCCTGTCTATGAAGAGCTGCTGTTCAGTAGGAATTGGATATGGTAACTCAAAGGGAGGGGGGGAGGGGGAGCACAGGGAACACATGGGGCTCATGAATAAGCTAGAAGCACCATATTTGCTTAACACATGAACCTGGCCACTGAAGGGGATGTTATGTTTAACAGAGCATCAAAATAGAATCATGGTAACATTTTCCATTTTCTAACAGTGAGTCAGTTCTGTATCCAGCAAACATGCATGTGTTAGAAGGCGGGCACAAGACCATTTTGCACAGTTCCCCAACTTTTCAGATTCAGCATTACCTCTATATCTTTATGGGCTGGTTCAGATTCCTGTCAGGATTTGACTGAGAGCAAAAAGAAGCCACCAGTTAGTGCCAAAGTAGAGCTGTCAAGGCAGAGGGTCTCAGTTGCTCCTATGCTTCACAGAATAGGCCACTAACAGGTCGATTAGTAGAGGTCATGGGATCCAAAACCAATGAAATCCAAGCATCTTTTAAATGCTGCATAGTGGTGGAAAGCAATAGTGAATGTTAAGACCACCTTATGGCTTTGGGGCATAGCTGCTATGGAGGGGTTTCCAGTGAAATCCTCCAGTCAGCAAAAGATGGTGAATTTAATTCTCTCCAACCACTGATGAGCACCCCCACAAAACCTGATTATTCAAGCTTCCAAATTTTGAGGGTGTGTGTGTAAATGTTTATATAATATCTTTCTTTAGATGGTGCCCCCAATAAATGTTCACATTTTGCTACTTAATGATGAAATCAATGATTTTGTAGACTTTTATAAAAACCTGGGGCCTCTATAGACCTAAAAGGTATGGAGGCAGAACATCAAAAGGAAAATAAAAATTGACACTTTGGCACCAAATTCTCATTGAATTTCAGTGGAATTTCGACATCTATGTGCTATTGTGCGTTAGAAAATTTATTTTATGGACCTTGCTGCTAACAGTTTACAATCTCAAACTCTACTGTTTGAAACAATAAAAAAAGCTCCACAATTTCCTCTAAAGTGTACATATTAGATATTAGAACTGGATTAATCTTCCTAGAGAAAAGTGAAGAATGAATTAGAATGTGCCACCATCTTATTCCTTACTCTACCAATGAGTTAGATATGGATGCTCAAAGCCACACAAAGGGCCTGATCCAAAGTCGTTTAATGAAGGTATGAACCTTTTCACTGGGCTCAGTGTTTTTAGAATCCGACTCTTACTTGGTTAGTTACCTGAAATGTATATGTATTTACAACTGTGGAGCCTGAACTACACAAAAACCTAATTGTGGATTGATGATTCATTATTAACTTTGAACTAAACTATTTCCATATGTTTTTTCTGCCAAATAAGCAGGTACAAGAAATATGCAGAACATGTAATCAGGTTTAATTGTCTAAATTAAATTGGTTCTTTAATCTCTACACTTCTTTAAGAAGACATGGAGGAGGAGGAGGAGGAGGAGGAGGAGGGAAACAGTCTTAAGCTTCCCCTTAATTATTATAGGTGTAAAAAGTATTACTGTGGTGTTGCATGACTAAGTAGTTTGCAATGCTGCTTCTAAATATTTATGGTGTAGCAGAACATAGGTTATTGTATATACGAAGATAAAGAGGTTCAAGCTCTCCATAGCACACATACAGTAAGCAAACCATTAGGAGTTAACAGCTGTAGGCTAGATCTAAGTCAGTATTAGAGTCACACATCTTAGCTTTTTCTTTCTTCAAAATCAATATCTGCAAATAATAAATGAGATCCCAAAGGGTTGAGTTAAGCTCCAACCACCACAGAGTAACTCTGCAATTGGTCATTGACTCAATAATGCAGGTGAGCTCCACACTGTAGAACATCTTTAGCACACTATAATAGAAAATTAATAGCGTTCAAATCAGCAGTGGAGTTACCCTAAGGATTACATAATAGCTTGGGTTAGAACAATCATCTAGCTCCAAGAAGTGTAAAATGTCATAAAACTAGAAAGAGATAGAATAGCTCTAGCATTAGACATAATTTGTGCTAGTGTACGTTTACTTCTTTTTTTATCACCTTGAACAACAAAGGTTCACATTATAAAAGTGTACAGTTGAAAGTACTGCCAATAAACCGCACTGCAGTGGTGTCCACAGAACATATGAAACCCATATATCACTGTACAGTTAGTAGCAATAACAGAATACAAAAAAACCTTGTTTCTTGCTGGACTAGTATAATACAAGGTTTAGTGCCAAGTTAAATATCATTAAGTAAAACAACAATGCATTCTGAACTCTTATACACATTGTATTTATAGTATTTAAAGAATATAACACCACTGATTAGAGAAAAGGGGAAATAGTAACTTTTCCCTCTACTCGGTCTCTATAGCATATTTTATGTCCTGTATTAGCTCACCTGCATTTACAGCTTTGGAACTGATATGATAACCCGGCCACAAATGCTCAAACACAGTATGTGAAGGAAACCATGAAAAATAAATCAAGGATAAATTACTTATTTATATTTACATTCATTGACTGTGCTGTCAACCAATAGCACCAGAGACTAATAAGCATTCAGAGACGGAGAAATTGTATTCCCAAAAACCTAAAGCAATGTCAGAAAACTTCTGAACTGCAGAGTACAAATCTCTACCTATTTGAAAGAAACAATAGACTGCATAGCATGTGATAGAATATCAATTATTCATGGACCCATTTTTCTGTGCCCAGGAACACTTTGGACAGTGAAGGGCCCAGAAAGAAACAGTGAAGATGTTTGATTTCCTAACTTGAACAGCACATTAGGACAGGTAAGCATTCATTAGCTTGACAAAGTAAGGCGTCTCCATTGTATTAAGATAAACTAGTTCACATCCTATCCTGAAAAATAGCAAACTTCTCAGCAAAAAGACCACATTGGAATTAGATCAATTCATTCAACAATTAACTTACAGTCTGAAAGAGTGACTTAAGAGGTTTTCTGTGTTAAGAAGAAGCATGACTCCCAAATATATTAATGAATATCATGTTTTCAACCAAATGTTTATTATTTCCATCCTTTTTCTCAAACTTTCTATATAGGTCTTGGCTGTTCAGAATCCAAATAGGGCTTGACAATGAAAATATGATCATGACAGGCTCAAATTCAGACTTACCTACAGGCTTCCAATGTCCCACATGTTTGGCAAAGTTAAAAAAAAAAGAAAAAAAGAAAAAAGCATCCCCCACAGGCCACTTGTCTCACTTTTCAGAGAAGTAATGTCCTTACCCAGCTTGGCAACAGCTGTAAGAATAAAAGATCAGTGTGAAGAATAAAATCCTCTGTTGCTGTAGTGCCTTCCCTGTGGTTCTTTTTCATAGTGACTTGTGCCATACACAAAATGGCACCTCTCTTTCAATGCGGAGAGGTCCAGGCTTTATATACCAAGCATGTGTATGCAAGTATACCACAAAACACTAGTTCCTTATCATGCGCTTGTTAGCTTGTCCAATCTATGGCAATCATTTCGGTCCCAGGGGTTGAAAGACACAAGACGCAGGGAAAAAGGGAAGCAAAAGCTGAAGAAAGATCAATACTGCACTGTGAAACAAGAAGTGTAGGCTATTTACTTTTCATTGATCTGATGATGCAGGAGAAACACCTCAGACTGGCATTAAATTGAGGGAATACATCTTCTCTGTTTTTTCACCTCAAGGTCAAGAAAGAGCCAAACAGAAATTAGAACAAACAGAAACTAATCACAGGCGTACAATAAAACTATTAATCAACATTACAAATCCACATGGAAACATAATTAAATATCAAGTTGAATAAGGTTCACAATAAAACAAATGCTGCCAGCTCTTATTGGTTTAAACTTGAACCTGAACCAGCTACAACACAAGTGAAAATCTGAGGGAGGCTACAGAAAATCAGGGTTTAATGATGGGATAAAGGCCCAAAATCACTCTTTGGTTTCCCAGCTACACCACCAATGTCCAAAATATAACTAGAAATTGACATTTTATCACAGAAAAAATAACTTCTCACTCATATGTCTTCAAATTAGTCATTTTAAGAAGGGTTTGTCCCATCCCATTTTATCTCTTCATTCTCTACATAATCATCTAAGAGAAATGGCAAACATACTAATATTCAAAGGTTCCTTTGAGAAAAAAACAAAAAACACAAAGCAAAACCAAACCACAGCCAGAAAGCTAAAATACTGGGTGTTTTTACACACACATTTCTCCTGCATGTTTGCTATTACATCCCGAACTTTCTGTGTGTCTAGGGGGGATTTCAGACATTATGAGTCTAAAATTCACCCTGCCTGAACCACAGTCAAACACGGGCCACGTTTGACTGTGGTGAACGTCTGTTTGCTCACCACCAGATGTTCACCACAGTCAAACGCGGCCAGTGTTTGCATTCACCACGCTTCTGGACCTCCGGAAGCGAGGAGGTCGAGAAGTGTGGTGAAAGGCCACCACGGCCATGGTGAATGGAAAGTAACTTCTGTTTACTTACCATTCACCGTGGTCAATGGAATTCACCCCCACCTGTGGTTGTGGCGTCGGGAGGAGGGAGGGCCGCCAGGGAATGCAGGGGGTGGGACCGTGTGGTGTATGTGCCGCTTTAGACGTGATGGGCAGCCGCTTTCACCACGGGCCATGGTTTGGTGGTCCCCATGGCCATGGGGCGCATGTCTGTTGGTGCACCCCTTCACACCCGGCCGTGGTGTGAACCACCCCACAGCCCGTGGTGAAAGTGGCCACCCGTCATGTCTGAAATCACCCCAAATCAATCACCCAGATTTAAACATCTGACTCTTTGAACTTCTGTGTAGAACTTCTCCCAGAACCTTTGTGTGTAAAAAGTTCTCCTGTTAAACTGCTTTGCTCTAAGCAATTGTGGTCACTTGGTTTCCATGGCAGTCTGTCAATCATGTCTACAGCTGCGGCTACTTTAGGCTGCCTCAGGGCAGTGTATGTGAGAGAAGAATGCATCCAGGAACTGCCTCAGGGCAGTGTGTGAGAGAGAAGACTACATCCAGAAGATTGAAAGACCAGCACTTTAAGGTGTGTGTAAAAATGTTCACTGTAAATGTGGAGACAAATCCAAAAGCTGCATAGGATTAAAGTTTGGAGATCACCAAGGAACAAGTCAAATACTGAGAGTATTCACTCAAAAAGAGTTAAAGTATTGTTTGATTTTTTAAAAATTTTGGAAATTGGGCTAAAAATTGAGATTTTCAGTGATACCTTTGTGGCAGGGCTAGCACTGAGAAAATTAGAACATAAGACATACCATACTGGATGAGACCAATGGTCTGTTGAATCCAGAATCCTGTCTCTGACAGTGGTCACCTTTCGTTGCTTCACAGAAGTACATAACATATCATGGGTGAAAACAGACGTGCATAGAACCACTTTAACATATTCTTCATTGGAAGAATTTAACAGAAGCTTTGGAATAATTATTTCAAAGCTTCTGTTAAATTCTTCCAGTGAAGACCAGGGAGTGTGGAAATATGTTAGATGTCCTTCACCCACCTATTGTTGAGCAAATAAAATAAGAGTTAACTAAGCAAAAGAACCATTACTTTATTAATGGAAAATGGAGCCAATCCCAACCCCCGCAGACCAGGGCACACAACACTCGTGGTGTACGCACACATATGTAGTCATAAACTGTGTGCAGCCCCGGCAAGGGCCACAGCATGCACACAAACTGCCCAGGATTTGGGATTGCATCCAATGACACAGAGGTAGGGATGGGCGAACAGATCGCGGTTCGGGTTCAGCTGTTCAATTCGTTTCGTTTCGTTTCGTTTCGTTCACCGCATTCGGGTTCAGCCATTCGGTTCGTTCGCTGCATTCGGGTTTGGCCATTTGGTTCAGTCCCGTTCAGTTCGGGCATTTGGAAAAAGGCTCTCTGTGCGAGGAATGATGGCCCCAGCCCCATGACAGTGGGTCCTGGGGCTAGAGTGGCGGCTTCTAGGTATTGACCACAGCCCTCCCTGCCTGTAACTTGGCCCCAGAACCCTGATGGCGGGTCCTGGGGCTGGAGTGGCTGTTTCTTGATGCGGTGGAAAGACATCACCTCCGTGCAAGGAATGATGGCCCCAGACCCATGATGGTGGGTCCTGGGGCTAAAGTGGCAGCTTCTGGATATTGGCCACAGCCCTCCCTGCCTGTAACTTGGCCCCAGAACCATGGCGTCAGGTCCTGGGGCTGGAGTGACTGTTTCTTGATGCTTTGGAAAATTGGCTCTCTGTGCAAGAAATGATGGCCATGAATCCATGGCACTGGATCCTGGGGCTCGAGTGGCAGCTTCTAGATACATATTGGCCACAGCCCTCCCTGTCTGTAACTTGGCCCCAGAACCCCGACGGCGGGTCCTGGGG
>QEPC01012739.1:60331-72775 GCA_003113815.1 Sphenodon punctatus
GGCAGGGTGGGACGGTGGTGTCCCCCCTTCCACCCGCACAGCCTGGGAGGGGGAGGGAGGAGGTATTGGGGTTTTTTTTCCATTGATTTCAATGGGGACAGTTCCCCATTCAAATCAATGAAAAAACCAGTACGGGTATACCAGCTTTAATCTGGTAAACCGATTTTTTGGAAACTGGTAACCGGTAAAACCGGTAACCATTTTTTTGCCCCAAGTCCCACCCCTAATTGGTATACAAAGCCATATACGGTCTCGGCCCCTCTTATCTCGGGGATCGCCTCACCTTCCGTGACTCAGGACAGACCCTCCGATCCACTGGGGGCACCTATCTGAAGGTCCCCCGTGTAAGATGGGGGACCACCATAGAGAGGGCGTTCTCGGTTGTCAGGCCACGGTTGTGGAACTCCCTTCCGAAGGAAGCCCAACTGGCCCCGGGTCTGCTCGCCTTTCTGTGGGTATGCAAACTTGGCTGTTCGCCCAGGCCTTTGGAGGGGAGGGGGGGAGGGAGGGGTAAATGGGGGATATTGGTGGTGTGGGGAATTTGGGGGAATTAGAGGATAGGGTTAGTGTTGGGGGTTTTAAATTATTTTAAAAATTGATGTTGGTTTTTAATGTATTTTATTGTTTTATTGTATTGTTAGCTGCCCTGAGATGCCATGGGCATGAGGGGGTGGCATAGAAATGACAAGAAATAAAAATAATAAATAAAATATATGCAAACATTGGCATTTAGTAAAGGATATACCTGGCTGCAAAGAAAAAGCAATGTTTGCATATAGGAAAACAAAATCCATCAAAGATATTCTAGTGCACACTTATATAAAATATTCTCAGAAAATATTTTCTGCCCCTACACATTTTAGGTCCTTACCTGTGGGTCATTTCAAGTGTGGGAAATGTGCCCTTTGTATGTAAAGTAGTCCACAAAGGTGTTTTATCTTCTCCTTTCCACCTTCTTTGTTTCCAGAGGGTTAGGGTTATCACAGTGTCCAGATTTTCCAGGATATGACCACTTTTTTACTCTGCCCAACCCCATTCAGGTGGATTTTTAAAATATGCACCTATGGCTGGGATTTTGCTGGTACCATTACATCCCCTTCCCCATGCTCACCCAGCACTTGTTACTCAGCCCTCGCTGGGGGGAAGGAGCCCTGAGCCAGCTGCACTCTTCCTCTCCCCATGTCCTGTATTTTCTCCCCTCATGTCCTGTATTCTGGGGATGCGTCCGTGGCCATCTTATCCTGACGTCTGTGTACATGCTCTCCAGAGCGTGTACCTGTTTCTTATTTCTGGACTCTTGTTACAGTTCCTGTTGCAGCCTGGCTGCTGTGGTTTAGTAGGATTCCACGCCCTCTGGGATGGGTACACTTTTCATTCAGGACCGAAGCCTCGATTTGAACCATTAAATTGTAATCTGCAAGATGAAAAGCAAATGTGTTAACTGCCACTAAATAGATTCTTAATGTTTATTAGGACTTTCAGGGCAGCAACTTTGAGATACCGGGAAATTAAAGTTAGGAAGATGGAGTTATCCCTTGCAAAACATAGGATGGAGGGGAAGTAAGCAGTTTGACTTTAAAAAAAAAAATCTAGTTTATCAAGTTGGATGTATGTAAGTTCTATTCTATATTAGTCTGAGTTAAGAACCTGGCATATTTCTAACAGCAACACTCTATGTAATAGACATGTTAAAGATACATTCATATCAGAATATTGAAAATTAAATTAAATTAATAAAATGGAGTAGTCACTTTTGAAAATTATTTTGAAGTTCCATTGTTTAGATATATTAATTGATTTAATTATTAAATGCTTAATAAAGCAATACACTCCATAATTAATGTGATATCAAATTATTGCTGCTATTATTCTTTTTATTATTTTAATTGGCTTTTGAAAAAATGTAGGTATTATCATAGAGAATCAATTTCAGGTACAAGGTAAGAAAGCATTTCAAAGAATGTTTTAAAGATGGAATTTTCATCTCATCTATTTATGTTCCCTCCCTTTTATTTCCTACCCTTAGAGAAGATAATAAAGAAAGAACAAAGTAACCTCCCCCAACAATGGACTTTTGAAGTCTGTAAAATATCAAATCAAAGGAAGTAGCTGAAATATCAGAGAGAAAACAAGAAAAAAATAGAACAGTTTTGTTGAAGACTATGCAGTTTGTCATAGGTTTATAACATGATAGATAGCAGAGCAATTATTTTATATACATAAAAAAGGCGTACAGTATGCCAATGTCAAAACATTTACACAGATTGCAGACTAGATGCATGCATTATAAAATACTTCTTTTTCAAAACAGATATGGAGTGTGAACACAAAGAGGAAAAAATGCCAATGCATTATTTTGGGGTCTCACAAGATGAGAAGCACTGCAGTATTCACTGGAAGTTTTAAACTTGAGCCATCTCAAATTCAGGTCAATGTAAAGACTCCCATTAACTTGTCTTATTGTCATTAATGCCTGAGACACTTAGGGTGTTTTCAAATGTGACGGCGGCATGGTTTAACCCACTTTAGCATGGGTAAACCGGATGCCACCAACAAGTTGAAGACTGCCACCAGATGCTGGCACAGTCTGGCTTCTGACCATGGTGAGGGTTAGCCTGAGCTGTGACTTGAAGAAATCCCTGAGTCAGTCTGGGCTAGTCACAAACCATGGTTGGAATCTGGCTACTGGACCCAGAGTAAAGCATACTTTCACATCTGAAAGCCCGCTTTACATACCGTGGTCCAGAGTGCTGCCAGGTGCCATGGTAGCCATCATTGGCTGACATTCCTTAGCCAGGGGGGTGGGGTGCTCCCCATAGTGTGGGGCTGGGGCTGTGTGGACGCACGTCCATGAGTCTCCCCACCCTCTCCCTGGCCCAACTGCCATCACATTAGTTCAGCAGCTGACCAGGACACCAACAGGAGTGATGGCTCCCACCACTGCCTGGGTAAGTCCGTGATGGCAGCGGGAGCTGTCACTTCTGAAAGCACCCTTGAAGTATAGTGAATAACCCTTAGGGATGGGCGAACGCGGTTTGGATGTTCGGAGTTTGGACCGAACTCGGTCTGTTAGGACGTCTGAACCGAACATCCAAACTGAACTCTCAAATGACTGAACAGTTCAGTCATGTTGGGATGAGTTCGGATGAGTTCAGGGACAGGAAAAATGTCTTTCCAGGGCTGAAACTTAGGTTTCGATTTCGGTTTCAGTTTAGCTATTTTTGAATGTTCGGCCAAATTTGGCCAAACCGAACTCAGCTGAACCGAACCATTGAACCCGAACTTGGGTTTTGAACCGAACGACCGAACATCCAAACATCCAAAACACGTTCTGTTTGCCCATCCCTAATAACCCTTGATGTTGACATGCAAATGCTTCCAAATTTAGGATAAAAAAAGGCATACAGTATGTAAGTATCATGAACGCCAACCTATATGTGTGGTTCTTTTATCCATACATAGTAAAGATCTCCAATACAGATTCTACACTCATCCCAAGTGAATTCTGCCTTTACTTTGCCAACATTGCAATCTGCTTAGGAGACTGACAATGATTAGTGAGGTGAATAAAGTCAGCACATGCAAAGTGAAATCACTGGAGGGTAATCTTTTTGTGCACCTGATGCATATAGGTGGCTTGAGTTCAACAAGACAGGGATTGAGCAATGAATTCTGCATTTAAGAGAAATGCTCACAAAACAAGCTCAATTGCCTCAAACGACTGAACATTTGATATTTTGAAGACTTAGTCAAGTTTTACAAATCCCAAATCAGCACTGCTAAGTGATTTTTTTTTTCCCCTTTGGAGAATCTGTATTTTATAGCTGTGAGCAGAGAAGAAAGAGATTTTGTAAACAGCAGACAAAGATAAAACACTATATTTGTTAATGTATGTGGATTTTTTTCTTGGAAGTGTGCCTTTCTCTAAACAAAGGGTAAAAAAGATTCTGACCTGTGTTGGACTGGGACTCACCTACATGTGTGGTCCCACACCACCAGATGTAGGCCTGCTACTGCCCCGGGGCAGGTAGGCAGCTGGTCCAGGATGCATCCTTGGGAACAGTCCAAGCAGGTCAACGCGAGCCAGCACGTTCGGTCCCACTATCCTGCCATGGCTGTGTGCCATGGCTGGTCACCATGGCTGCCCATCACTACGGGAGCAGGGTGGGGGCAGGACTAGCCACCCACATGTTTATTGCAGCCCCTGCCTCCCACTCCCCTTGGTTGTGCAGGCAGTGGGACAGCTCTCCCAGCAGCTGACACATTTGTTTCCTGCCACTCACTGACCTGGAGAGTGGTGACTGCAATTTTCTGCCCCGGGCTGAGCCAAGGATCCACCAAGATGCCTGCATGTTTGTTTTAACTTTTTACCCAAAGTGGGTGGAATGGTTTAAGCAGAGAAAGGTTTCCAATGATTATTTTAACATTAACATTATTCCTTGCCTTAATAAAATACAAATACTTTACACCTTTTTAATGTATAAAAAATAATTGGTCTGCAATCTATCATGTTAGAAACCTATGATATCAGCCCAATCCCTCAAGAACCATGTTTCTTCATTTTCTTAGCCATCCAAGATATAGCACTATATAAGAAGTAAATCCAACACTGCTCTTTCTTAAGCAGAGAGAAGTTTGGGGAATGAAGAATAAAAGCTGGAAAGTGTTCAGTAAATGATGTTTCACTTGAATAGCATCTTTTACTAGAGGTGAGAGGGGCGGAGTATTAAGTAAAAATTAAATAAATAAATAATTTTTACCTAGAGCCTAGGTTCTCAAACTGGGGGCTGGGTCCCAGAGTGTGGCACAGAAGGTGTTTGGGTCAGCACAAGAAGGAAGCCAGCTGGCAAACACCAAGCTCCACCCTCTCACTAAGCTAGAGGGGAATCTCCAAAATAATGGAATGGTACGGGGGGAGAGAAAATCAAAGAACAAGTGGGGAGAGACAGGAAGGGTGGGAAGAGAAAGAGAGGAAACAAGGGTCTGTGGTGGGGGACTCAACTACAACA
Source organism: Sphenodon punctatus (assembly GCA_003113815.1). Classification (NCBI taxonomy): domain Eukaryota; kingdom Metazoa; phylum Chordata; class Lepidosauria; order Sphenodontia; family Sphenodontidae; genus Sphenodon; species Sphenodon punctatus. Next base: position 65,341 of record QEPC01012739.1, read on the forward strand.
AACAAGTGAAAGAGTAGGGGGCACGGGTCAAAAAGTTTTGAACCACTGGCCTAGAAGTTTCTTTATTATCTTGTTATATTATTATTAATTATCACAATGCCTCAACAAGTTATTAATTATTAATTATAATTATTATAGCACTAGCAATGTACCTGGTGCTTTACAGAAAATAAGATAGACACGGTCCCTGCCCAAGAGCTTACAATCTAAAGACAGGGGGAGGGGAAACAGGGAAGGGGGAACAGAGGGAGAGACAAGTGATGCAACAATTATGAGGATGCGAGAACTCAGGTACACGTTCTTGGTTTGGTTACAAGTTAGGCATGTATGATTACATCAGCTTGTCGACGCACCCCAGAAGAAGACAAGGACACATTTCTTGGGGTTGAATGGCCACACTCTTTATTAATTTTAAATCATAAAAGGGGAAAGGGGCAGCCCTCCCACTGTCCCCTTTAAACTGGGGTCCTACCTTCTTTTAACTGTTTACCCCCTCCCCCCCACCACCACCACAGGAGGTTCCCATCCCCTCATTCATGCCTGGGCCATCCAGTCCTTATCTTTACTATCTTGTGTTAAGCTCTAAGGGAGACCTCCTGCGGCCTAACTCCCAAACTTGTAACTTACGCCCTGCCCCGATGGCCAGGTTTCCCCAGGCCTGGGTGGGTTGTTTGTACCTATACCCCTTTGTTGGGGTTAAACAAGGGTGAGGACACCGTTACCTATTGCTTGGCACATGGTCCTCCAAGTGGGTCCGGCTCTTCGCCTCTCACCCTTGGACTGACCAATTTAGGGGTGGGAAGTTCGGATCATCCGGTATCCGATACTGCTGGTATTTTGGTGTACCGGCAGTATCGGATTACTCTGGTATTTTGGGGTACCGGTACCGGATCCCCATGCTGGATTTTTTTACATTGTGGCTATTGAAATGAATGGCCGCAATGTAAAAAAAGAAACAAAAAAAACCCCAAATACTTTCCCTCCCCAGTCCAGGCTGCATGGGTGGAAGGGGGGGGGACACCCCCCACCCACCCTGCCCAGCCTGGATTCTTTTAAAAAAAAATTTCCCCCAAAGTCCCTGCTAGCGCGGGCTCCGGGCCGCCACCGGCAACCCAGAGCCCACACCAGCAGGTAGGTACTGTGGTACTAGGGTGATCCCTGGGGTGGGGGGTGGTTTAACACCCCCCACCCCAGGGATCACCTTGCCTCCCTACCCAGGGATCGCCTACCTTTGGCACTCCGGGCGGCGGTGGTGGTGGTGGCGGCAGTCCGGCGACTTCAGCGCTGTCTGTGGCTGCCGGATTCAGCACTTTCTAGGCCTTCCAGGGAAACCCGGAAGTTCCCTGGAAGACCGAGAAAGCACTGAAGCTGGCAGCCACAGTCAGCGCTGAAGCCGCCCGGAACACCGCCGCTGCCACCGCCCGGAGCACCAAAGGTAGGGGATCCCTGGGTGGGGTGGTAGGATGATCGCTGCGGTGGGGTGTCTGTTAAACCACCCCCACCCAAGGAATCACCCTAGTACCTGCTGGTGCAGGCTCCGAGTCGGCAGCGGCGGCCCGGAGCCCTCACTAGTAGGGACTTAGGGTAAAAAAATATTTTTTAAAAATCCAGGCTGGGCAGGGTGGGTGGGGGGTGCCCCCCTTCCACCCACACAGCCTGGGAGGGGGAGGTATTTTTTTCCCCATTGATTTCAATGGGGACAGTTCCCCACTGAAATCAATGCAATAAATCCGGCACCGGTAATCCGGTTTTAATCCGGTAATCCATTTTTTTGTAAACCGGTAACCAGTAAAACCGGTAGCCGGTATTTGGCCTGATGTCCCACCCCTACTATACAGTGGGCTGCACTGTGCGGCTATGCATGGCCTGTCCATCTCTTAAGGAGATGTTTTCTAACCATCTTATGCTAACTCTTTTAACTTTTAAACAATTATCTTTAATTCAGCCCACCACCAAGTGTGTGACATTTCCGACCTACCACCAGTAAGCTGCCCCATCTCCCCCCAGGGCCGAATCAGTAGGTCACTCCCAGAAAGGTGAAAACCCCCTCACCTTTCATTTGCCAATTCGGCTTGGGGGAAATTCCTTTCTGGTCCTAATTGGTGACCAATGTTAACTCGGAGTGGTGCAAAGAAAGGGAGTGGGTGGGTGCACATCTTTCCCTGCTCGCTGTCGACAATGCAATGAGGCGGGCAAGCAGGGAACTTAAAATGGCACCCGGGAGTCCCAGCTCTTGCGGGAGTCCCGGGAATCCCCTCCTTTGCCAGGCGACCTCTCTGGCCCTTCCCTGCTCCCCCGACACTGCTCATCAGCAGCCTGGAGGTGTAGTCCTCTCCTTCCTGTCGGCAAAGGGAGGGCGTTACCAAATCCCCACTGCGGTTAGTGCGGAAGGGCAGTTTATACATGTGAAACTGAGGTTCTGAGAGGGTCATAGCATGTCCAAGTTCATGCAGTGACCAATTGACAAAGCCAAAAATAGGGACTTGTGATTCTCATCCCCCACCTTCCATCAATATTATTATCCCAGGGGTGGGCAAAGTTCCCAGTCTCAAAAGCCATGCACCAAAATCGTTATATGGCTGAGAACCACAACATGCACACATGCATTCCCAGAAAAACTTGTCCTGCTTCATGACTGGCTGGTGGAGCTGATGGTCGGTGGTCCTGGCTGTTGAGATTCTGAGGAGCATCTGCAATTCAGCCTTTGAGACTCGGGGGCAGTGAAGTAAGTTGCAGGACCAGTAAGGTAACGCAGGGCCCGGGACCAGCCTTGACTGAGAGCTGCACCCGAACTGCCCAAGAGTCACATGCAGTTCTCTAGCCACTCTTTAATATTTATATCCCGTAATATTTCCTCCAGTACAAAACAATATTGCTGGCCTCCACCAAAGAAGGTTGGGGGAGTGCCCATTTCCATAGCAGCAGACATTTTTCCTCAGACAGTGTCATTAGTTGGGTCAGACCACTGGTCCATCTTGCCCAACATCCTGTCTCTGACAGTGGCTAGTTTTGGTTGCTTTGGAGAAGAGCGCAACATTTATTTACAACACAGAAGTGCACAACAGGTGCAGAGGACGAGCCCCTAACATGAATGTGAATCCTATTCGTTACAGTGGGGCTCACATCATGACTGACACCAGTATTATCCAACCTGTCCCAGGGAGACAGCCCAACTCTGCCCTTGTGCATTATAAGCCCAGACTTCCAGTCACTTGACCCAGTTACTGCCCCACCCCTAGGCTAATTGCTTTTCACAAGCTTTCTGTGAAAAGTGGCAGGTTGCTGGCTAGCCATGGACAATGGTCCCAGTCCCATCAGGACCTTCCCACAGCACTCAGAGGATTGCTCCATTGAGCTTGATTTTTGTCTTTCCACTATAGTTTTTCTGCTGAAGAGTTACTTCTTGGCTGATGGACAATATGCCTGGGCCCAAAAGAGGAGAGATGGTTTCTCAAAGAGGTTAGCTGAGAAAAGCCAATGCTTTCAGCTCAGGCACTTTGGTCCAGCGGCTTACCTACTGCTTGGCAGTAGGTGTGTGCTGTGCAGTGTAGCTATAACTGATGTGGTTATAATGATCTGACAAGGTAGTGACTACAGCTAATGCTCACTAGTGAATGAAGGGGTGAAGAACAGCCGGGACTCGAGCAGAGAAGAAATAAAAATCTTCTTTGTATGTAACCTGGGTAAAGGGTTCCATCTGCTTTATGCTGTGTCATTTTAAATATACCTCTTGGATTTCCCAAGATAGTACAGATATGGATTTCATGAATACGATGAATGATGTAGTCTTCTGCCCAATGCAGCTGTCTAGCAGGAGCCACTGGGAACTTGTCCTCTTCTGGGACTCTACTGCTGACCATCTGCCTCGCCCATCCCTCCCAGCTTCCATAAAAAGGTGTTCCCTGCCCTGCAGGCAGGTGGCTACGGACTGGGGGAAGCTGCTGTTTTGGCCTGCTGGGACTCGGATTCTGCTGCTGACCATCTGCCTCACCCGAGCTTCCCATCCTCCCCCCACCCCACGCTCCCCGTTGCCTGTGCGTGTCTGCCGAGGACCAGCACCAAAGACAGCAGCCCTTTGTAGGCCATTACTTTGTAGGAGTGTTTGGGGGGCAGGGTTGGAGGATTTGTTTGTTTCTTAAATTGTTTCTCAAGCGTTGCGATGTGGAATGGGGATGGTTGGGTTGGATTGTCACAGGTGGAGGGAGTGTTCTCGCCCCCCTGTGAGGGGGTGGTGGTACAGGCACAAGGGAAGTGGGTGACAGAGAGTGCCATGGACCCCTATGAGGGGGGTACAGGCATGAGGAAGGGTGGAAGTGCCATGGCCCCCCAGTAAGAGGGGGTTATGGGTACAGAGGAGAAAGGTGGAAGGAGGGGATATGGGAGGATAGGTTGGGTAGGGAGAGGGAAAGGATTTCCTCACCTGCCGGCCTGCCTCAAGGGATACTGCACTCAGGCATCCTTCTCAGGCCATTCCCTTCACCATAGGCCCTGAAAGACCCTTGAGTGCTCTCATTTTGGAGGGGGGGGAGGGACTGTTAATCAGGAGCCAAGAGGAGGAGCCTTTCTGGGGTGGGAAGGCCGTTAGCTTGTATGTGGATGTTCATGCAATTAAAGTCAGCAACCTGCTTAAGTAACTTTCTGAATTAGAACCTGAATAAATAAATGAATAACAATAAAGAGCCAAGAAACCCTCCATTCTTATCACTTTGCCTAATTGTTTAGACCAAGTGAGAGAGTTTCAAGGGAAATTATTAAATGTTTATTAATTATTATTATTATTTAAATATTTTAGCATTTTGCACACTTCACTCTCAACAGTTTTCAGTCTCCTTAAACATCACATGCACACGCTGGGGTAAAAATCATGCTAAACAAATTGAATTGTACATTCTGCACAATTTTCATAGTATCTCTTTTACTAGTTTGACCTAACTCTGAAGTGCAGCAGCATATTGTATTCTCCAGTTTTGCCCCACTGCCAGGTTGTATCCCACTGGTAACTAGCTATCACACACGAGTCAAGTAATTCCTCTTTTTTGAAATCAAGGAATACTGTCATATTGTTATCCTTATAAATGGGTCTTCAAATGCATCATTTAAAGGGGTCTGTGAGGGTTCCTTTGTTAGAAAAATAATGTGGCATTATTCCTTAATGTATTGACAGAATTATCTAGTCCTAAAATCAAAGGTAATCTGTTTATTATATAATTTACAGTATTTGTAAAGCGCTTCAGGGTTATCAAGGATAAAAAGCACTGTACAATATATTTATTTTATTACTAATTATTAATTTATTATTTATATTATTATTACAGTTTACTAGATGGTCCATCTCTTGAGCTGCATTATAGAACCTCAAGCTTATAGCACCTATATCAAATCATATTACTAAGAGGCATATTTACCAAGCATAGGTATACAACATTTAATGTGATATAAAAATACTAGCTCTGCTTAGAGTGCTTTGGGTAACAGCATTTGAAAGGACAGATTGAATCATTACACCATTATGCCAACAACACTATGGTTATGGATGAGAAGGCACTCCATTATGAGTCCGTACTCTGAAGGATTTATACATTTCTGTGAGAATGATTACCCTTTGGGCTAAAGTTTCTTATGCTTCTTCTCCTCTGAAGGTTATAATGGTCATTCATACCCTTTCTGGAGGACATACCTTCTCCCTCTGTGCTCAGACACCAAGCTATTATATAACTGGTGCAAAATCTCTGGCACAGAAGATTTTTCTATTATCTAAAGCTTGTAATATTTGTGAAGAAATCATCTCGGGAGACACTAAAGTCATCAGGTTGTAAGACTGAATATAGCACTGATTGATTTAGTAAAGCAGGAGTAACAGGAAACACTCTAGATAGGTGTAATGTGCAAGAAAAAGCTGAAGGGAGTCCTTGTGTTCCATGAGGGTAGAGGACCACTCCATTTTCTGGGTCTTCCTCTCCACACCAAGAGATCAAGAATCCATAAGGGTCAAGTTGGGGTGCATTACCCATTATATATAATAGAATCCCTAAAAGCAAGTACTTGACAACCAGTCATAGACGGTGGTGCATTATATAACAATTAACTGCCTGATCCTCAAAATAGTCCACTTCCAAAGGCCCCATTAACTTCAATGCACTTGCAATGCACTGACAATGCACTTTTGAGGATCAAGCCTTTCTTCGGGAATGTACTAAAACACCTGCTTAAAAACATTCCTGAATCAGGGTATCACTGCTTTTACCAGGTCTTTACTGTTAACTCATGTTCAGTTTTTGATACACCATAACTCCCAGATCCTTTTTCTCCAGTGCTACTGCCTAACCAGCTATCTCCCATTTTATATTTGTGGTCCTCTTTTTTCATTCCTAAGTGTAATACTTTGCATTTGGTGTTGTGAAATCTCATTTTGTTTCTTTCAGCCCAGAGATCTAGTTTATCTAGATCTGCCCTCCTCTGATGGGAAGCCTCAGTGGCATAGCTTTCACACTGCAAAAGGGTGCCAGTGAGCACAGGTTCAGTTTCTGTGTGGGGCTTGTTTTGAAAAGGGTTAACTGAGTTCGGATCAGACCAACAAATTCAAGCAGGTAGTGTCAGAAAAGTAAGTTTATTGAATACAAAAGTATAAAAGTAAGAGTAAAAGATTAAAAGTGAAAGTCTCTCACATCCCTTCTGCCAACCAGAGACCCCAAGTGGAGGCAGATGGTCTCCTTGGCCCGTCTGGTCTGAGGCACCATCTATAGTTCCCAGTCCATCAGTGAGATCCAGTTCACCCCTGGCTTTCCCTCCTTTTTATATTAACTTAATGCTAAATCATTATTACACAAATAAGCATCTGCGCATGTGTTTCTTAACAAACAAGGTGTTATAATAAATTTTATGTTATGCAGGTGCTCCTTAATCAAAATCCTCCCCTACATTTGACCATAACTACTGGCCGCTTTCACTGCCAATTTCCAATTCTTTATCTCAAAACACTGATAACAAATTCCAAGCCCTTTCTCAGAAGAGCAGGTAACAAACAGGTTATATATGCTCCGTACATGGGGAAAGGAGATGTGGGTATTGCTCTCTAAGTTTTAGGCCCAAGCAGGAGACAAGAGTACCACTATGCTGCACCGAGTTTACAATGGTCTTCCACGATTTCCCACTACAGGGCTACTCAAAATTCCCAAAGCACCTCTCATAGCGAAGGCGCCCTGTCAGTTGATTGCTGGGAGCGTGGGGAACCCATAGCAAGGAGAAGAGGAAGGACACAGCTGTGCTCCTGGCTTGCAAACCCCAGCAATGCAAGGGCTCAGGTTTCACTGAAAAACTTGTTAGGACCCCCACCCCCGTCTGTGGGTGGAGAGGGCATTTCACTGACAACAAAGTGGCTCAGGTTTCCCTTCTCCATTTGCTTGTTAGGAAAGCTCCCCCACTCCTGAGCAGTGTG
>QEPC01012739.1:80852-97876 GCA_003113815.1 Sphenodon punctatus
TCTGGAACACTTAGATAACCTCATCTGGAATAGAAATTTACCCATGTTACTAGCATAGCATACAAAATATTCCACCATATTGGGCTTGTTCAAAAGAAAACAATGCCTTTTAACTTCACTACAAAAAGCAGCATGGCATGTAAATTAAATCAATTTTTTATAAATGTTAATCCTTGTTCAGGAATTCCCGTAATTTCTTGAAAAAGACCTTTACAGAATCCTTGGAAGGTTTTAAAAATAGGAAACTCACGCTCTGACTCTTTGGATAATCTACAGAGTTTAAATACTACTTGCACCAACATTTTAGTTGTTGTGGGTTTTGATATTTTCCTATGCCTTCTAAAATGTTTTTTAAATTAAATTTGAAGGCACATTGCACCTGTATTAACTGATTTCTTTTTGCCACTATATATTTAAATAAACCTGTCCCTTTTCTTTTGTTCATTTCCATTTCCCTTCCCTTTACATAGATCCTGACTAAATTATCAGCTGCTGCTGGACTGACATACTGTTTCAAATGGTCAACAAAGGGAAAGGTGGTTAGCAAAAGGACATATTTCCTTTGTGTCTGCAAATGTGGAACCGTTACGATTGAACTTTCTTTTTTAGTCCAAGGACTATTTGAAGGCAGATTTTGCATTTCCCTGTCAGATCATGTTTGACTTTGTGTCATTTATACATCTGAATGCAAAATGTTATCCTAAAGTCATCTAAAAGGTAATGGGTGTTTCCAGCTTTTACACTATAGCAAGGAAATGCAAGAGCCCTAACAATCCTAGTCATTGACATTTACAACTATGGGTTTTGTTTTTAATGCAGGGCAGTGAGCAATGTACTTAAGGCATCAGAAAATGCTTTATAGCACACACTAAAGGTGAATCACTTTTTTTTTTACTAGATTTATTAGCTGGAGGGACTGCAATCTCACGAGGAAATTTAGCCAGTTTTAACCCAAGTAGTGCTGCCTCTTATAGTTATTTCCTTTCAAATTCTCAGCAGGATGTAGGCATTCAAAATGCCCTATTCAGGGAGACAGTCTCCCCCCCCCCCCCAGCTGTTTCTACCACCTTGGGTACTGGCAGAGTACTCATTAACAAACTAATTGATTTTTATTAATTATCTGTGGTATAATCTTTTCCACTGATTTTTCCCCCTAGTATCTAAGCTTATTAACAAAAAATATGTATATTTTGCATATAATTAGTCCGGAGGTAAGATTGGAGTGGACGCAAAGATTCTCTTTTATTGCAGAATCAAGATATATGAGAAGAAAAGTCGGATGTTTTACTTTAGAAACAGCATAAGAAACGTCCCTGTGAAAATTACTCAACTTGATACAAGACTGGAGAGATGAGAAGGCAGAAGTGTCATCAGTAGCTGAGCTTCAAGAAACAGCTCACACAAGTTGACATATTAATACACAGTCCCCGGTGTCAAACACATTAGATAGAATTCAGCTACTGAAATCATTAAAAATGCTGAAGGGTACAAAGTAAACGACTCCATCGAACATGCAACTAAGATATTCCAATCACTAAAACACCTAAGTTTTCACAAGGCACATTCCAAACTTTGGGAACATATACCTTGCAAATATTCATCTGACCCAGTTTCAATGGAGTTTCATTTAAAATGGAGATGCAAATATATACATATCTTACAAATACACTTGTGAACCCTTTAGCATAATGCAAGGTGGATATTTCTCTTTAGATGCAATCAAAGGGAGTAGGACAATCTGAACTTTCTTGTCAGTGATCACAGTGTATATGTAGCCCATATGTATTCATAAGATTTTTTTAAAAATACACAACAAACTACTTTCTGAGCTGGCTATTGATAAATTCATAAGAAAAGTTGAGATAGATTCAGAAATAATGTTCCAGTTCTGGATTGCGCCCATGGTATGTAGAGGTGACTGGAATGTAAAAAGCAGATATTGACATCAGATGTGGTGACCATGGGTATTTTCAGATGTTACGTTGGCCGTTGGCCCCGTACCGGCACCAACGGCTTCGTTCCCCGCCGGGGTCACCCCGTAATGGCACAACAGACGTGCCGGGGGGATCCCGGCGGGGAAAGTGGGAGGAGCATGGGCCGCGCGGCGCAACGTGCGGCCGTGCGGCCCCNGCCCCGCCCCCTCCACGCACCCCGCCGCCCGCCCTCCGAGGAGACGGGCGGGCGGCGGGGCCAATGCGGCCACCGCGTCCGGCCGATTGTGCCACGGCCCGGGATCCCACCGGGGATCCCGGGCCGTGGCACGCGGCCAGACGTTACTTTTCCTTGGCCACGGCCCGGGGTCCATTTGACCACGCTTCCCGGGACCTTCCCCCGGCTAGCCCGGGAAGCGTGGTTCAAACGAACCCCATGTGGGGATTGACCGTGGCCAACATCTAGCGCACCGTGAACAGACGTACGGGACACGGTGACCATAGGTGGGTATTCACTGTGGTTCACCGTGTTCGCGCAATGTCTGAAGACACCCCATCACTACATTCAATGAATCATGAGGTCAATTAGAGCAGTGTGCACAATTCTTCATGAATATTTTAGAAGACTAATTTAAGTTACTTTTACATTTTTGAATATTTGTGAATAGACCATGCTCTCCTTTAATTTATTCATTACTTGGTTGTGTTGCAAAAGTTTAAATGATTTTACCTTATGGATTTATTGTAAGTAGTTTGCTGAAGTATTCAACACCTAATACAGCAATCAAAGATATAGGAGACCTGGGAAAGGTTCAGAGAAGGGCAACAAAATGATGAAGGGTATGGAACGGCTTCCTTATGGAACAGGTTAGGGTTCTTCAGCTTGGAGAGGAGACAACTGAGAGGGTAAATAACAGTTTATAAAGTCATAAGTGGAGTGGAACAAGTAAATAGGAAACTCTTATTTACCTCTCAAATAATACTGGAACTAGGGAACATTCCATTAAACTAACTGGAAGCAGATTTAAAACAAACAAAATAAAGTACTTTTTCACTCAACACACATTTAATTTGTGGAACTTACTGCCAGAGCAGGTTGTGAAGGCCAGTAGCATAGCAACCTTTAAACAAGGATTGGATAAATTCATGAAGAATAGGTCCATCAATGGCTATTAGTCAAGTAGTTCATTTCAGTTCAGTTTATTTTCAAGCATGGCCATTGGCCATTGCATTAAAAGCAAACAAACATACAAACAAGGAAATAACCACGGTAATAATACACATATAAATAACAATAATGAAGATAATAATACCAAACAATACACCTCCATGCCAAAACCTTGAAATACTGGTCTTTGAACTGAGTCGGCCTTAGCTACTAGACAAATATAACAAGCCAAGGTATTGTCGTTCCCTATCACCCTCCCCAGAGAGGTATTGTCCTTCCCTATCACCCATTTGATCTCCCCAAATAGCAATTACACAATTATTAAAATAACTGAAATATCTAAATAAATACAGGGTAATATCACTAGGCAATTAGATCGATGCTCTTGCCCACCAAGAGGCTAACCCAATTACCTAACCCATCCAGTCAAGACCTTCCTGCAGATTATCATTTATAGATTTGAAATCCAAAAAATTTCCCCTAATATACACAGCCTGGAAAAGAAATGAAACAACATCACGAGTAACCTGATAATCTGAGCTATTAATGAGTGATCCCAAAAGGGTGCCAGCTGATCTGCCAGGGAATTTGTCAGTATGGGGAGCAATGAATTGGCCTTTCGGACCATCAGACAGATGACAGAAGAGGAAAATGTGTTCCACAGTCTCGACTGTAGCATAATTGAAAGGACATAGCCTGTGAAGAAAAGGTTTCCCCCAGAGCAGACCCTCAAGCACCCTGGAAGGGAAGGAGTTCACCTGTGCCTGGAACATTAAAGTCTTAGCCTTCTGCAAGGTGGGAAAAAGTAAATAATGTGCCATTTGGCCCAGATCCGGCACCGAATCAAGATATGCACGCATGTGACCTGTAGTCTTAATATTCCCTATCTCGACCTGCCTTCCAACATCACTTGTCCTCATCAGGATTTCTTTCTTAACAGCACACACTAACTGGTGGGATAAATATTCCTTGGAGATCCCAGACTTCTACTCTCATCATCCAAGGATTGACAAAAGAATCACCACACACCTCCTTCACTAAATCTGAACAACAGCCAAAAGACAATTTGGTCCAAAACTTCAAAGATAAATCCATTGTAACCTGCTGTCAACTAATCTGTCCTAATTCCACTCTAACTGCTGCATATGGGTTACTTCTGAGGTTCCCCAGAATACCCATTAGAAACCTTGCTTGCACCTCCTCTATCTTATGAGCCAAAAACGGGGCCCAACGCACAGTGCCATATAGGAGCTGGGACCTGACCTTTGTATTAAATACCTAGACTAACAGACCAGTGGTCACTCTTCCGCGGCTCCTAAAGAGCTTGTAAATGGCCTGGAAGTTTCCACAGGCTGCAACAATAGCCCTATCTACATGTACCTTCCATGTCCCAGTTCTGTGGAAAAGAAGTCCAAGATATCAGAACACAGATACCTGTTGTATCAAATGCCCTTTGATGTTCCAAGGATAAATTTTCCTCCTAGCTGAAAAAATCATAACTTTGGATTTTTGGTAATTCAAGGTTAGTTTGTTAGTCATGCAAAAAGCAGCAAAGAAGTGCCATTGCCGGATTAACCCAATGCAGGTTTGTGACAATAAGGCCACATCGTCCGCATACCCCAAACATCCTACCGGTCTAGTACCCAATCTGGGAGGAAAAAAATCTCGCATCAGCCATCTGGCCAAACACTTCATTAACAAAAAAGTTAAATAGAAGCAGGGCCAAGACACATCTCTGCCTAACCCCCACCCTAGTGGCTATAGGGGCAGTGATATGGCTTACAGAATTGATGCTAACCACCAGGGAGGAGTGAAGATACAGGGAAGAAATTAGGCTGACAAGTCTCCCATCCGCAGAAGAGCTCTGGAGTTTACTCCACAGTATATCCCTATCCACCATATCGAATGCAGCCTTTAAATCGAGGAAAGCCACACAAAAAAAAATGTTCCTGAATTTATATTTATCATTAGATGATACAGTATGTGACACTGCTCGATCGTGGAGCTGCCCTTCTGGAACCCGGCCTGCTCTACAGCTATAATTTTAGAGTTGGTCATCCATTCCAGGAGTCTATTCTGCAGATACTTAGCATATCCCAACCACAGACAATAGGCTAATAGGTCGGTAGTTACCCAGGTCCGATCTCAATCCCTTTTTAAAAATAGGTATCACCACCGCTTTTCCCCACTGTTTGGGTATAACACCAGTGTTGTTAATGGATGTAAACAAGGTTGCAAGTAAAGGAATCCACCAGTCCCTGAACACTTTGATAAACTCGATGTGGATTAGATCTGAGCCCGAGGCCTTATGGTTTTTGAAGGAATCAACCAGTGTCTCCACTTCAGCACCGGTTACTGGCAGCCGAGGGGATGGGGGGGGAATCCTCAAAATTCAGACATGACAGCTCAGTGAGATGATTCTCGTTTGGACTAACAAATATAGCCTGGATGTACTCAGTCCATGTATACGGGAGGTTAGTCAAGTAGGTATTTGGGGGATGCAACATCTGACTGCCAGGACTTGAGTGAACAGCAGGGAATAGATCGCTCCATTGTGAACTGTTGTGTACTTTTCCTAAGAGACTGAGAGTGGCTACTGTTGAAGGCAGGACGTTGGTCTCAATGGACCACTGATCTGGATCCTGCAAAGCACTTCTTTTGTTTTTATTTAGAATTCATTTTGTATTTCTTCATTGTGATTGGTGAAATAGATCACATGACATTGTTTCTGTTCTCTGACGTGATGTTGAGTGGGCAGGACTACAGTTAATAACTGTGTGTGCAAATTTAAATTCAGGACCCTTGAATAACTGTAGAAATGGGTTTGAAATAAACTTTATACAAACATATGTGTCAATAAATGTTATTATAGAAAACAAATGCATCAGCTAAAGAATCACAAAAGCAAATATATTACCTAGACAAAAAACCTTCAGTTTAAAAAGCTTGTTAAGGCAACATTACAAATTATATTACTCAAATGTTAGCATGACAGTAAATTATATGTTAAGGCAATTTTATTAAATATCAGAACAATCTATACTTTTTTTTTCGTATTCATGAATACAAAAAATTATGACAACTGAAATTAAGCTGCATATGTATGGTATGGTGACTGAACAATACTTATATGTGATGATGAGGAACATATACAGTTTAATTTCAGTTAAGTCATTTTTAAAATTATTAATGAATAAGAAAAGGAAAATGTATAGATTGGTCTGATATTTAATAAAGTTGCCTTAACATACAATGTACTGTCATCTTAACGTTTGAGTATAATTTAAAATGCCGCCTTACCAAGCTTCTTAAACTGAAGGTTTTTTGTCTAGGTAATTTGCCCTTCTTTTGAAACTTAATAGTTTTGTTAATGCATAAGCTGGCCCCAGACACAAGAACACTGCAGGTGCACAGAGGCGCTCACCCATCCCCCCACATCTCCCACATGGAGCAACCTGTTTTTTCACAGGTTTCTCTGTGGAGGGGTGATGGATGGAGGTGCGTGTTACACAGGAGCGCACAAGTGACTGTTTTTATATGAGACACACCCACCCATGCCAATGTTTGGGTGCGTCTCATGTAAAAGAGGTCATACATTCACACATGTGCTCTCACCTCTCACACAAACTTATTCTAACTGATCACACACACAATCATTCAGACTCAGTACACACATGCTCTCATCTCACACGTTCATTCAAATTGATCATACACACACTCATCCATACACACTACACACACATGCTCTCACGTCACACACTCATTCAAATTGATCAGTCACGCACACTAGACCGGGGCGTAGCTAGGGTGCAATGGGCCCCTGGCCAAGAAGTCAAGATGGGCCCCCTCTTTGTGTCCCGCTGGCTGGCCTAGGGGTGCCACCTGGCTAGGCGGACCTGGGGGTGCTGCTATCAAACACACAAGACACCCAAAATGCAGCCAGCCTATTAAGCGTATAATGCCATGAAAAGAGACATATATATATATATAACCAGTTCAGTTGTTCCATGTAATCAATTCATGCTGCCCCCATCCCATAACCAGTTCATTTGCACCCCCCATATAATCAATTCACGCTGCCCCCCACCCGTAACCATTTCATTTCTGCCCACAGGGCAGCGTGAATTGATTATATGGGGGGTGCAAATGAACTGGTTATGGGGTGCGAGTTTAAAGACAGTATTCCTATTAGCAATAACTTCATTAAGAAGAGTTAGTGAAATAGCAGCCATAATAATCTCAGAACCATATTTGCAGATTTTCCAAGATAGAATGGGGCTGCTTTTAAATGAGGAGCGCTGAAGCACCGCCTCAACGCCGCGATAAAGCAAAGCCGCCAGAAGTGACGTTCTCCCCGTTGCCGGCGGCGGTGGCAGCTGGAGACATGGGGCTTTGGAGTGGTGCATTCTTAAGCCAGATAATTGAAGTCTTAAGAATGCGCTGCTCCAAAGCCCCGTGTCTCCAGCCGCCGCCACCGCTGGCAATGGGGAGAATGTCACTTCCGGAGGCTTTGCTTTATCGCGGCGTTGAGGCGGCGCTTCAGCACTCCTCGTTTAAAAGCAGCCTAGATATTGCTTTACATTCTAAATTCCTACCTAAGATAGTATAAGTAAGACAGCTGTGAGAATGTGGCCCTTTTTACACGGGCCTCTCCCACTCATTAACACACAGATTTCTGAATGACGCAGTGTGTGCACCCGCAGTGAGTGGGTATGTGTGCGCGTGCCCATCTAATACGCATCTCCCCTTACCCACCCACCCCTCTCATCCCCATGCATGGAGCAACTGGGGGAAATGGTGGTTTCTCCATGGGTGTGGATGAGTGGGGATGCATGTGCGGCCGTGTGCACACCCTGCCCATGCATCGGTGTGCCCACGGACTCACCACCCAGCAGAACTGTGTAAAAACAACCTGTGAAGAGCTACTCGAAGAAGAACAAAAGGTTGCTGCCTTGTAAACAAGATTCTTCGAGATGGCATTTTCTTATATTCCTAGAAAGGGTTGGAAGGAACTGTCATTCTGAGGGGGAGAGTGCTTTTTATACTAGAGGAGCTCAAGACCATCACGTGGTCTATTATTTGAATATGGTAAGAATGCACAACCCAGTTGTGAGAATGTTAGGAGCCATTGCCGGTTAGGAGCCTTAAAGAAGGTTGAAGAACCTTCTTTACAAGGCAACAACCTTCTGATCACTCACATGGGGAGGAGTTGTTTGTAAACAAAAAACTTTATCTCCCAGTCCGATCAGGGTGGTGGTGGTGGTGCTGCTGCTGTTACAATAGCACTACTAGAAGTCAGAGGCAGGTGAGGGACAGGGACCACACACACACACCTTCAGCCCCCACCCCACCCCCGGACTCCCCTTCATTGTTTGTAATCACAGAACACATGTGATGCTGGAGTAAAGCTAGAATGGTCACCATCCGGAAGTTTTTGCTCTACTGACTCCCACTGAACAGCATAGGCACTGATCAATGAGAGTTTGCTATTACCTTAACTATATAATTTGAGCGCTTATTCACCTTTAAATGTTTTTCTAGTTTTAAAGTCAATATAGAGTAATGGTTATGTGTGTTCTAAGTCAGGAAATCACTCAGCTATGATTTTTAAGTATAATGGTTTGTTTTTGTTTTTGAATAGAGTTAGATTTTTAAATTATAGGATGGAGGAGGTAGACTAGAACAACAACTATCTGATGAGCCACTTAGGAAACAAAGGTTTTCTTATGAGAGCTGTCTGGCTGTATCACGAGTTCAGGGAAACTACTGATCTTTGAGATAATCAGACTGTACTTAATTTCATGTGGGATCTAATTGGTTAATATTATGCTGGCATCTTATTTGTACTTGACAAATAATTAGTAATATTGCTCATATCTCAGTATACAAAAATGTTTACATCATAACATGGCTGTTTTCAACCACCATTAAGGAATCGATTCCTATATGATATGTAACAATTTTGCATCTCCATTATGACCTGTATACTGCATCTCTCTTTGTAATATTAATTTGTTCAATAGTAAATTGGTGATCAAAGGCCTAATTCTCAGCTGTGGTGTGGCTGCATTGTGTCATGTCTGCTAGTGGATTCTGAAAGCCATTTTGACCAGTCACAGTGATTTGGGTTCAGTTAAATAACAAGCAATATTTTGTTGGTGGTTTCTAGCATTTCTCATGGTAGTCAGTAGGTAGCATGGGATCAGCTTAGTTCATGGGGGAATGGGAATGTGTACACTTTTATCTGAGCCCTGAAGCAGAACATTTAACAGGAACACACTGCTATTTAGCAGGAATGGAACTGCTATTTCTAAAGATGTGATTATCTGCTAATAAAGGGCCCCTTTACTGGGGCAGAGTGGTAGGGCTGTCTTGGGAGAGGGGTGAGTTTGGGTGGAGGGGAGGGGGGTTGGGTTGGTGGGTGGAGGGGTTATGGCTCCCTCCCCCAATGTAAGGTGGAGGGGGGACTGGGTTGGGGAGGTTCGGGACTGTTAGCTCGGTGTGAGGTGTGTGTGTGACCCGACAGGGGTGGGGAGGTTGGATCCCCTGTGAGAGGGGGGAGTGAGGAGTGAGTGAGGTGGGAGAGGGGTATCCCTTGGGGGCCAGGTGAGATAGCCACCAGGGGGGAGGTGGGGGCAGGGGGGGGTCTGCAGCCATTGAAGTCATGATGGGCCCGGGCAACTATGGGCCTTCTGGGAGGTGGGTAACACCAATGAGGAGGGTCAGGTGTTTGATGACAGTCCCCTTCACAGGCCCCTGGACAGGTAATTGAGTGATCGAGATGTGGGGGCTGGTCCAGGACTACTGCTGATGAACGCGAGGTCGGTTGGTAATAAATCTACAATGATCTGGGAGATGATCCTGGATCAATCAGCTGACCTCGTGTATATTACAGAGACCTGGCTGGACACTGAGTTGGGGCCAATTTTGGCTGACCTTGTTCCAGCCGAGTACTCTGTACAGCACCAGCCTAGACCTGAGGGGCGGGGAGGTGGTGTAGCCGTTATTTTTAAGGACACCTGGTCTGTGAGGAGGTATCCACTGCAAACTATTCTGGGCATGGAGGGGATCCATCTGGTGATTGATTTGGCTGGAGACAGATTGGGGCTGCTGCTCATATACTCACACTCTGCTCCTCCAAGGTCGGTGTCAGCATGGATGTTGAAATCCCTCAGGACCAAGGTCCTTGGAGACTGCAAGACCACCTCTGACACCAACTCAGCTAGGGTGTGTAGAGATGCTGCCATACAGGCTACCTGTATGGCAGCATCTCTACACACCCTAGCTGAGTTGGTGTCAGAGGTGGTCTTGCAGTCTCCAAGGACCTTGGTCCTGAGGGATTTCAACATCCATGCTGACACCGACCTTGGAGGAGCAGAGTGTGAGTTCGTGGCTGCCATTACAACAATGGGACTGTCTCAGAAGGTTGTGGGCCCGACGCATGATGGAGGACATACCCTTGACTAATATTCTGCACTGGCCTTGAGGCAGGGGATCCGGTGGTGGGGGATGTATTAACTACACCCTTGTCATGGATGGATCATTATCGTCTCCGGACTGATCTCCTGGCACATATCTGCCCCTGGAGAGGTGTAGGACCATGGTTGGTCTGCAACTGGAGTCATATGGAAACAGAGAGGTTCTGGAATGCCCAAGGAGATTGTCTCCTGATCTCGATGACCATTCACTCGATGACCTCAATGTCTTCTGGAACAACTTGTTGACCGAGGTCATTGACTGAACGGCTCCCAGGCGTCCACTTCCAGAATGCCGATGATGCAGGTCCCCTTGGTTTACAGAGGACCTGCACCGGATGAAGCAGGAAGGATGGCGGTTAGAGCAACAGTGGTGCCGAAGTCGTGCTGAAACCAACCAATTGCAACATAAAGCTGGTTTCAAAGCTTATGCTGTGACAGTGCAGGCATCAAAGAAAGAGTTCTTTGCTGCCCTCATAGCATCCACAAAGTCATGTCCAGAAGAGCTTTTTCGGGGATGGTGTAGCGGCTGGTCAGTCCGGTCTCTCTCCACCTAGAACTGGAATCTTCTAGTGCCTGCTGTGACATGTTTGTTGACTTTTTGTGGATAAAATCACTTAGATTCACCACGACTTCGATGCTGCCCTTATAACAGTAGGTGAACCTGAGGGGGTGGAGGACCCACCTTGTCCGATTTCATGGAATCAATTTCATTGGGTGTCGCCGGCTGATGCAGCGGATGTCCTTGGGGTTGTAAGGGCCACCTGTTGTGAATTAGATCTCTGCCTGTCCTGGCTGATCAAGGCCATACATTAGGGCCATTGCTGGCGGGGGTTGTTAATGCCTCCCTTAGGGAGGGCAGGGTGCCGAAGCACCTCAAAGAGGTGGTGGTGAGGCCCCTGCTCAAGAAACCATCTTGACATTGACTTCCTGGCCAGCTATTAGCCAGTCTCTAATCTTCCCTTTTTAGGGAAGGTTATTGAACAGGTGGTGGCTCGGCAGCTTCAGGGGCATCTAGTTCGGATCAGTTTGCTTGATCCCTCGCAGTCTGGTTTTCACCCTGGGTTTGGCACAGAGACTGAGCTTGTGGCTTTGGTTGATGACCTATGCCATGAATTAGACCGGGGAAGATCTTCCATTTAAATTCCATTAGATCTGTCAGCTGCATTTGATACCACTGACCACGAGATGTTGGTGGCTCAGCTGTGGGACCAGGCTGGGTGGAATTGTTCTTGAATGGTTTTGCTCGTTCCTAAAGGTGGGACATCAGGTCAAATACCGGCTACCGGATTTACCGGTNCACACTGCGCTGTTATTCCACCCCACCGAGAAGCAGCCACTTCTGCCCCAGGACTAGCCCCAGGGCCTCTGCCTGCTCTTCCCCCTCCAAAGCACTAGCTGCCAGCCGGTCCCTTCACAATCACGACAATGCCTGCCTAGCTTTTTGGATCGACTATCTAAGAGATCCTTGGGCTACACGCTATTCGCAGCAAGGGTTCTGTACCTTGGCCACCAATGTCTGTTTCTTTACGTGCCAAAATGGTCCCCAGGCCAGGCCTATATGCTGTCTGTGCCATGATGCCAATGGCATTAAGAAAGTAGCTGCTGCTGCCAGACCTATATGCTATCTGCGCCCAGTGTTCTGTACCCCGGGTGGCCGCAAAGCTCAAAGCAATGAAAGCATGCCTCTATTATCTCATCCCGCCTTCCTGCCTCTCATGCAAAGGTGCCTGTCTGCCTGACCAGGTTGCTGCCAAGAAAGAGAGAGAGAGAAAGTCCACCCACTGCTTGAAGGAAAGACAGACACGATTCCACCCATTCTGTCACTGGCACTATATGGCCAGAGAGAGAGAGCGACAGAGAGATTCCCATTCCCAGCTACAACTAGCGAGATGGAAGTTAGAGGGGGAGAGCTTAGCTAGGTATATCTTAGCTGCCACCAGCCGGAACCTGGAAGAACTCCCATCTGTGCTGCGCCCATTAATGCCCATCGCCCACATCCAGCACACAGCAAACCTACCAAAATGAGATGGAATAAACCCACAACATATTATATGTGCCTGTCTGCCTGCCTGCCAGTGCCTGCCTATGTGCGTCCTTACCTGCTGCCCTGCTACCACCTAGTGCGGCGCGCCTGGTCAAATGAAGTGTGCCTCATATGCTTTAGGCTGTCATTCCACTATCCCTGATGCCCGACCGTCCCAGGGGCCATCAACAAGATTATGGAACCATCATTCCAGTCACTGGGGGCTGCATTCCATTCCATTGCATCCAGAAGTCCGGTGCCTGCATGCCAGCCTGCCCCCCTCCCCAAAAGCCTACTCCTCTGCACCCACCCGTGGATGCCCGCTGAAGCTGGCTGCTGAAACTAAAAGCCCCTCCAACCACCAGTGCCCACTGCCTCCTGCCCGCTGCTGAGGAGTCTGTCTCTCTTTCTCTCTGTCACACCCACCCACACAAACACTAGCCCTGCACCTCCTGGGGGCTTTCTGCTAGTTGAGACCCTGCTGCTGGCAGCGCACATCTTTGGGTTACCTCGCTACTTGAGGTGGCATGTGCTGCTGGAAGGAATCTAGTAGATGTATGAGATTCTGCCACCTGCCAGCCAGAACTCCAGCACATAGGGAGGGATAAAAGAGAGGACATGTAAAACAAAGCTCGTAACAATAAATTTGAAATCTTTATATTAAACTATTTACAATACAGGAAAACAACAACAACAGCAACAGCAACGACATTTAATAAAACAAAAGCAAACATGTAAAGAAAACTTATTAATTAAACAACCTAAGAGTCAGTGTCTCTGCCACTGGGCCTGTCCCCCCGTATTTGGGGGAAAGGCAACAGGTCTTGGGACAGCTCACATTCCGGAGTGCCAATCACCGTGGAGGGGTCCACCACGCCATTGTCCACTGCATATTCCACCACCTCTGCCAGATCATTATGCCACAATTGGACAGTGCCTGGTGGTAGACCTGCACGCGGCGCAGCTCAGCGGACACATACTGGCCGTATGCCACCACCTGCTGCCGCTCCGCCTGGACCACCTGCATCTCTGCCACCAGGCACTTCTCCAGGTTGGCGGAGGATCGCTGGACCTCCTCCACGTGGCCCTCAGTGCAGCTATGTAACCTGGCCCTAAGGGCCTTGATCGCGGCATCCTCTGGGATCCTCGGGGTCTCCATGGTTAGGCTTGAGGCAGGGGGAGGGGAAGGGCTTATATGCCTCCTTTTCCTGGTGGCCTTCCCCCCTCTTTGCATGCGCAGCGGCTCCATGAGCACAGCTGCAGTGGAGTCCTCCTCACCCACCCGCCTCACCCGCATTTCGTGAGTCCGCTCAATGTGGGTGAGAAGCCCCGATGTTGTCCCCTCCCTCTGCTGGTGGAAAACTTTTTTGCAGATCTAGAAAGAGCAGAAAAAGAAAGTAATATTAGAAGTGCCATACTGTGTCAGACCAATGGTCTGTCAAGCCCTGCCTGCATTCTGTCTCCACGAGTGGGTGGATTGGGTGGCCAGCCATCCAATCTCTCTCTGCAGGGGACTTCCGTTCCTGACAGGTCAGAGGGCAATTCATTCCTTGTTGTTCCAGTCCCCATGACATACCTTGCATGTGGCGGTTCTGTCGTCCTGGATGTAAAACCACCAGACATCCGACGACTGGCATCGAATGTCTGGGGGTGAGGCTGGCAAGCTCCGCCTAGGGGTCTAGCAACGAGTCGTCTTCCTAGGCCTGGTTCTGGAAGCTGGGATGGGCCCGGGGCCATAATCCAATTCCTCTCTGAAATGGGAACACATAAGAACACCAAGTAAATATCATGCATTTATGATGATGCCTCTAATCCTCCCTCCTTGAGGGTGCTAGGGACGGCAACTAAAAAACCCCATAAATCACGTGCAAATCCTGCCCTCCCAGGGGTGCTAGGGGATGCTAGATATTGCAACTAGAAATTTGCCCCTTGCTGGTACGTGCAAATCCTGCCCTCCCAGGGGTGCTAGGGGATGCTAGATATTGCAACTAGAAAGCCCCTGNGAGGGTGAGCCATCTGAAATTGAATCCCAACAAGACGGAGGTGATGTTGGTGGGTAGGGCTGGAGTGGTGGTGGCCCCCATCATCAATGGGGTCTGTCCCCCTATGGCCACACAGGTCCATAGTCTGGGGGTGCTCCTCAACTCACAGCTCCACCTGGAGCTCCAGGTGGAGGCTGTGGTGAGGAGAGCATTTCGCCAATTACATCTGGTATGACGGCTGTGGCCGTATGTTTTGGACTCAGATCTGGCCACCATCATCCATGCCATTATTACCTCTAGACTAGACTACTGTAATGCACTCTATGTGGGGCTGCCCTTGGGGACGGTCCAAAGATTGCAGCTGGTGCAGAATGTGGAGTCCCGTCTCTTAATGGGGACAGGATGTCGTGAGCACATTACACCAGTGCTCTGCTCTCTGCACTGGCTGCCTATTATCTTCCAGGCCCAATTCAAGGTGCTGGTAATGACCTATAAAGCCATAAATGGCCTGGTCCCGGCTTACCTGCGGGAGTGCTTCAGGTCCTGGATTGCATTGCAGCCCCTGAGGTCGGCCGGGGATGACTGACTCTAAGTCCCCCAGGTTGCCCAGGTGGCGATGATGGGAGGGTGTTCTCAGTGGCCGCTCCAAGGCTGTGGAACTCCCTACCGACGGAGGCCCACCTCGCCCAGGACCTCCCCTCTTTTCGTAGACAGTGTAAGACCTGGCTGTTCCATTGGGCCTTTGGAGAGGGAGATGGGTAGGGTGGTGTGGAGTGGGGAGGGGGAATTCTGCCCTTTTAGTTCATTTCATCTTTTTAAATGTTTTTAACGATATTTTATGTGTTTTTACTGTTGATATATTTTGTGAGCCGCCCTGAGCTGCTCTGTGAGCTGGAGGGGGCGGGGTAGAAATATAGTTAAATAAATAAATAAATAAATCAAAGTTTCATGCACACACCAAGTGCAGGATCTATGTTTGCACACCAAGCATGCACCGCATGTGCACCAAGTGCAGGATGTGCACCCATACCATGTATTTGGTCTCCTCACATTCTGCATTTGGGAAATATGTGGGTGTGCACTTAGGTCATGCACGGATCTTAGACTGGCACCAAAGTCAATTGGAATTTTGCCTTCGATGAGTGGATGATTATATTTGATGTTTGGGGCAGAAAGTTTTATCATTTTCCTAAAACCCCTTTGCAGAATGTTGAAAAGTGATGTTCTTGACTGCTGAAAACTCTTCATCGGGTCTTGGAAAAGAATTTGGAAATTAAGGGAGTTGCTTGTATGATCTTTCAAAAATTTTAAACTTCTCCTGGGACTTTAGCTTAAATCAAAATCTGTTGACATAAGATAACCTAATTCTTCAGTACTTAACCTGTCAATAAAAATACCGGGGAGTATAAGAAATATCTTTCATTAATACTTTAAAATGTGATCACTAAAGCAGTTATTACAATTAAAAAGTTACTGTGCAGAACAGTTTTATAGTTGTACACTGTATACAGAAATACCTATAAATATTCACTTTACAATTCATTTTAGGAATTTAGTAGGGATATGCACAGTAACTCTTCTTTTTTTATTCATTTCATTTTCATTATAAAATGTCACTTGTTTTTGTTATATTTCGTTAGTCTTTGTTTCATTTTCATTTTGACTTTTGTTTTTTTATTTCCACGGTTTCAATGGAAAACACATTTTTGGTAGTAACCTTTGTGTTATTCATATGATTTTGATGAACCTTGGCAGGAATATACCCCCAACAGAGGGCATTATTCATGGGAAATTTCAGAATGAATGATTAAAGGTATTCAATTTTATAAGCAGTTGAAA
The DNA here is from genome assembly GCA_003113815.1 of Sphenodon punctatus. Lineage (NCBI taxonomy): Eukaryota > Metazoa > Chordata > Lepidosauria > Sphenodontia > Sphenodontidae > Sphenodon > Sphenodon punctatus. Next base: position 97,274 of record QEPC01012739.1, read on the forward strand.
TTTGCTATTTTACAAGGTTTTGTGTACACCTTCCTGGCTGTAACGTCTTTGTCTTCCAACTTTGTATGATTATACCACTCAACAAGGGTGGAGCCTCTGCCAAATTTCAGAAGGATTGAATGAAAGGTCTTGGTTTTATAAGCAATTTACTTCTAAAAGCATTTCTGGTTTAATTATTTCTGTTCCAGCTAGTGTACATGAAATTTGGTATGATTGTATCTCAGACCTTAGTAGAATCTCTGCTAAATGTCAGAAAGATCTGATAAAGGGTCCCAAAGTTATGAGCCTGCAAAGCATCTGGAGAGAATGAGCCTATGCCAGGGGTTCTCTTTAGGGATGGGCGAACGCGGTTCGGAAGTTCGGTGTTTGGCCCGAACTCGGCCTCTTCGGACAACCGAACTCAAACATGAACACAAACATGAACATACTGAACAGAAACGAACACCGAACGGCAAAATGGCCGAACTGTTCGGTCAGTTCGGATCGCGTTTGGTTGTGTTCGGGTGGCTAAAACGTGGTCTTGGTCTACTCTACTGTCACTCTGTCACTGTCAGGTCACTGGAAGGCCAAATGTAGCAGGGAGGGGGAAGTCATCTGACTCAG
>QEPC01012739.1:117010-139384 GCA_003113815.1 Sphenodon punctatus
GAGAGAGAGAGAGAGAGAGAGAGAGAGAGAGAGAGAAAGTCCCTCCACTGCTAGAAGGAGAGACACACACGATCCCACCCATGCTATCACCTGCACTATATGGCCAGAGAGAGAGAGAGAGGGAGGGAGAGAGAGGCTCCCCACTAGAACTAGAGAGATGGGGTGGAGGGGAGGTCAGCGCAAGCTGATACCTGCCAGAACCAGGAAGAACTCCCATCTGTGCCCGATGCCCACATCCAGCAGCAGCAAAAGCATACCAGAATCAGATGGAATATAACAAAACGTGGAACATATTATGTGCCTGCCTGTGTGCGTTCCCATACCTACCTACCTATCGCACAGTTCAATGAAGTGTGCCCAACCATGCACTAATTCTAGAGACATCATTCAACTCCCATAGACTGTAGGCTGTCATTCCACTGTACTTGAAGCAGTCATGCCCAACCATCTCAGGAACCATCAACAAGATTCTGGGACCATCATTCCAGTTACGGGGGGCTGTCATTCCATTCTGCTGCTGCTCGTGTCTGACTGGCCAGCGGCCACTGGCACCCGCCTGAAAGCCTGACCCCCCCACCAGCCTATTCCTCCACACCCACCCATGGATACCCGCTGCCAAAAGAACCTGTCTCTCTTTCGCTCTGGCACACCCACACAGACACAAGCCCTGCCTCTCCTGGGAGGCTGTCTGCAAGTTGAGACCCTGCTGCTGCCTGGCACATCTTTAGGTTAATACCTTAACTATGCTACATGTGGTGCCAGGTACTGCTGGTAGGGATCAACAAGCTGTATGAGATTATTCTGCCACCTGCCAACCAGAACTTCAGGACAGAGGGATAAAAGATTGCACAGGTCAAACCAAGTTCATAACAATAACACAACAAATATAACTTTTATTAGCAAAACAACAACAACAACATTATAAAACAAAACCCAAACATTTTAAACTAGAAAGGAAACTTATCTACGTACTCAGTCCTTGGGCCCATCCCCCAGAATTTGGGGGAATGGCAACAGGGGCACACGGGACCTAGAGGCAGGGGGCATCACCCGCTGGAATTTGGTAGCCGTGTGTGATAGCAAAGTCCACGGCCCTGCCATGGCCTCCTGCCACTTGGAGACTGACTGGCAGAAGAGTTCCAGGTCGGCCATCTCAGCGGAGATGTACTTGGAGACGTACTGCGAGTACGCCTCCAACTTCTGCTTGTTTACCTCAACTGCCTGGAACCATTTCACCAGTCAGTTCTCCAAGGTGGCTGCTTGCTGCTTTAGGGTAGCCACAAAGTTCCGGGTGGACCTCTCCACCTCCACCCAAAAGGCCATTGCCACTGCATACACCTAGGGGGACTCCACATCGGAGCTGGAGGAGGGGGAAGGGCTTACATGGCATCGCTTCTGGCGTGCCTTCCCTCCCTTCTTCTGGTGCTGGTGCTCCACGACCACACCAGAGTCCTGCCATCTAGCCACCATCTCCCTGTGGAGCTTTTCAATATGGGCGATTAGCCCTGATGTGGTCCCCTCTCTCTGCCTCCTGATTTTTTTTCTGGCAGATCTAAAGAGCATAAAAAGATAGGAACATAAGAAGTGCCATACTGTGTCAGACCAATGGTCTGTGTCAAGCCCTGCCTGCATTCTGTCTCCACAAGTGGGTGGGTGGTCAATATCTCTCTGCAGGGGACTTCCATTCCTAACAGGTCATAGGGCAATCCAGTCCCCATTGTTCCAGCCCCCATGCTTTACCGTGCAGATGGCATATTTTTCATGCTTCTCAAACCACCTCCCGACATTGGACCTTATCCGCCCACTGTCTGGGGGTGACAATGGCAACCTCCGCCTCATTGTCCTGCGCTGCGTGTCACCAGCGCTGGCATCCAATTCCTCTCTGAAACAGGAACACATAAATAAAACCTAAGTAATATCGTGCATTTATGATGATGCCTCTAGTCCTCCCTCCTTGGAGTTCTAGAGATGGCAATGGGAGATGGTGACCCTTGCTGGCACATGCAAATCATGCCCTCCTTGGGGTGCTAGGGGATGCTAGGGATGGCAAATGGAGAGACCCTGGCTGGCACGTGCAAATCCTGCCCTTCTTTGGGTGCTAGGGATGGCAAATGCAGAGACCCTGGCTGGTACATGCAAATCCTGCCCTTATTTGTGGGTGCTAGGTAGGGATGGCAACTAGAGAGTGGAGACCCTTGCTAGGGATGGCTGGCAGGCACATGTTTGGGTGGGGGTGCTGCTCGTGCTCATGCCTGACTGCTGGAAGACCCCCCCACATTACAGTACCCTCTCTCTCTGTGATGCCCACTGTTTGTGCCTGACTGATGCCCACCACCCACTCACCCACCTGCACGCCAGCTCTAATGGATAGTGCCTTTCTTGTCCTCAAAGTAAAAAAAAAGTTTACAAACCTGGCAGCACCTCCTGTGCCCGCTTGCTCCTCCACCACCGGCTCTGGGACCACCACCACCAAAGGCCCAGGGACTGGGGCAGTGACCTCTTTCTCCTCCTCCTCCACCACCAGCTTCAGGAGCACCATGTTGGCCCCCCGGCGTTTAATTAGGATAACAGTCTTCTTCATTTTTCTTTTTTTAAAACAACAGACACTCCAACAGTTACCCACCAACACTCACCAACCAGCCAAAGCAACACAGCCAGACCAAACACACAAACAGCCAAAACACATGAACCGAACAGCCAGCCAGCCAGCCAGCCACACACACACACTCTCTAACCACACAAGCTCTGCACACACTCGAATTTCTGGTTTCCGGCACGATTATGGGATCTCGCAATACCTTTTCCTGAATGCCCAAACCAAACCAAACATGACCGAACCGAACGACTGAACCGAACAACCGGACTGAACCACACCGAACCGAACGACCGAACTGCAATCTGTTCGCACATCCCTAGAAGGAACTCAAATGTGAAATTGCAAACCTACTAGTAGTAATTTGTAACCTAACATTGGCATCTGGCACTATACCTGAGGACTGGAGGGTGGCAAATGTAACCCCAATATTTAAAAAGGGATCCAGAGATGATCCTGGAAACTACAGACTGGTAAGCTTGATGTCTGTGGGTGAAAACAGACATGACGCTAGCCACCCTTTAACCACCCTTGGAGGTCATTTATGCATGCTTCAGGGCTGCATAGGGCACCAATACAGCCCTGCAACATGCATAAATAGCCACCAAGGGTGGTTAAAGGGTGGTTAGTGTCATGTCTGTTTTCACCCTGTGCCAGGCAAAATGGTGGAAGCTATCATTAAGAAGAGACTCACTGGGCATGTTGATAAACATGACTTAATGGCAAAGAGTCAGCATGGATTTAGCAAAGGGAAGTCATGCCTCACTAATCTCTTGGAATTCTTTGAAGGCGTAAACAAGCATGTGGACTGGGGAGACCCAGCAGATATAGTGTACATGGATTTCCAGAAAGCTTTTGATAAGGTCCCACATAAACGACTCTTGAGAAACTTAAAAAGCCATGGGATAGGAGGTAGTGTTTTGCTATGGATTGGTAACTGGTTAAAGGATAGGAAGCAAAGAGTGGGACTAAATGGCCAGTTTTCACAATGGAGGGATGTAACAAGTGGTGTGCCCCAAGGATCTGTACTGGGACCAGTTCTTTTCAATGTTAATGATCTGGAAAAGGGTGTTTAAGAGTGAGATGATCAAATTTACAGATGACACCAAGTTATTCAGAGTAGTCAGAACACGCGCAGACTGTGAGGAGCTGCAGCAAAATCTTACAAGACTGGGTGCCTGAGCATCTAAACGGCAGATGAAATTTAATGTGGGCAAGTGCGAAGTGATGAACATTGGGGAAAATAACCCAAATTATGAGTACACAATGCTGGGTACTAAGCTAGGAGTTACCACTCAGGAAAAGGATCTGGAGTGATTGTGGTTAATACACTGAAATCCTCAGCCCAGTGTGCCCAAGCAGTCAAAAAAGCAAAATGGAATGTTAGGAATTATTCGCAAGGGAATAGAGAATAAAAACTGAGGATGTCATAATACCTCTATACAAATCTACGAAATAAAATCAATGGTGTGACAGCACCTTGAATATCGTCTGCAGTTCTGGTCAACCCATCTCAAAAAAGACATAGTGGAACTAGAAAAGGTACAGAGAAGAGCAACAAAAATTATTCAGGGTATGGAACAGCATCTGTATGAGGAGAGGCTTGATAGGTTGGGGCTCTTCAGCTTAGAAAAGAGACGGTTGAGAGGAGATATGATAGAGGTCTATAAAATCATGAGTGGTGTGGAACTAATAAACAAGGAGCACTTATTAACCCTCTCAGCTAGTACTAAAACTAGGGGACACTCCATGAAACTCACAGGTGGCAGCGTAAAAACAAACAAAAGAAAGTATTTTTTCACTCAACATTCAATTAGGTTGTGGAATTTACTGCCAGGGGAGGTGGTCAAGGCCAACAGTATAACTGAGTTTAAAAGAGGTTTGGACAAGTTTCTGGAATATAGGTCCATTAGCAGCTATTAGCCAGATAAGATTGGGGAACAAAATCCTTTACTGTCAGGAACCTGGGGATGACTCACAGGGAGTGGATAGCATGGTGACCTGTTGAGTGCTTTTCCAAGGCCCCCGTGATTGGCTACTGTCCGAGACAGGATGCTGGGCTCGATGGACCATTGGTCTGACCCAGTATGGCACTTCTTATGTTCTTATGTTAAATTGCAATATGTTTCCTCCGCTTAAGATTCCTTTTAATGTTTAGATGGATAGGTGATAAATGCATGAATGGCTTGCATGCAGATAGCTACCTAGCTACACATAGATAACCTCCATACACATACCTTTTTAGGGAAGTTTATTGAATGGGTGGTGGCCCAGCAGCTCCAGGAGTATCTGGACCACATCAACTTCCTTGATCCCTTACATTCTGGCTTTCATCTGGTCTAAGTCACTGAGACTTTGCTTGTGGCCTTGGTCAATGAACTGTGCTGGGAGCTGGAATGTGGCCAGTCCACTCTTCTGATGTTCTTAAATCTGTTTGCAGCTTTTGACATGGTTGACCATGAGATGCTGGTGACTCACCTGCAGGACCATGCTGGGGTGGGCAGAACTGTTCTACTGGCCAGGAAAGAGCAGAACGATTCAAGAATTCAGCGTGTGGTTCTGGGGGATTTTACATCATTCCCCCACAATCTCACATGTGGAGTTCCACAGGGTTCCATTCTGTCCCCTCTCCTGTTCAATGTGTACATGCAGCCCTTGGGCAAGATCATGAGGGGGTTTGAGGTTGGGTGTAAACAATATGCTGATGACACCCAGTTGTATCTCTTATTTTTTATCTGACCCAAGCCCAGCAGTCTCGGTATTTACCCAGTGTTTCCCTGAGGTGGTGGATTGGATGAGGATGAACTGTCTGAAGCTGAATCCTTGTAAGACGTAAGTGATGTTGGTGGGAAGGGTTGAGAGAGTGGAGGCCCCCATCTTGATGGGGTGCGTCCCTCCTTGGTTCCTCAGTTTTGGAGTCTGGGAGTGCTCCTTGATGCACAGCTCTGCCTGGATGCCCTCGTAGCAGCTGTGGAGAGGAGTGCTTTTTGTACATTACATCTGGTTCATCATCGTTGGCCCTATATCTCAGGCTCCAATTTGGTCACCATCATGCATGCATTCATCACTTCAGGATTGGACTACTAAATGCACTCTATGTGGGCCTACCCTTGTTTCATCAGGTATTTGGTGAAGGAGATGGGGGTGTGTGTGACTTTTTCTCGGGAGGCAGATAATGGGTTTTAGTTGGGCCTCATTTGATGATTTTTTAAAATTGTTTTTATATTGTATTTTGTATTTTTATATTATGTTTTAATTGTCTTTTGTACGCTGCCCCAAGCTGCCATTTGGCAGGAGGGGGCAGGTTATACATTTTGAACAAACTAATCTAAACATACACAATTCCACACTTATTGCAAAAAAGCACCTGTTTTTACATTGCCCAAATTAGGATGTTTCCTTCATTGCCAGAGGCAATTTCTCCGTGCCTTTGATAAGCAGCAGAATCTCCCTTAATGTGAAATGGAGAACAGCAACTTTTTTCTGTTATACATTTGGAGTCCTTAGTTATTTAAAAACCTTCACACCTATATGCTTTTATCTGAAGAGTGAATACTGTCCGCATATGTTTTATTCTGCTCCCTTGATAAAGAAAGGGAAATGATCTGTTCAAGTCATAATTTTGGTTGCCTCAGGGAGGAGAAAAAAGGTTTAAAATGCTGTGATACAGGAGCATGACCTGAATAGTCAAAGCTGCCATATAAATGGAAGAAAATGACCATCTTGAGCACTTCCAGCTAAGCATCACCCAGCTTAGCTCCCCAAGTAATGTAGGTAGGTACTGAGTTATTGGAAATCAAGCTGACAATCAGCCTATTTTGACCTGTGGTCTTCTAAGCAAACTGACATAAAAGGGGAGTTTAAAAAGTCTCTCATGTATAGAGAAAGGGGGAAACAATAGTAATGAAATGGGTCTGAAAGGTCTCTAAGGAGGTAGCCTAGTCAATCAGTTTATACTTATATCTTCTCTTATAACATGAATATGGGCCTAAGTTTTATAATGAGATAACCCTGACCTACCACTTCTTTTTTTCAGATGACTAGTGCCTTAATTATTTGCATCTATGAACTCAAATGAAAATACTTAAGGATATATCAATATGCTCATAAATCATCCGCAGGCAATAAGTAGTCCAACATAGATAATTAGAGAATTTACGGAAGGCTTACTCCCTCTGTTTATCTGCTTATGACATTTGCGGTACAGCCCTAACAGCAGGATAATTACTAGATTTATTAATCAAACAAAATCACGCCTTCTGGGAATGCACAGTGACTCTGGTTTTAGGACTAATAAAGACATTTTTCACCAAAACTCAAGTACTAATTTGCTCAATAACTAGCTGCAATAAGCTTTTATGGAAGCACTCAAAGAAAAGGCTTGGCACCAGAGGGCAGATAATTAAAGGTGCAGTATCCCCATACAAAAGGCTCTGAACAATTCCCTGACCATATTAAAATTTAATTGTTGAATGTTAATTGAAAAAAATGTAAGTCTCTACTGTTCTCTCAGTTTCAGTAATTATTCTCCTCAGATCAAAAACATATCTTTAGGTCTAAGTAACAAAAGAAAACTTCTTAGACTTCTTAAAACTGATAGATGAATTGATTATCAGTCATCATAATAAAAATAGCTGTGTTAAGCTTCAGCAGGATTGCATTTCTGTCAGAAATGGAAGGATGCATGTGTGGTCTACTTCTACAAATTCCTTGAAGCATCACAAAGTAAATCACAGTTAAGGTGCTGTTAACTGGAATTAAAGATGAAAAATCAAAATAGTTTAAAGAGATCTCCAGTATTTTAGCTGATTAAATTTACCACCAATAAAAGGCTTTTCACGATCTCAAAGTGTCAGTAACTTCACAAGATCAATCTTAGCTAACGTTTCCCAACCACCCCGCCAGCCACCAATTTCTGAAAACATTGTGTCTTTCAGTTTTTAGCTCCTGTCTAGAAGTTATAACTGGAATCTGGGTACTTCTGGATGAAATGTGTGACCCTTAAGTGCAGAGAGAGCTAATATGCAAGTTTGATAGCTCCCCAGTCACATCTTTTGAGGAGCTTTGAGGTGAGCTTAGAGCGTTTACAACAGTATACATCAGGTGAAAGAAATATGCATTATGCATTGATGTTATTCTCCATACTTTGCCAGCTGGGACAGTTTGGGTGTTCTCTTCAGACTCTATACTGTATCAGAATTCTGCAGGCCCCCAAGCTCATTCTCTGCTGCAGAGAAATGATGAACTACACAAAATGCAGACTTTTAAACTCATATTTAATTGTTTAATGTCATGGCTCTTGGTAGAGCATTGTTGCTTGAAAAATAAATTGGGTAATTCAATTAAATGGCTACAGAAGATACATCATATCAGATGTAGAAAGGCACTAACCCCAGCTTGAACTTGACGTCCCACATCGCTTCACTTATTTGACAAATGGATTCTTGAAAATAATTGAAACACATGGCTGCCAGCATAGGTCAATAATACTTTTTTGCCATTCAGCCTCTTAACAGCTTCCATTTTTTTCTTGCACTGTGCCATTCAGGGCAAAGATTGCATTTGCCTGGTAAATCATGCAAGCATTATTACTAAAATGGGACTAAATGCAATGAAAATGGACTACATAAAAGTAATGGCACTTAAGTAAAAGGAAGACCATCTACTAGGGCAAACACTAAATGTCAGGCTTAAATACTATATCATATTCCTTCGATTACAAACTCATATTATGCATGTAAGAAAGCAAACTTACTAACTACACGTACACACCACATTTTTGTATGGCGAACCTAACTAGTATTTGAAAAAGATGGATGGTAATGAAAACCAATTTAATACGCTTATCAATATAGTTCAGTGGCTTATGTACTCTTGGTTTAATATTTTAAAACTTTGTATACTTAATGGTCAAGAATAACTTTGATGTGTTACAGAAAATGAAAGCATGTTTCCAGCCGTCTGAAATGGAACAGACTGCCACAATTAGGATTTTTCCTTAATTTAAAAATCTTTGAAATGCTAGATGGTAAAAATATTAATCCAAATTAAGATTGATTTCCAAAACAATTCAATGGATGCTGTGGGAGGTAGAGAAGGCCCATATTCTTAAGAAAGAAAAGAAAAGCAAAATGTTCCAGTTATCAAAGTGATTTTTAGATTGTTTTCTGGTTATCTAGTGGAACCTTTACAGTCTACTGGCTAATGTAATAAGAATCTTAAGCAACGGCTATTTATCCAAACAATGCTAATCTGCCTCAGTCCTATTCAAGCTATTAAGATACTACCAAATTTCAAGAATACTAATTGAATTAACAACGATACAGGGAAAAAATTAATGCTATTATTGCTGAAACTAAGTTTTTTAAGTTCTTATATAGTAAAAAGAACAAAATTTGATTTATTACAGAGCATGCACCACAAAAGTGTAAGGTATTCTAATTTAACATTCTGCTTAGCCATAGAACTCAAATATGAAATTTCAGGACTACTATTGGTAATTTGTAACCTATCACTAAAGGAAGGCAGCAAATGTAACACTTAATTGTTTTAAAAGGCTCCAGAAATGACCCTGGAATCTACAGACTGGTGAACCTGACATCAGTGTCAGGGAAAATGGTGGAGACAGTTGGTTGTGAAGATCAGAATTACTGGGCATGCTGATGAACATGACATAATTATTGGGTATACTGATGGATATGACATAATGGGGAAGAGACAACATGATTTTTACGAAGGGAAGTCATGCCTCACTGATGAATTGGAATTTTTTGAGGGCGTGAACAAGTATGAGTATAATAGGGATGTGCGAACAGCATTTCTGAAGTTTGGAGTTCGGCCTGAACTTGGCCTGTTTGGACAACCGAACCGAACTTCCAAACCGAACGCTCGAACTTCCAAACAGTTCAGAAAAGTTCGGATGAGTTTGGGGGCGGGAAAAACGTGAATTTGGGTGGGGAAAATGTTACTGGAAGGGGGAGGCAGGTGAGGAGCAGACTTCCTGGCACCAGGGGTGGACACCATGGGTGGTTTCAGGGCCAAAAATACCAATATTGAAAAAATTTCGATTTCGGTATTGATAGTGCTATTTTCAGATGTTCGGCCAAGTTCGGCCAAATCGAACACGGCCGAACCGAACAGCCGAACCCAAACTCGGGTTTTGAACCAAACGACCAAATGTCCGAACATCTGAACGACGTTCTGTTCGCCCATCCCTAATGAATAAGGGTGAGCTGGTAAATATAGTGTATCTGGATTTTCAGAAAATGTTTGATAAGGTTCCCCATGAGAGACTCATGCAGAAACTAAGTAGTCATGGGAAGTGAATAGTGGGCTGCCACAGAGGTCTGCACTAGAAACAGTGTTGTTTAAAATATTCACTAATGATCTGGAAAAGGCAGTAAAGAATTGGGTGATCAAAACTGCAGTTGGCAGAATGTTATTCAAGATAGCTAAGCCTGGGAAAGACTGCGAGGAATTACAGGAGGTTCTTGCATGATTCGGAGACTGGGCAACTAAATGGCAGATGAAGTTCAGTGTTGACAAATGCAAAGTGATGCACATAGGGGAAAATATTCCAAACTATATCTACACAATGCTGGGTTCTAAATTAGGGATTACAACTCAGGAAAAAATCTTGGAGCCATTGTGGGCTCATTGAAATCCTCAGCTCAGTGTGCAGTGGTGGTCAAAAAGATGAACAGAATGTTAAGAACTATGCAGAAAGGGATAGAAAATAAAACAGAAAATATCATAATGCTGCAATATAAATCTGTGGTGTAACCACACCTTGAATAATTGTGTTCAGTTTTGGTCGCCCCATCTCAAAAAAGATATAGTAGAACTGGAAAGGGTGCAAAGAAGGGCAACAAAAATAATCAAGTATATGGAATGGCTTCCATACAAGGAAAGGTCTCTTCATCTTGGAGAGGTGATGACTGACAGGGGATATGTGAGAAATGTATAAAATCATGAATGGAGTGCAATGAGTAAATAGAGAGTTTTTGGACATTTTTACGCACACGTTAAAGTTCCGGATTTTTCAGTCTTCTAGGTTTACAAGTCCACAAGTAAGTTCCGGATGCAGTTGTCACACACACACTGCCCTGAGGCAGTCTAAAGTAGCCACAGCTGTAGATGTGACAGGCTGCCATGGAAACCAAGTGACCACTAGGCATGGGCGAACAGATCGCGGTTCGTGTTCGGCCGTTCGGTTCGGCCGCGATCGGTTCGTGCGTTCGCGTTCGACCATTCGGTTCGGCCGCGTTCGGTTCGTGTGTTCGTGTTCGGTCGTTCGGTCGTACCTCGCGTTCATGTTCGCCCGTTCGGTTCGGCCGTTCGTGTGTCGGCCGTTCGTGTTCGGTTGTTCGGGCAGGTCGTACGTTCGTGTTCGGCCGTTCGGTTCGTTCGCCATCGGGTTTTGCGTTCGTGTTCGGTCGTTCGGTGTTCGGGTGGTTCGCGCGTTCGCGTTCGGCTGTTCGGCCCAAAAAAACCAATGTTTTTTAATATATAATTTTTTAAAATTTTTTTATTGAATTTTTTTATCAAATATTTATATCTCTACACTAATAACTAACTAACTACCTAACTAATAAATGTATTCTAAATGCTATGAATAACTCCAACAAAGCAAACCCTAAAGCTGAATCACAGAAAAAACAGTAAACTCACATCAGTAAACCTTAAACTAAACTACTCAAACAAAAATGTATCGACCTAATCCATCTATCTACCTATGAATTGAATATATGGGATGGGGGTTAGGGGGGCAATCACAAACAAGACAAGGAGGGGTACAAAACTGAAATGAAACCTAAATCAATCTATAAATTAATAATATATACTACTACTCTAATGAATCAAAAAAACAGGGGAAGGGAATGGGGAGGGAATATTCAATGGAGGGGGGAGGGAAGGAGGAAGATTGAAGATTGAACACAGGGAGGGATAAAAAACAAAAAATAACAACTAAATCTATCAAAGCTAATGTAAATAAATGAGAATATGGGGGTAGATGAGATGGGTTGGATGGGTGAATAGGAGGAGGATGGCAATGGATTGGGGAGCTGAAAATGCTGGGTGAGGGAGCCTTCTGAAACGCCTGCTGCTCAAACAAACACTACAGTGACTAGCTCAGAAGGTATTGGGAAGGGGGGCAGAGTTTTGTTTCTTGCTGCGCCCGCCTCAAATCAGCCCCATTGGCTCCGTGCAGCCTAGCCCGTGGCCAATCATAGACTGCCAAGCCAGTGGTCTGAGGCGAAAAGAGATGGTGATTCATCAGGCTGGCTGCTACTCCAAGCCATCCACCCCTGGTGCCTGGAAGTCTGCTCCTAGCTGAGTCAAATGACTTCCCCCTCCCTGCTACATTTGGCCTTCCAGTGACCTGACAGAAGACCATGTTTTAGCCACCCGAACACAACCGAACGCGATTCGAATTGAACGAACTGTTCGGCCATTTCGTAGTTCGGTGTTCGGTTCCGTTCGGTGTGTTCGGCCATTTCGTAGTTCGGTGTTCGGTTCGGTTCGGTGTGTTCGCCATTTCGGTGTTCGGTGTTCGGTCCGTTCGGTGCGTTCGTGTTCGTGTTCATGTTCGGTTGTCCGAACAGGCCGAGTTCGGGCCGAACACCGAACTACCGAACCGCGTTCGCCCATCCCTAGTGACCACAGCTACCTGGAGCAAAGCAGTTTATCAGGAGAACGTTTTACACACAAAGGTTCTGGGAGAAGTTCTATGCAGAAGTTCAAAGATCTGGATGTTTAAGATCTAGGTGAGTGATTTAGACACACAGAAAGTTCAGAATGTAACAGCAAACATCCAGGAGAAATGTGTGTGTAAAAACACCCATTGTTTACCCTCAGTACTTGAACTAAGGAACACTCAATGAAACTGAGACTGCTTTCAGATGAGCAGTTCTACTGACCAGCTTTTCAGGAAGCCCCATCAAGGCTTTTCAGGAAGCCCCATCAAGGCTTTCCAAATATGGCTTGAAAGAAACTGCACAAGCAACAATTTCTATGGCAGCAGGCTACTTCTAGTGAGTCTAAACACACCTCATGTGGCTTTTCAAGAAGCACCTCCTTCAACCCGCGCTCATCTAAAAACAGTCTAAGAGTGATAAAAGACACAAAGTCAGCATGCCAGGTACATAGCTGGGGGCGGGGCTTCCCCTGGCCAGATCAGGCTGGGCCACTCGACAGATGTAAACCTGACCAGGCCAGCCAGTGGCTCATCCCCCTCCTACCACCCCAGTGGGGGAAGAGAACAGACGGGTGGGCAGTCCTGCCCCTGGTGCACCCTCAGCATCTTACCCCCCACCATGATGAGCAGTCATGGTGGCCAATCATGGGAAGTCATGATTGGTCACACTTTTCTTCCCACCCCCACCCCAACACCAGCTACAGACCTGAAGGGGGTTGGGGTAGCAGCAGCACCACAAGCGGCTGGACCAGGCAGGGCCCCATCAGACTGTGAGTTTGCCAGCCCGTTTCCCTCTCCCCCTCCCCCAGTTGGAGGAGGGGGCAGGGCAGGACTGGTGCTCCAGCAGGGACTTCCTGCCCAGAGGGGCCAAAGGCTTTAAGATGCGAGACAGTGGAGGTGCAGCCGTGGGCACAAGTGTGCGCCAAAGGGTCACGCCTAAGGGCAAAACCCTTAAGGGGACCCTTTAGGGGCTTTTAGGGGTTTAGGGGAGATGCTGTGAGGGGAAGGGGAGGTGGAATGGGGTGTGGGAGAAAAATTGGGGGGAGGGAGTGCAGGGAGCACTTGCTCCGGGTGAGAGTCAGGTCAGTGCTCCCAGCAAGGAAAACCACATGGTGGCAGCTNTGGGGGGGGGGGATGGGAGGGGCGAGTGGTGAGAGCACCGGGTGGGAGTGGGGGGTATATGGGAATTTTTTGTCGCTGTTGTTTGTTATATTAATTGTTATTTAGAATATGAGGGGATTAGGTTTTGTATTTTGTGAGACAGATGATGTAAATGAGTTATGTTATAAGATAGGGTATATGGAAGGGACCTCTCCTCCGGGTGAGAGCAGGAGGGGGTGAGTGGAGGGGGGCACCCCCCTGGTGGCAGCAGGGTGGGGGATGGGAGTGGGGATGGAAGGTTATTAATGTTGAGTAGGGTGGGTAGTAGAGCGTGTACATCAGACTGTCATATGTTATATGTTCATCAGTCTGTCATATGTTATATATAATGAACTATGGGGTTTATATGATTGTTGTGGATTGTATTCTTAATCTTGGGCCTTATGCGGATTGTGCTGGCCCTGTGAATCTTATGTTTTTGTATATGTTTCATTTGTTGTTAGCCACCTTGAACCACATTAGTGGGAGATTGCGGGATACAAATTAAAAATGAAATGAATTGAAATGAAATGGCTGACATTCATGGTGCCCCTGATCCGCAGTGGAGGATGGTGGTGAGAACAGTTTATTGTGGGATTTGTTGCCAGAGGATTTAGTCAAAGCCAGTATCATAGCTGAATTTAAAAAAGGATTGGATACATTCATGGAGAATAGGTCCCTTAATGACAATTAGCCAAGTTGGTTTGTGGACATAACCTCTGACTCTCTGGAGCTGGGAGTGAACAGGACCACCTCACCCTCCAGATCCTGGATTGGCCCCTGTGGTCGGCCGGGGGCGCCCTACTCGAGGTTCCCCAGGTTTCCCAGGTGTCAACCGTGAGGAGGGTGTTTTCTGTGGCTGCACCGTAGCTATGGAACTCCCTCCTGTTGGAGGTCCGCTTGCTTGACCACCGACCTCCCCTCTTTCCATAGACAGTGTAAGACCTGGCTGTTCCACCGGGCCTTTACCAAGGGAGATGGGGTGGGTGGGTTGGGTTAGGGAGGGTTTGGGTATGGGCTATTTTAATCTGGGGATTGTAGGTTGTTTTTAATTGTATTTTAGTTAAGTATTTTAAATTGTTGTTAGCCGCCCCGAGATGTTTATAGCAGGGGGGGGGGGGCATATAAATGTTAATAATAAATAAACAAACAAACAGCAGGGAATGGATCATTCCATTAAGACATGAGAATGGCCACTGTTGGAGACAGGATCCTGGGCATGATGGATCATTGGCCTGTACCAATATGGCACTTCTTATGTTCTTATGACTCAATTAGTCATGTAATTTCCAAAGTCAGGACCCAGTCCAAAGTCAGGACCCAGTCCAGGTTAGATTTGACCACAGCACTAACTTGAAATGTAACTGATTTAATGCATAAATATTAATGCCCGCGTCCTACATTATATACTCAGAGTCCCAGTGGTGTCTGTGTTTGTAGGAAGAGGGTCTTACATGATACATATTTTAGAGACTGCATACATAGATTATTCCAAAGAAGCTTTCGGATGCTGGTTCCGAAATAGTTCTTCAATTCATCTATTCCTTGTGAAAGAAACAAGACACTACTACCATCTCCTTAAGAAGAGTCACTCAGCATAAAAACTAGCTATTTCTTTGCCTGTGTTCCAGGATTGATAGACCTCCCCTTTGTCTTTTTAGAATAATTCTCTTTCTCTTTCATAATGAGGGATCTTCAAATGGTTTAGAAAATGGATGATTATCTAAAATTGCTCTAGACACAGCCATACTTCTTTTCTCTTCCTTCACATCAATCCTCCGCTGCACTCTATCCTATAGCTAAAACGAATAGTACATTTTCTATTCGCAGTTTGTCCGTTTGGCCACAGTTTGGCCATTTGGTCGTTATCTAAGATTGCTCTAGACACAGCCATACTTCTTTTCTCTTCCTTCACATCAATCTTCCTCTGCACTCTACCTATAGCTGAAACGAATAGTACATTTTATATCTGCAGTTTGGCCATTATTTAGCCATGATAGGCTTACCACGACCTTTAACCAGCAAATCAAATAACTGGATAATATTACAACAGTTAACTGGTTTACCATATTACTATTAGTGTATTAACACGTTACAATGTAAATCAATTTCAACATTACAATTTTTATTTCTGGAATTCTGCTTGTTGGTCATTTGCTCTGTTTGTAGAATCTGGTAGCCAGTGGGAAACTGACTAGTTTCACTAGTCTGAAACCAGGTCAGTGGGTGTGTATGTGGGGAGAGGAAACAGAAAAGGAATTATGAGCAAATTGGAGTAGACAGTGACCACAGAACTGATGGGAAAATGGTAATATGGTAAATTGCACACAGCTATACATAGTGGCGGATAACTGTTTAAGTTCTACTCCATATTTTGTTTCCTTTTTTCAAAATGTAAGAAAGTAATTCTATAAACTCCACTACTTCAAAAAACATAAATCCTGTGTTCTTTCCTGAAATCTTACATCAAAACTCACTACTTTCAGTTAGCCATCTTTCAGATAACAAGGATAACAGCTTCACATTTATATACAATAATCCCTTACAGTTCCAAGATCTTCCTCTTGGTTGTGTGTTTCTGAAACATATGAATTAGAACACCTTGCTGTAGCAGAGATGGTCTTGCCTGTATGTAAATTGTGTCATGATCGCGGCCTGAATTAACTCTCACTGTCTCTTGTCACACTGGAAATTAGCTTAAACACTTCTTTATTAACAAGCTATCTCATTACAGTTTCTCTGTCAGAAGGCAATCAATGGGGGTGATCCCATGCCCTGTGCACGCCGTGCTGGATGCTGGACGTACTGCCGGTGTGAATGAGGTTCTGCCATGACTTCACTCACCAATGACAGGGCTCAATATCCAGCCCCTGGTTTAAATTAAGATTCTCAGTGGACTGGGGCCTTCTCCATCTGCTTAGGAGTGACACTTTCGGAAGTAAGTGGCAGATCAGGGTAGAACATTGCTTGAAGCAAATGGGTCTCTTGTTGGATTATATTGACAGCATTCCCCAGGGAGCGGCTCGAAAGATGATTCTGTCTAGACATTTTGATATAGCTAGACAGAATGAGGTAGCGGTGATTAGGGATACCCTTTTTCTAAGGGATTACCTTACCTGTTTACCTTCCCAGGGAACGATGGTCAATTATCTGACTTCAGCTATTTCCCCAAGAGCGAAAAACCTGATTATGAGATTAAGAATGAATAGCCTTCCGACTGCCCTTCTAGAAGGCAGATTTCGGAAGGTTTGTTTTGAACAAAGACTATACCCTTTTGATATGCGCAAGGTGGAAACCTCGCTTCATCTGATATTTCATTGCCATCTATATGATGCTCTTAGGACTCAGTTCCTGTCGCCGTATCTTTTGAAATACTCTGTTAGGTTGGATGATTGGCTATTGCATTTCTTTATGACTGATGGGGATCCTGATGTCATCAATTGTCTTGCCCATTTTTTGGTTTCAGCCTTAAACCAGAGGGCTTTGTTTTTGGCTTATAAAGTTTGTGAAGAGACCGGTTCTGACAATCCTTCTGTAGATAACATTTTTTAAAAGTTTTATTTGGGTTTTAAACTGTCGAATTTTCTACTATGGACTGCTCTGCTCAAATCTTTTGTTGTCTGATTTGTTTACTATTACTGTTATTGTTTCATTTTCTATGTTTGTTTGTTTCAGCAATGGCGTTTGCCACGCTAATAAAAGTATTATTATTATTATTATTGTTATTATATCTAGCCTTGTCATTCATGAGTGAAGTCGTGGCAGAATATCATTTGCACCAGCAGTACTTCTGGTATTGGGCTCCTCCCTCGCTGTTTCTTTGTGGTCAAGTGTGAATGCACCCTGATCCCAGTCTCTGTGCTGGCATCAGTGCAGCCTCTTAAACGGTCCTCATCCAACAGGATCTCTTCCCTGCCACACTTGCCACCACTTTTTAAAGCTTGAAGTTTAATTATTCAGGTTTCAGTCTTAACTGAACGTACTTCTACTGAAGTCAATGAGACAACTCTGGAGTATTTAGGGGCATGGAGAATAAGACTTAAGGTCTCTGAATCCACTTATACAGTGTGTTAGCATTCCTCTTTTCATGCACTATTTGCATAGTTACACAATGATCAATGACTTATCAGTTACCCAAAGCTACGGTCAGATATCTGTGCTTTGAAGCAGGGCTGAAACGAGTAGTCTGAAAACTACTCACGAGTATTCATCCAAGTTCCAAGGACCCTCGGATGAATACTCAGAGTAGTTTCCAAGGGCAGGGACTGAGAAAGGGGCCAGAAGTGAGGGAGCCTGGGGGAGGGAATGGGCTGGGCTAGGGAAGAGAGGGTGGAAACCTTGTGAGGGTTGTGGGGGGTAGTGTACTCACAGTCTGGAGGGACTACAGTGATGCATGGCTTCTCCAGACTGTGTAAGTTTAAAAAACAAAAAAAACAAAGCTGGGTATGCTCAGAAGGGCCCCTTCTGAGCATGCTCAGACCTTTCCAAGATGGCGCCCACAGCATGCTGATTCTGTCAGCTTCATTTTGGAAAGGTTTGAGCCATTTGGTCATTTGGTCCTTCTGAGCATGCCCGGTGTTGTTTTTTTAAAACTTACCTGGCCTGGAGCAGCCACACATCACTGGAGCCCATTGGGAGGGCTCTACCCCCTCAGCCCTCAGTAGGTCCCCCATCCCCTTAGCATCCTACCCCTGAGCCCCTGCTAGGCCCCACCCACCCCTTTCCTGGCCCCTGCTGGCCTATTCTCTTCCTGGCCAGTGGGGGCCAGGGAAGGGGGAGTAGAAGCCTAGTGTGGGCATCTGGCTCCCTTCCCTGTACTTAGCAAAGGAGTTTCCGATTTCCAAAGTTTTGGGGACCATTCCTAAAAACTTCGGAACTCAGAAACTCAAGTCGAGTACTGTTAAACTCGTGATTTTCCGAGAAAAACTGAGGACCAAGTTTCAGCCCTATGTTTGAAGAAATCACTCATGCTTTCTCAGCTTGTGCCTCAAGTTTTCAGTTGCTTATTCAGCATAGTCATCCTAAGAATTACCTAGATCATCATTTTATAGAACACACTATAAAATGCAAAAGACCTTAAATCTTTACTACACTCCCAGTGTGCTCTCCTCTGTTAACTTACCTCTGTGGCTTTAGCTGTTATAAGATTAGATTGACTTTACAAGAAACCCAGATGTACAGGAATACCCTTTTCATGTTAATGGCAGTATCAGTAGAGTGCACTGAAGACAGAGCTTCCAAAAATCGTGAACAGACAGAATCAAATAGGGAAAATACTGGGGTGAATGGGAAGCAGTTTCTTATATTGAAACAATATTACTTAAAGCCACCCATATGACCCTGCAGTAATGTGTAAAATTGGGGAAGGCAGCTGGAATGGAAAAGAGAAAAATGATAAATCACTGATCACAGCCCTATTCCTGCAAAGCAAACACTGAAATCTTATACAAAACATAGTACTGAGTTCTAGAAAAAGAAAAAAGAAAAAGAACAAAGATTCATAGTATGGTATCTGCTCTTTATCGTTGGCTCCCAATAGCAACCAGTTAGTTAAAAAGAAACCTGATTAATATGCATCTCTCCATCGAAAAAATGGTATACCATGGATGAGTTATTCAGAATGCTACACTAGAGGTCTAAAAGTTCTTGCTTGTTGTATTTGTCCTGAAGAAAGCAAGCTTTAGAAAGATAATTGTGTGGTATCTGCATATTTTTAGCATAGACAAATATCATTTTAAGGAAAAAAATGTAGTGATGTTTGCAGAATTAAAAAGCAGCTCTGATGGTTGATGTTACTAGCCCTGAGCTCAATTTAATCATGGTATTTCAAAACTCTTAAGGCTTACTTTTTCCCAATTAAGGATTATGGACATTGGCCTTGTGAGCCTGCAGGGTTTTGAATTGTGCTTGTAGAACATTAAGCAAACATGGGTATCTCCAGGCTCACAAAGCTCTAATAAAACCATGTGTATATAATTAGATCAATCAACAGGAAACGTTATGTGATGTATGTCAGAGGTAGTCTCATAACAAGCAGCTATACAGCAGGCATTAATTGTATTCACCAGAGCCTCAGTCCACTCAAATATCACTTAGATCAATAAATGGTGACATTTGGGCAGGGCAAAGTGGAAAGCTATTACCAAAATAATTCATATTATTCTCCAAATCTTTTGCCATAGAACCTCTGTGAACCTCTCCACACCTGCCAGCTGAACATCTTCAACATGGAACAAGTCAATTAGGAGTGCTATTTATCTCTTCAAGATCTTAATTTTTGCCTCTTGGGGTACACATCAGTTTTCCTAATCAAAAATATCCAGCAAGATTGGGAACCATGCCTGGATATATAAACTTGATCATATTTAGAAAAGATAATTTGAACAAATATACTGCATGATAATGTTTTATTCACCTTGAAATTGTAAAAAAAATTCAGAGATAAGGCTTCCATAGTAGTGTTACATTAGTCCCTTGTACAATACACAACAGCATTGCATTATTGGCTTTAATCTCCCAACTTCCATTAATTCCCATAGTACCTTATGTCCTAGGCAAAATTTTTATATGAATGGTCCATTTAACATTCAAGGGATTAATAAAGTGCTTAAAATGAAGCAGGAATTTAGGTCCTTTACTGAGCACAGGATTCATATCATAACTAGTCTCACTGGAGTCAACACATTCAGTGTAAACAGATGGACAGCAACTCCACTTTTGTCCACACCAGCTCACTTCCCCCTTGGATTGAACGACATTTGAAGAACGACTGACTGCCAGATGTGCAAAGTGGAGCAGGCTGAGGCTGCTCTGGGACAGGTCTACAGGTGGCGCTCTAGAGGATGCCAGAGCACACCTTGCTGAGGGAGCTGGCCAAACCCACAGCAACAGGCAAGCACAGAACTCCTGTCCATCTAAACCAACCCGTGAGCCCTGGCCCAACACAGTCCCACCCAGATCATAGATGCCAGCAGACCAAATGGCCAGAGTGGCTGCTGCCATCATGTCCCATTGCCATGGTTACCAGACCAAGCTTCGGGGCCAGAGCGTAGGGTTGGTTCACTTGTCTGTTTCCAAGCTGGGCCTTTCCCAAAGCAGGGGGGAAGTCATGTTTCCTGCCTGTGTGCTCAGTTCACCTGTGCACTGGGTTGTCTGAAGGCCGACAAATCCATGCATGCGTGCAGCTCCAGTTTGCCTCACCCATGTGCCTGCTCTGGGGCTCCAGGCTGTTTGTCTGAGAACAGAACACCCGTTGTCAGGACTAATGGCAGCTAGGGTTCTAGGCTCATGGGTGCCCCATGTTCTTAAACTCATTCATCTTGAAATGCCAGGATTCCTTTTCCCCAACAACACCCTCCCAAGTGCTTTAACACATATACTGCCCTACAATTGATCAGTTTATAGTTCTGTCTTATGTTCCTG
Source organism: Sphenodon punctatus (assembly GCA_003113815.1). Taxonomy (NCBI): domain Eukaryota; kingdom Metazoa; phylum Chordata; class Lepidosauria; order Sphenodontia; family Sphenodontidae; genus Sphenodon; species Sphenodon punctatus. Next base: position 137,863 of record QEPC01012739.1, read on the forward strand.
AATGTGGCCTGAAAGCTAGCATACTCTCATCTCCAGAAGTTGATCCAACAGAAGATATCATCTGAACTATTTTGCCTCCATTTCTTACACCATCTCTTACATTTTTGACCAACACATCAACCACATTTTCTCTCTACACAACTTTGTCTAACACAAATCCATTACAGTATATAAATGTGTAGTTTGTGGGGAAATATGTAGTATGGTGTTAATACCATTCTACTGAAGGAGCAAAAATGTGATGATCCTTTATACAGTACTATAGTACATCTTAATAGCGATCAGGGAATTGATACAGCAATTTCTCCTTATAAACTTTCATGAATGTCCTATCACTTTATTGGGTTAGATATAGGAATTTCCCACAGAATGATCTTACCTGTTGCTTCTTCTTTTCTTTTGCTTGTGCTCAAAAAGAAGCCTCCAGAAGGAACAAACTGCCCTTTGGGATACATGCTAAGTTGATCCTTGCTTGCAATATTCCCGTAGAGGTTTTATCAGCTGTTGCCAACAGATCTCAAAAAGTCAAACCAGTCAAAATACCCAGAGACAAGGTAAACATATAATGACATAAGTAAAGAATGTTTATGCATACTAGAAAATGAAATATAAAACTGATATAACTATAATGTTAAGACTCCTCTAACTCTTGTCATTTTTCCTATATGGGGAATATTTGTTCCCTATTATCCTCAAAAGTGGAAACAATTGTAAAACTGGCTAATACCAGATTCAGAAGATGCTGCAACCTTTGATGACTTATCAGGGGCAGTAGGCTGAAGTAATAAAAATATCACCAGGAATTACTGAAACAGATTGGTTGGCCTGCTATCATTGGCCTAACTACATTTTGCAGTAATACCCATGTGGCCAAACTGGGGCAAATGGCTACCCAGTGTCAGGCCCCGCCCCTTGCAAAGAGGCAAGGGGAGAAGAGAGCACGAAAAACCCCAGAGGGACCCACCTGCAGCAGCGGGGCAATCCCCGCCACCGGCACTACGGCGGCAAGTACAAGCGCCGCCGCCCTCCTCAGAGGCACCATCGGCGAACGGAGCTCCGCCCCCCGCTCTCCTTGAGCAGCTCCGAGAGGTTTCCCCGCAGCAGGGGAAGACATCAGGCACCGGCCCCGCCCCCCTCCGACGCAGCACACGCATAGCGGCGCGAGGGGCGGAGCCAGGGGCGGGGCTTTTGGGCGAGGCTTCGCTGGGAGCCATAAAAACGCCGGCGGGGTAGCCATTCCCCGCCGGTAATCGAGAGAGAAGCTGGCCCCTTGATTCTTGTCTGCTATCCTGAGCTACTGCCTTGAAGCTAAGTGTTGACGTGTTTGAGTGATTGTGTGACTGTGTGTGTGTAATTGCCCTGCTGTTCCTCCTTTGCCTTTCCTGCCTCAGCAAGTGTGTGGGTGAGTCGTGTGCCCTCCCCCACTCCCTGCAACCCGTTTCCCCCTCCCCCCGCCAGGGACAGCATACCTTCCTCCACTTGCGCCCCCTTCCTGGTTGATTCATCCCCCTCCCCTTTCCCG
>QEPC01012739.1:153583-181775 GCA_003113815.1 Sphenodon punctatus
AAAGCACTCAACTTTAGTAGGGGTGATCCCTGGGGGGTTGGGGGGGTGTTAAACACCCCACCCCAGGGATTGGGTCTATACTTACTGGTGGCTGCAGGAACGCCGCGGCCGCTGGTGCTGGGGGGGTGGGCTCTTTTTTTTAACAAAAATCCAGGCTGGGCAGGGTGGGTGGGGGGTGTCCCCCCTTCCACCTGCGCAGCTTGGACTCGGGGAGGTTTTTTTTTTTTTTTACTTTTTTGGTGGGGCTTTGCTTATATTGCAGCCATTCATTTAAATGGCTGCAATGTAAAAAAATCCGGTACCTGGAATCCGGTAACCGGACTGGATTTACCGGGTTGAATCCGATAATGCCGGTACGCCCAGTACCGGCATTATCGGATTCTGGATTTACCGGTATTCCCACCCCTAATAGTTATAGACCGGTCCCTACCCCAAGGGGATTACAATCAAAGAGACAAGGGAGTGGAAGACAAGGGCAAGGTGAACATTGGACAAGAGTACATTCATGAGGTTGAGAAGGTGCAGATGGAACTTCCCCCCACCCCCCAAGAAAGCAAATGTCACTTTGGAACAATGTATGTAAATAGAAGTCAATGAATGGTCTGTGTTCATAGGGATTATAAATTAAGGGAAGGGGAGTATGGATGGGAGGAGTAGGTCTTGGGTTAGGATTTAGGGGTGGGAGAAATGGAGCTGTGTGGCTCAGTTTCCTTAATTATTTTCCCCTATACCATCCCTCAGGTGAACTCTGCCATTGATGTCCTCCTCTCTCCCAACTGCAGTTGAGACTGGGGGTGGGGGTGGAGGGGGTGTGAATGGTGGAAAGTTTGGGTTCTTCAATGTATACTAAAGGATGAGGCTGACACTGAAGCTTTCCCCACAGTCCGGCATGTGTAGGGCCTTTCTGTGGTAGATTCTCTTGTGTGCACTAAGGGCTGTGTTCACTTCACCCTCTAGAATTTCCCAATCAGGACACATGTAAGGTTTCTCTCCTGTGTGAATTCTCTAATGTATATATTGATTGTCCAACTCCTCCTGAAGCTTTCCTCACACTCTTGACAGTTCCAGGAATTCTTTCCTGTGTGGATTTTTATTTTTAAAATAGCAAATTTTAAAAGTGAAAGGAATCACATTTACATCTAATGTCTCCTTACCTAAATCAGACTTGAACCCTTGCCATGTCAATTTTCTTATCCTACCTGACCTACAGGAGCAACTGCTGATTTTACCTTTTTAATTTGCTTACAAAAAGCTTAGCTCACTTATTTTGCATGCCGGCAACATTGTCTAGTCTTTAGATTCATATTCACTGTGCTTTTTACTCATTGTGTATTCTACAGTAACATGTCAATTTTTATTAGTGGTCTTATGGCCTGTGGCCCCACCCACTGCCCCACCAACCCACCACCACTGGCTGGGGAAGGATTATGGCTACTGAGGACAAGGCTCAAGTCAATAGAAGTAATGGAAACCAGATCCAGGATGAGATAATGCAGCCACAATTATAAGGAGAAAAACAACCCAAAACTCAGCCAGGACTTTCCAGATGTTAGGGTAAAACAAGATGAGTAACATCAAAATGTCCTTTTAGCTGGAAGCCTTTAGCCAAGAAAGGTAGAGTTATATCTTGAACCCTGGGATACAAAAGTTCTGACCAGACAGAGGGTGTCAGAACAACACCCATAAGTCTTGTGAATCGAGTCATTTGCTGGGTTCCTGGGGCTCCTGAGCAGAAGACAATCTCTCCGACCTCAACCTGTCTGATTACTTGGGATTCCAAGGATGTCTGAAAAGACTGTAATTGGTCACCATATATCTTGTGTATTCTGCTTTGCATCAAGCCAGAATCAAATGTATCATTAAAGTCTTATGCAATTAAATCTGGAAAGCATGTGTCTAAGTCTTTGAGTCAGTCTGACAATAGGAGAAAAGATCATGCTTGAAACGACTATAACACCTTCTACTGTCCTATAGTATTTACTCACCCTCAGAATGCAAGGGGTGAGTTGCTCCATTCCTTAATTGTTGAGTGCTCCCAAAGGATCATTTTTATCAATTGCTCATCATCTTGAGTGGTTCTGTCACATAGAGTTGTACATGAGTTGTCAGTACCTACAGTGACAAGAGCATGGACATTTGCATAAAGATGGAACATCACTCTAGTTTAAAAATGGAATAGTTAAAAAAATTAAACCACAACAAATCACACAATGTTCAACATCAAACAGCCACAAATTACAAACAGGCATAGTCTCACTCCCCTTTTGATGACTAATAAAATTATATATTTTTAAAACTGTGTTATATGAGGCTTCTCCAGTAATGGGAGGGTCTAGAGCATGTCATATAGGCCTTTTTTACACAGACAACACCCACCCACAAACACCCATAAACACCCATCGGATGGGTGTAAGAGTGCCCGTGTAAACATCCACGAGTGGGTGGGTGCACATTCACGACCTACCCACCAACACCCACGGAGCAGCCGGGAAGGAGCCAGCATGCTCTGTGGGTGGAGATGGGTGGAGATGGGTATTCAACACCCGCCCGTCTGTGTAAAAACCAAAATACCCACACCCACGGGAACGGGTCCACCAAGACCACAGAGAAATGGCTAGAGAGGCCACACGGGGTCCCCACCCAGACATGCCCACCCAGGGAGACACCGGAGACATGGTGTCCCCACCGGACACCATGCCCACCCAGGGCTCCACCTGGGAGCCCTTAAAAAGGGATCTGAAACAGGACATGGGTGCGCCAGCTCCCAATATGTCTGGACGGAAAGCCGCTGACAAAATGAAGGGAGCCAGCACCGCAACTCATGCTGGACAGGCCAGGGTAAGCAGAGGGACCCCGGGATGCCTAGGGGAGGGGGGCCGGCTGCACGACCGGGGACAGAAGAAGGAAGGACTGCTAAACACAGCACACCCGTCCCACCACAGGTCCAAGGACATACCACGCCGCCCATGCCACCCGCAGCCACCCACTCCAGCACAGCCACAGAGCACAGGGAAGGGAATGTGAGCGACAGTGAGGTACGTGCAAGGTGACCCCAAGAACCCAGGTGGGGGGGGCCGCATGCCAACAGTGGAAAACAACCTGAGGGAGCACAGGGCAGGCAGCTGACAGCTAACGGTTTCCACCCCCACCCCCAGGACAGCACCCAGACACCCAGACACAGGAGCAATGCACCACCAGGGAGACAGCTGAGGAGACAGTGAGGAGGGCTTCCTTGACAGTCAGGTAAGGTGCCCATGCCCCCCAGGGGGAGAGGTAGGGTTCCCCCCACAAAGGAGCACACGGGGGCTGTGGGGCAGATGCTAACCCCTCTGCAATACCCCCAACAGGAGACGACCAGCTCAGCTGCCACCACAGCTACTGGGCAGGCCCCAAGCCACCAAGCTGGTAGACCCCCCACAAATGGTACCCAAAAGGGGGAGCCCTGGTCGAGACAGGGGACCAGGGACTTCATACTCATGTGGGGGGACAAAAAGGTCCAGCATGACCTGGTGCACAGCTACAAGACCATATAGGTCTATGAAGTCATTGCCCAGGAGATGCAGCGGCAGGGATACAATGGGATTTCACCCAGTGCATGCAGTAGGCAAAGAACTTGAGGTCCAGATATAAACATATCAAGGACAACAATCTCAAGTCCGGCCATGCCATGTGGACAATGGAGTTCCATGATGAGCTGGACCGGTTCCTCTGCATGGATGGGGACATAGTCACCTCCCGCTTACATGGCACCGCTTTCGTCAGAGGGCACTCACAACACCCCCCACCCAACCCCCCGGAGAAGGGGGAGGCCACTGCCTATGGAAAGGCAAGCCAGGATTTGGGAGGGGGTGGCCCCATCACACAGGGGGAGGAGGCACCCCGGGAACCCGCTCACTCAAACATCGTCTTCCATGTGCGCCCATAAGTCCACAGGGCTCCAGGCCACAGGGAAGGGGGGGGTGCATGCAGAGGCAGACGGAGACCTAGGATGCCTCCCAGGAAGCAGAGGAAAATGATCCAGGTAGGAACGCAACCAGGACCTGGAGGGGGGATGGGCCTGGGGGGAGAAGGGCCCCGGCCACAGCGACCGCAGCCGAAGTCAGGCATCAGGGATTGACTAATGGATCCACATTCCTATTGCAGCTCAAGGCTCCCTGGAGGTTCACGAGGAGGAGGTCGTGGAGGAGGAGGTGGTCGAGGAGGAACCGGAGGCACCACCGAGAGCCAGGCACCAGGACAACGATGGCAGGCCACAATGCACAAGGGATGGGTCCCGGCTGGTACCAGGGTAACAGACTAACAGGCCAGACACAGGGGCATCTCCTAGAACCAATACCCCCCTCACCTGACAGGGAACGGTTTGTGACCGGAACCGCTGAGTCACTGAGCCATACAGGTGAACAGCCTCTGAGGGATCTGCAGGGGGGGGGTCAAGGGGTGGGAACACATGACAGAACCCTAGGAGGAGCTGTAATAGCATGGACCCAGGTGAATGGGGCCCCTGATGAGGTGAGCTCTGTGGCCCGACAGAGGGGACACATTGCATGGAGCCCCGCCCAACCAGTAACATACACCATAAGGACAGACAGGAAGGGGGTGGGCACCCGCCTGGGCGACAGGGAGGCACAGCTATGGGCATAGAGTACAGACGTGTTACACTTCACACCCCAACCTGTTAACATCACTCCCACAGATGAGCGCCCCGGTCTGGCAAGGGAAGCTGCTTCCAGCAGTGCCAAGAGGAATCGGGAGATGCAGGCCCCGAACAGGTGGAGCTGAGAGGACCTCAGCAGGGAGCTGCTGGAGAAAACCAGAAGGTTAGCTGAGGTGCACGCAGAAGAACTCACCCGCACATGGGAGGTGCAAATAGGGGACGGGGAGAGGGACCAGAAGACAGTGGCAGCCATGCTAAACTGGTCCCGCACCAAGCACCTGTGGGACAGGCATCTGACTGCCTCCCTCCACCATGAGATGTGGCTCAGCAGAGCCAAGAGGGTGAGGGGACGTGTCTAGCTTGAGGGGACCTCCACACAGGCCCGTGACCTCACTGGGGGATGGTGGGGCTCTTACAGAGGGAACCCTGGCAGGACGCGCCCCCTCCAGGCCCGGGTGGTGGGATGGCATAAATTACCACCGAGGCACACACACACCCCACACACAGGTGCAGGTGACCCCACCTGCACTTTGGCCAACAATGGTTTCCCCAGCAGCACCCCTTCCCCAGTCTCGTTAATAGAGTCCCTCTTCCCCACATAGCCCTACAACACGAACCCATGGGGCTGCCCTTCCAGCCCGCACCTCTCCTGGTTCCTCCACAGCTGCCTCCAAGACCCCACCTCTGGGAACTATGGTCTCCCCCAGTGAACCTGGAACCTCCAGGTGACCGGCCACCCATGCCAGCTCCCCCACCAGCTCCGGTAATCCGGACCACATAGCTGTCAGGAAAGTGGGGGGAGTGGGGAGGGCATAGCAAAGAGTAGAGGGATGGGGGAGGGGCTGATGTGTGGGGAGCAATGGGAACAGCAGAGGGCCACAGAAAGGGCAGTGGTGGTGCAAGGCAGGGTGTAACACAGACCATACATTCCATTACCACAGGGTCCAGCACCCCAGCCTGACGTGAAGTGGCCTGCAGAAAATGAAGAGCCTGGGCCATCTGGCCACCGCTCCCAAAGGACAGTGGCTGCAAGGGCCCACAGGGGATCGAACCCTGGTGGTGCACCGAAGCTGGCACAGGGAAGGCCCTGAAAATAGTGACCCCCCCACAACCCTTTGTACAGAACCCCTAATAAACTGTGTTTTACATTACCACTCTGTTGTTCGGTGTGTCAATGGGGGCACCATGGTGGCAAGGGGTCGCTCCATATGCAGTTGAGGGCAGGGAATTCACAAGACAGGTGCCGAAAGCATGCATCTCTGCCCTGCAGGAAGCCATGTGGCAACAGTATAGCTCCCATGGCATGGTACAGGTCTGCACAGTTACATCAGTGTAGCACCGGGCATGCCACCGGAGAGCCGGTGAGGTGCCAAGGCCTGGTGCAGTTCACTTGCCATGGCTAGAAGGCAGTGGGTTACCCAGTGGCGCAGGGCACAGACCTCACTGGACCGGGGAACCCCTATGACCCAAACAAGAGGCCACAAGCAGATTGTGAGAAAAAACATAACAGGATTTATTGTTACCCGTTACATGGTATCGTGAAGGGTGGGGGGCTGTCAACAGGCCTACTCAGTTGCCTGACATCTGGGAAACAATGCACCGACCTAGAGCATCCCGGTTCTCCTCAGATATGCCCCGGAATGCACCACCCTGGACAGCACAGGACCCTCTCTCTGCACCAGTGGGGGGTAGTCAAGGGCAGCTGCCCTGTTCTTGCAGACATTGTGCAGGATGCAGGCCGCCAGTACAAAGGTGGGGGTATGCTGCAGATCGAACTGACTCCTGTTCATGAGCAGACAGCAACACCCCTTGAGCAGCCCGAATGCCTGCTCCACCATGATCCGAGCTGATGAGAGCTTTTCATTGAAGAGCCGGTGCTCCGCTGTGCGTGCAATGGGATAGGCCTTCATGAGCCACGGGCTCAGCGGGTAGGTGGGGGTCCCCTATCACCACTGGGGCCATGGAGACCCCCTCAATGACACAATACAGGTTGGGGGCTATCTCTCCGTCAAACATGCGTGCATAGAAGGAGGAGGCCCGCAGTATGCGAGCATCATGGATCCTCCCAGAGTTGCCGGTATAGACATCGGTAAACAAAGCCCGGTGATCCACCATGTCCTGGAGATTGATTGAGAACACCTACCTCCAATTTAGGTAGTCCATCTTGGCATGTGGGGGCCAGATGATAGGGATGTGGGTGCTGTCTATCACCCCTATGTAATGGGGGAAGCCCATGTCCTCGAAGCCGCGGATCACAACCTCTGGATCCCAGAGCTGTATGACCTGCTCGAGCAGTAGCTCAACTAGCAGGTCGCACATGTCATGGAGCGCCCTGTTTATGGTCGTGGTCCCCACCTCAAACTGCTCCCCAGTGCTCTGACAGAAATTGTTGGTGACCAGTCTCCACATGGCCATGGCCACACACATCCCTGGCGGCAGTGGATACCGCATGTTGGTTTCATGCCTCCGGAGGGATGGATTCAGGAGCTCTCCGAGCCGGGCCAACAGTGAGCGGTTCATGCAGAAGTGGTCCATCCATTCCTCATCCGTCCAGGTGGCCAGCATGTTCTTCCACCATTCATTGGTGTGAGAGCGCATTCAATTCAGCCTTTGCATTGAGACAATGACGCAGCACCTGCAGACATTGACAGTACCAGGCGCATGTCCTGGGACACCACTGTTCCGAACGTGGACCGTTGGCGGACAGCTACCTTCCGTGCCCACCGGAATGATGCAGCTTGACACAGGTTGGCCACTCTCCTGAGCCATACGCCATGGTTGTAGAAGCGGTGACCCGGCAGTAGTAGCTTGGCCCATTGCTCCAACACTAGCGCCAGGATCATGAACAGGGACCCGAGTTCACTGTGTTGCTGCAGTTTGCAGTGATTTTTTGCAGAATCAGCCAATCCTCACAGTGACAGGCTGAAATTGCAGTGAAACCGCAGTAGGAGATGTCTGCAGGATCTTGAAATCCTGGCTCAGGCATAAACTTGTCGCCTGACCCCAAACTAAAACTGCTGTTGCAGCTGCTACTGTCCGGGAAGTGTGACCACAACCCCCAAGGGTGAATAGGCCCCTGGGAGATGAAGTGTGGGTGGGGAAGTCGTAGGGTCCTATATTTTGAGGAGGGAGGTCTGGGACTTTAACATGAAGTGGGAGTTCTGGGGTGCTGAAATTGCAGAGGATTAAAGTGGTGTTTGATTAACAAAGTTGTGATTCTATGTCAGACCTGTTGAAAAAGCAAATTTGCATGTATAAATTGTTGCATAATTATGCAAATCAAGTTAATTATGCAAATTTTAATGCTCGCAGTGAATTTGCAGAATTTGGCTTCACTGGTTCCAGAATTTAAGTTTTTTTGGTGCAATGAACTTGTGTCCCTGATCATGAAGCAGGCAGACAGGACTGTGAAGAGGACAGCCCTCCCCTCAACAGGCACCATGGTACCATCCACAACACTCACACTTGCAGGGGGGGGCACCACTGGCACCAGTGCAGGATAACCTAGCAGATACCTGCCTAGGTGTTACGTCACCAGGGGACCTGACCAAGTGCAGCTGTGACTGTCCCCTTTAGTCACTCACCCTGTGAGCGGCCTCTGCATCTAGCAATCACCCGGCTGCGATCCATTCCCCCTGGCCCCAAGCCCTGTGCGCCCTGCACACCTGCACCGTGCCTTCCACGTCCCCTGCTACCCGTAGCCTGTCCCAGGGACAGCTGCACAGGGCAACCCGCTGAGCACACCCGACAACCCCCTCCACTGCACCTGCACCCTGTTCTGGACACTAGCACCAATGATCTATCACACAGTAACCTCGCTATGGCCTCTCATTCACCTTGCTCACACCACCTCTCACTCTACACCCCACGTCCGGCCACAGCTACCAGCACACATATATACCCTGGCAGCCCATGCTGTCTGCCATGCAATTTGTGCATTACCATGGGCATATTCTGAGCACCTGATGGGGATCCCCCTTCGGCGGCCCACCGCCACGTCCCCCTCTCTCGGACCACCTGGCAGCCATGGGCCTTGTGACGCTCAGGGGCTCCTCTGTGGACCGGGGCACCCCCACCCCCTGTGCCCCTGCAATGACCCCATGCAATCCCTGGCCAGGGCGCATCCATTCCAGCCTTTCTTTAGTCACATCACTTGAAAGCCACGGCAATGTGCAGCTGTGTCCCATCAAGATATGGTGCATGGAGTGTCTCATTAGCTCCCTGCTAGAGGCAGCCATGGCCTTGCTGATCTGTCATCGCTACTGCTGGAATGCACCCTCCAGGTGTGTGGGACAGGGATTCACAGGGCTTTGCAGCCATCCCACTATCAGCTGTGAATGGCTGCAGCTCAGCTAGCGCTGCACAGCTTCTCGCACCTCGCCAAGCACAGCTGCTCTCACATAGGATCCCTGTGCAAACCTCAGAGTCGCCCTTGGAACGGTCATGGCTGGGTGCGCAACAGGCCCCAAGGCCAGCAGTGGTGCAGGGGAGGAGTGGTCACCTTGTGCCAACATGCTTTGGGAATGCTGTGGCAGAGCCATGATGTCCAGCTGCTGATGAGCAACCCCCTGTCAGTGACGATGGCTTCGATCTCCTGTCGCGGTACATGTAGGTGATGGGCCATACATTCGGGAGTCAATCTTTCAGGAGGTGTGCCGGGGAGTTCAGCTTCACCCTCCTTCAACAGCCTCTTTGGGACCAACCAGCCACAGTTGTAGTGCCCTGGACTGCACTGGAGATTACGGCTGTCCGCCTGGTGACTGTACTTCCAGAGTATGGGCTGGCCCTCCAGGCTGGGGATGCCCATGTTGCTACTGACTACACCGGCATCCTACTACGTGCCTGTGATGTCTCCCATCCATGATCAGACTGCCAGGCACTTCTTGGGGAGCTGGGTCTGCTACCCACTGATGTTGGAGGACCCCTGCTTACTGGGACCCCAAGGACATGTGAACCTGGCACCCTGTCAGTCGGACCCCATCGCTGCTTGCCTTCACTCCGGCCCCCATAGTCCTGTAGCATTCCGGACTGCTTCCTTCCCTCTGGGGGTGGCTGCAACGGGGCCCCTGTGTGCTGGTTGTGGGGAATGGACATGACCCCCTGAGCACCCCTTCGCCGGGCCTCTGTTTATCAGTTCCCCCCTTTCATCCCATCATTAATAAAGTCTAAGGCTTTGCCTGTACCACCTTGGGTGCATTCGTGTCTGTGTGCGATGCCACATGCTCCTCCCCTGACTGCAGCTCTGTTCTTGTGTTTGGGTTCCTGTGATGGGGGTCCCTGCAGGTCCTGCTCTGGATGACTGGGGCTATTGGGTGGCATACAGTGGTGCATGACGGCTTCCCCTATGGGCTCCATGATACCTCATGGGTTCTCCCCTTGTGGGGGTTGTGGGCCCAATGTGTCCCATTGTGAGCGCTGTCTTTCATGTTTTAGTGGCTAGCTGCTGTCCTTCTTCCATGTGCAGGCACCCTTCCTGTGGCCTACCCCCTGCTTCTCCATGTGGCAGTGTTGCGTGCTGCCTTGGTGTCTTGGCTGGGCCATCGTGGTGTGTGTTTGGCAACTGTGTGCTGCTGATGTCTCATGGAGGTGCTCTCAGTTGTACCCCCAGCACTGGGGGGGGGACATCAGTGGGCCCCATCCCATCCCTAGCAGCTGGTGTTGCCCTGTGAGCCTTTGCACTCACATACTGGGCTGTCTGGTGGGGGATACCCATTGGTTGGCCACCCCTCCTAGGCTGCCCTGTCTTCCACCGCTCCTGGTGCCACCTGTTGGTTCCCACCATTTGCATTGTAGGTGATGGATGGGCATCAGGCCCAGCGGGCTGCTGACCATGAGTGTGGGCTGTGTACAGGCCTGTTGCTGGCCGCCCATGGTCCCCCTTGGTGTGAGCGGGTGGGGTGCTGGCTTGGGTGTCTGCAGCCACTGCATGGGTTATGCTTGCTGTGTGGTTACCAACCCCTGCTGATCCACTCCCTTTCCGTGTACCCTCTCCCCTTCTCCCTCCCTCTTCTCCCTTCTGACACGGATGACTGTTCTCCGCCTGGCACAGATGGCTGGCCAGCTGCAGCGTGCGGCCTCGGATCTCCGTGCTGGGCCTGCCTGTATGATGAGATCAGTGAGCGTGCTGCGTGTGTGCGGGGCCCTCTCCCCGGGTGCCTGTTCAGGGTTTCACGGTGTTGGGGCCCACTGTCCCGTCCTGATGGCCCCTTCTCTCCATCCCTTAGTACAGGCAATGATTGCCGAGTGGACCAGGGAGCAGGAGGAGGTTGTGCAGCTGCTGATCAGGTGCACCACCTGGACCGCGCCCAGGCAGATCACTGAAGCTGGGTTCGGGGGTGGCATCCCTATTGAGGTCGGGGCCCCACACCAGGGAGCTGTTGCTGCTGCCCCATCTCACTTGGACCATTCCCATGTTCCACGCCCTTTGCCCCCTTCCCCTGGTGTGTGTCTTGTTCCTCCATGTGGCCTGGACTCTTGTGTGGGCACCTTTTGGTAGTTGTGGCACTGTTGCCTGGCAGGGACCGGTTATCCCGCTCCCACCTCTCCCTCCTGGCGTATGTGCAGCTGCTCTGCCATATCCTTTGGGGGTCCGCCTGCTGTCCCTGGTCTGGGTTGTTTGCAGCCAGTTGGCCATCTGCCTTGGTTCCCTTCTGTCACCCACCAGCCTGGTCTCTGTCCCCCCTTCCCCCCTGGTGCCTTGTCTGGGTCTGCCCCCCCCTGCCATTCCCTGCCAGCCCGGCTGTCCTGTGGGTTTCCATTCCTGCTGGCATGACTGCATGTGTCCGGTTCCCAGATCCTTGTCCGGGGGCCATGGAATTGTGGGGGGGTCCTCTTCCGGCATGTGTGTGTGTGTTGGGGTCCCCTGCTGCATCAGATCTCTGCCCCCCTCCCCTGTGTCCCTTCCCACCACACCCCCCTGCTGGGGCCCCCTGCCTCCTTAGCCATTAAGTCCTTCCCTGTGTGGTTGTGTGCACGGTTGTCTGTGGACAGTGTCTGGTGGGGTGGGGGGACCATGGTGCCTGACTGTCTGGGCCTGTCATGGGGCTGGCTGGGGTCTGCTACTGTGTGTCTCCTGTCATCCCAGCCCCCTCCTGCCCCACCCACATGGGGTCTGGCAGTTCATGGTTGGAGCTAAATGCCATGGCTTTGTTTGCCCTCAGTCATCCATGTTGTGCCGTCGCTGTGCTGGGTGGGGCTTCCCCATCATTTGGTGTCTCGCATGTCCATGTAACTGTCGTGGGTGTTTTCTCTGTGTTTCCTGGGATGGGTGTTTGGCCACTGCGTGTGTGCCAGCCCATCCCCTTCCATCCTACAACCCCCCATGGTGCCGTCCATGTAAATATCACCCAGCTCGCACCGCCGGGTGTGCTCCCCCACCTATCTCCACCCACCAGGCCTGCCGCAGCATCCATGTAAAAAGGGCCATAGAGTACATTTGGCAAAAGATCTATTTTACCTTTACCTTAGAGGAATATAATATACTCAAAAACATTTCACTACCAGTGAATTATAAACTCAGGTCAACTTGGTAAAGTTAATAAATGGATTTATCCATGCTGCAGGCAGTTTTGCTTAATCAACTGTCTTAATAAGTGATCCAGACTTATTATGCAACTATCTGTTACAAGGATTAAATAAATAAGTCAATACATAAACAGAGGGTATTTAATAATTTGAACCACTTTCTCACTTTACATGTTGTAACTATGTCCTTAGAAAGATTCTCACATAACTATTGGTTTGTTGTTAGATATTGTTTTGGTGAATGGAAATTTAATGGTTACTATATCATCTGCTTTTAAAATAAAGCAGTTTTGAAAATAAAGCATAACAACATTTCCTGTAACAGTTAAGCCATTAGATTAGGAACACTGAACATTTACTTTGATTTTGTTCTCACTTTTTATTTTACATTGCTGTAACACCAGACATTGGGTATTTTCAGACGTGACGGGCCTGGAGGCCCGCCACGCTGAACCCCGTACCGGGATCTCTCTCATATCCCAGTCTGTGATGAAGCCGTCCATCCTTCAGATTTCCAGCTCCATCACTGTGGTGAATCAGGGAGGGGGCGGGGTTGCACGGTGTGACAAGTGGCTGCACAGCCCCACCCTCCCATGCTCCCTCGGCCACCCACCCATGGGGAGATGGGTGGGCATGGCAGCCAATGCAGCCACTATGCCTGATCCTGTACCGTGGTTTGGGGCGCAATTCCGGACCGGGGCAGTTACATTTGCCCCTTTCCAGATTGTGGCCACTCTAACCACGGTTCTCAACCTCCGACTGGCCAGAGGTCCAGAACCATGGTTAGGTTTGACCCCTGCCAGAGATTCACTGTGGTGAACATCTGGTGGGGGTCAAACAGACATTCATGGGAACACCGCCACCACAGGGGATCCACTGTGGTGAAAGGCGTTTTCGTAACATCTCAAATTACCCTTTGTTTGCAGAGGCACTCTTGATCTACCAATGTTAATCAGGTAAATGTGCACATATGGGGAAAAAATACTACAGTTAGATAGTCAATTTGAACGGTAAGATGTTGGATGGCTTTTATAAAATGAGGGGAAATGTCGCGTTGTGCCTCAGTTTTCTCAAAGAGAAAATGTGCCAAGTGGCCTAGCCAGACATAATCTCATCTAGATTAGGGCAACTCTTTTACCAATTCTAGAAACTGAATTTATACTGTGCTTAGAAGCCAAAGCTGCTCAGCAGAGTAATGTAAAGACAATATATTTATAAATGAGGCATGAAACAAAGAATATTATAAAAATAAAGCATAGTTTACTTAAATCCAAATTAAAAGTATCAGTAGGTTACAAAGAAGAGTATCAGTAGTCAGTCAAAGATAAATGATCTAAATAACATTTCTGTTTTTAAGGAAACAGATCTAAAGCTAACATATGCTTAATTCATTGGCTCAAATGTATCAAAAGAATATACTTTTATATTCACCCAATCCTGTCCCATACTGCCATCATGAAGAGAAAGAAACCCCAACGTCAGTTCAGGATCTCAATCTGAAAAAGCAAAGCCTGTGTCTGGCTTCTTATTGCAAACTGTCAGTTTGAGAAACTGACGTAGATGACATCAGTTACTATGGAAACACACAGAATTCTAACTGGTTCTCTTCAAAATTAATTGTCATGCTACAAAGAAAACTGAACACAGTTTCTTAACCAATTAGGTGAAGCAGCTGTGCCTGCTAGCTAAGAAAACTTCTACCGTGGAGATGTCTGTCCATGGGGCCATAAATCAAGAGGCCCAGTTCTTCCACTAGCTAGCATATGGTCAAAGATTCACTGAGACAGCGAACTGATAAGAGTCTAGTCTGAACTAACACAAAAGGAATTCATTGAGAGATCACCATACAAAGGCTGAAAATCAATACATTGGACACAAAGTCAATACATTGAAACACAGAATCAATACATTGGAACACAAAGTCAATATATTGAAACACTAAATCAATACATTGGAACACAAATGATCAAAATATATGCTTAATACATGAAAGATAGACAACTGAAGAATTCATAGCTGTGTACAATGAGTAGAAAGGTTTGTTAATCTGTGCTTGAAAATCTGTAAATATATAAACTGCTGTGGTAGATAATTTTTAAAAAGTTTAAGTTACTAGAAAGGCAACAACCAAATCTACAGGTCTTCCTGGTTATGCTTGGCTTGCCAGTACATGCTAATAAGAATAGATTAAATTTAACTAGCTACACTTCTTTTCCTAGTAAGTCCCTGAATTTGCTACCAGTTCTGGGTGAAATCCTGGTCCCACTGAGATCGATAAGAGTTTTTTAATTTGAGTTCAGTGGAGCCAAGATTTAACCCATAGACTAGATCAGCTTTAGCTAATGATTCAAAACAATACAGGGTAATATCAGACGGGATGGGCCTCTTGGCCCACCACGCTGAACCCTGGACCGAGATCCATCTCGGATCCTGGTCCCTGATCAGGCCATCTGTCCTTTAGTTGCATCGGCCTGATCTCTGAAGAGGATTGGGGAGGGGGAGGGGCTGCATGGCATGACATGTGGCCACACAGCCCCCCCCCCGTGCTCCCTCGGCCACCCGACCATGGGGAGATGAACGGGTGTAGTGGCCAATGAGGCCACTGCACCTGATCCCGTATCGTGGTTCAGGGCATGATTCTGGAATGGGGCAAGGTAACCGATGTTACTTTTGCCCCTTTCCGGATCGTGGCCAATCTAACCACAGTTCTGGACCTGCGGCCGACCGCAGGTCCAGAACCATGGTTAGCTGTGACCCCCGCCAGTGATTCACTGTGGTGAACATCTGGTGGGGGTCACACAGATGTTCACAAGATCACTGCCACCACATGGGATCCACTGTGATTCAGTGCGATGAATAGCGATCTCCTAACGTCTGAAAATACCTATAGTCTATATAGGGTTTGCACCACAATAACTAAATTAGCTCGAATCCTTACTTTTGAATATTTTGTTGTTCAATTAGTTTGAATCCTTACTTTTGAAATTTCTTTATAGACAAGTCTAAATTAATATGCTTCCGAAGTACTGAATATCCATCTCAGAAGGAGGGGAGTTAGCGAAGACCAATTAAAATTATTTCGGGCATGAAAATGCTCTCCTCTAACAAAAAGCTGTCTACCTTAGGGAGCATGGGAGGAAATTATAAAAGTATACAAAATAATGAGTGATACAGAGAAGATAGTTAGGGAAATACTCTTGTTATCTCACAACATAACATGCAATGAAATTAAAAGTAGGCAAATATAAAACAAACAAACAAAAAAAGAAATACTACTTCACATCATGTGGAAGTGGACTGTGGAGAACATTTGCCCTTTATAGAGTTGAGGTCATGATTTCAGTGGGATTCAAGGGGAGATGGAACACCTATGTGGATGCCAGGAATAACTAATTCTATCCAGGATAAATAAGGAATGCTTATAAAACTTCATGCTTTAGAGCTAAAACCCATCTCTACAAGTCAGAATGTAATTGCCTTCTATGGACCTGGGTGACTTAACACTTGATGACGTCCCTGTAGGCTGTGGGTTCAAGTCCTCATTGGTCTCACCCTGGATGGCCACCTGTGGCCCACCCACCTGTGAATGGGTACTTGATCAACTGGACTGGAGAAGTCAGAGGTAGTCAAATTTGATCCTGGCCACATCACTCTTCGTGCACAGTAGGCCACAGAAATTGTTATGCCTTGGCCACACCAACCCAATGGGTCACACAGCTTTGATTTTATTTAATTTTTTTACTACAAAGTATCAAATGGCTCTGATCCAGCACAGCTATTCCTATATCCTTAACAATGAAAAAAAAAATGTTGTTGGAAGTTGGAACTCCATAGTGATTGAAAATTTGCTAATTTGCTAATTTTCAATTAAGCATTCTTTGCTTATTTATTAGTTTTCCAATTGTCCACCTTAATGTTACATCTGTTGTCAAAATTTAAGTGACTTTTATGCAAATGTAACCCTGAGATTTCTGTACAGCATAATTCATAGTCTTCAGCTACTTTCATGTATCACTTGGGAAACAGGTTTTCTTTTCAAATCAAAGCATCATATTAAAGAAAAATAATTTAAAATGGCAGTACTCTAACTTTTTAACAATTTTATTTATTAATATTACAAAACTAATTATATTTCTTATATGTGAACATATATGCGATATAGGGTGATTTCAGACATCATGGGCCACCAGGGCCGCCACGCTGAACCACGCACCGGGATCCGTTTCGGATCCTGGTCAGGAATCAGTCCGGCCGTCCTTTAGATGTGCCGGCCTGATTCCTCCTGGGGATCGGGGAGGGGTTGCACGGCACGACATGCGGCCGCACAGCCCCGCCCCCCCACACTCCCCCAGCTGCCCGCCCTCTGGCAGATGGGCGGGTGAAGCGGCCAATTCAGCTGCTGTGCCCAATCCCGTATCATGATCTGGGCCACGATCTGGCTGGGCTGCAGGGTACAGATGTAACCTGCGGCCCGGCCCGGATCGTGGCCAATAGATCACGGTAGGTGTCGATCCTACCACGATTCTGGACCTCCAGCCAGCCGGAGGTCCAGAATCATGGTCATAGGGATTCCCACCAGGGATTCACTGGGGTGAACATCTGGTGGGAACACCAACAGATGAAACGGTGCAAACGGCCACCACAGGGGATTCACTGTGGTTGACCGTGGTTTCGTTTCATCTGAAAATACCCATAGATAACAATCATCCTAAGGACTGATTTATCAGATCAAGATGATCAAAATACTATAGATGTCAGTTTGTTCTTATGCTTGTTTATTTAATTGTTTATTTGTTACACCTTAAGTAGAAGGAGGAAATATTCATATATGAATACAGGAAGTAAAATGTTGACCCTCTCATTAACTGTTTATATAATCTTGCCTATGTCAACACACACTTGTAGAAAAAGATTTTTACATTTCACAACAGTGCATTAAATTAGATACTACTAAATAGTACTCAATGTGCCTGTTCACAGTTTTTAGCTTTAAAAATAATTTGGGGTATGGTAGTTTCATCATTAGTTGGTAGGTTGGCCAAGACTCATTGGACAAGATAAGATATTGGAGCATAATATGCATGAACAAATTTAAGAAGGAAATCCTATATTCAAGACAGGTGGGTAGTCATCTGCTTTCAGGAGGATTCTTATCTGAGTAAGGGCTTCAGAATTCAGTCCAAGAAGTCATGAAAATATTGAGAAACTTGGACTTTACATTGAATGGTTTCTAATACATGTGACAATTTATGATTGTATCTGCTCTAGCATGCATTTCCAGCTAATATCTGACATCACTTTTACTCTATTAGATGTGCTTACACTGTATATGGCAATACCTGTGACATTAATAAATATGACTATTCTCTTAAAAAACAACCCCCTTTTTTAAAAAAAAAACTATTGTATTTTTTTTACTAAATACAGAATTATTATTTTTCTGACTGTGGCTTATGAACCAAGGTATGTAGGTATTGTATCTTCACAAACAATTAATGCTTAGAAGGTGTTTAACAGGAATAAAATATTCAGAAAATTTAATTAGATAATGGGTGCCTGAATTATTTTGATGCCCATTTATAATGTGATGAAAATATTCTCACAGCCATCTATATTGTCTAGTATCTTAGATACCATGCCACTGCATTTGCATTTCTGTAACAAAAGACTTCATTTTCTTGAAACATGTTATGGCTTGGCCTCATTAATTCAGAAAAAAGAAAATACAATTAAAGAAGTCTTCAGGGGTTCTAAAGTCATCTGAATTTTGTGCTAGTTAATGACATGCTGTATTATTAGCTTAACTTAATCCTGTTACTCTGCTGTGTTATATAGGAACTATCCACATTCTCATCTAAGTGTTTTCCTGTAATTTCATAGAATCTCTATGAGAGAAATTCAGAGCTAGGGTCAGAGAAGCCGTTTTGGTTTTATGAATGCACCATAGAAAATAAAACTGTACATTCAAATTTTACTTCTTTACTGACCAAAGGTAGCCTTTAAACTCTAAAATGCATGTTGACAATATTTTATCTACAGCGTTCATGGTATCTATTCCTTTCTAACTAAGACATAATAATAATAATAATAATAATAATAATAATAATATAGCACCAGCAATGCCTGACACTAAACAGTCATGATTATGCATAGGTGCCTGCCCTGAGAATCTTACAATTATAGAATCATAGAACTGTGGGGTTGGAAGGAATTTCAAGAGTTATCCAGTCCAGCCCAATGCTCAAAGGCCTACATCACCATAGGCAGATGCTTGTCCAGTCGGATTTTGAAAACATAAAAGGAAGGAGATTCTACAACTTCCCCAGGCAATTTATTACATTGCCCAAAAGTTCTTACATTTAGGAAGTTTTTCCTAACATCTAACCAAAATCTACATTGCTGCAATTTAAGTCAATTTCATCATGTTCTATCTTCTATCACAATGGAGAACAAATGTTCACTACGGGTAATTTCAGACATTACGAAAACACCACTCACCACAGTGAACCCCACTGGATTCCCTGTGGTAGTGGCGTTTTTGGGAATGTCTGTTTAGTCCCAGCCAGATGTTCACCACAGTGAACCCCCGACCAAAATTAAGCTTGACCACAGGACTGGGATTGGAGAGCGATCCCGGTCTGGGGTTCATTGTGGCAGGCCTCCGTGCCTGTCATGTCTGAAATCACCCTATGTCTTTTTGTCGCATCCTTTTTGATATTTGAAGAATACTGTCATGTCCACCACCCTCACCCCCTTATTACTAAAGGATCAAGATATCTTATTCTGGATAGTATTTATATTTTTTTTAATTTTATTTATTTATTTTAATTTTAATCTATTTATATCCAGCCCCTCCTGAGAACAGCTCGGGGTGGCTAGCAATATTAAAACCATAAAAATACAATCATATAAATTTAAAATAATCATAATAATATTAAAAACAGGGCTAGGCCACAATAAAACAATAAATAAGGGTAAAAGGAGATTAAAACCTCCCCTAACCCCCCTCCCCCCCTCCCCAAAGACCTGGGCAAATAGTCAGGTTTTACATACTCGCTGAAATGTTAAAAGGCTTGGGGCTAGGCAAGCTTCCTCTGGGAGGGAATTCCAAAGGCGTGGCCCGGCCACCGAGAATGCCCTCTCCATTGTGGTCCCCCGCTTAACATGGGGGACCTACAAGAAGGCACCCCCAGCAGACTGAAGGAGCCGCTCTGGGGTGTGGAGGGTGAGGCGGTCCCTGAGGTATGAGGGGCCAAGACCGTGAAGGGCCTTATAGATCAATATCAACATCTTGAACCTGACTTGGCACGCTATTGGCAACCAGTGTAGAGTCCGGAGCACAGGTGTTATGTGATCCCGGCAACCCGTCCCCGACAGGAGCCAGGTCATCGCATTCTGCGCTAGCTGCAGCCTTCAAACCAGGAACAAGGGCAGTCCCACGTAGAGCGCATTGCAGTAGTCCAGCTTCAAGGTGATGAAGGCATGGATGAGGGAGGCCAGGTCCGGGCCGGAGATGTACGGGCATAGCCTGTGCACCAGATATAACTGGTGGAAGGCAGCCTTCACCACCACTTCCACCTGTCGATTCGGGTGGAGATCTGCGTCCAAACCACCACCACCAGCATCACCCCCAGACTTCGAACCTGCTGAGCTATAGGAGGCCGAACCCCCCCAATCAGGGGGGCCAACACCTCCCTCGCTCTCCCCACCACCATCACCTCCGTCTTATCAGGGTTGAGCTTCAGTCTGCTCTGCCTCATCCATTCTGCCACGGCCTCCAAACACTGGGATAGCAACGAGACAGCAGGGTCTGGGTCAGCTGAAAAAGAGAGGTACAACTGAGTATCATCAGCATATTGGTGACATCACACCCCGAACCCTCTCACGACCTCCCCCAAGGGCTGCATATACACATTGAATAATGATGGAGACAGAATAGAACCCTGTGGAACATCGCAGGATAAAGCACGGGGGCAAGATGTTTCAGGTCCCAACAATACCCGCTGGCTTCTCCCCAAGAGGAATGAGCAGAACCATTCAAGAACAGTCCCCTTCAGACCCCCCAGCCATCTCAACAGCAGCCCATGGTCCACGGTGTCAAAAGCGTCCAACAGATATAGCAGGATAAGAAAAATAGAACATCCTGTGTCCATCTCCCGGCGGAGATTGTCGACCAAGGCCACCAATGCCGTCTCGGTGCCATAGCCAGGGCGGAACCCAGATTGAAAAGGGTCCAGGAAACCAATGCTATCTAGATGTGCCTGGAGCTGGATCGCCACCGCCCGCTCAGTAACATTCCCTAAAAAGGGAAGGTTAGAGACAGGTTGGTAGCTGGCGAGTGCGTCCACATCCAATGATGATTTCTTCAGCAGGGGGCGCACCACAGCCTCCTTGAGGCTAGGCGACCGCCTCCCCTGCTGCAGGGACGTGTTGACCACCCTCGCCAGCACCATCCCCAATGTCAGAGGCTTTCACCAACCAGGACGGGCACGGATCAAGTTCACAAGTGGTGACTCTCACAGACCCCAAGACATCCACTCCATCGGCTGGCATCACTTCCTGAAACTCCCCCCACAAATTTGGACCAGACGGGGCCTCTATCACCTCGCGCTCGCCACCTACTGCCCCCAACCCAGCGTCAAAGTCTCTCTGAATATGAATGATCTTGTCTGCGAAGTCGATGGCAAACTCCTCGCAGCGGGCCTGGGACAAGTCCCCGTTCAGGCAGAGGGAGGCCAGACTAACCAGCCCCCACGCCACCCATTAATATATGTTTGGATATATTCATTTTAACCAGATTAAGATAGCACTGAGTGCACGTGCAGGGTAGCCCAGGGAAAGTCATTCATCTCCCAACCCCACTGTCATCACTGCAGTCACTTCAGTCCCACTTCTCTTTCTCCTAGTCATGGACCATGGATTGGGGCTTTAGATTAACAAAGATTCCAGTGTCCATTTCACTGTTGACAAAAAAAATAATTCTGAAGAAGTATAAAATATTCTCTTTAACAAACTATGGAAAAGTTATTTTTCACAGAGAAAATTTTAAGATACTAAGAAGTCAGCATGACAAGGTACAAAGGGAATTTTCACCCCCACCCCCACTGCACATGTGTGCATTGGGGGGTGCCCATGAGAACGTCACAGCAAGTGCAGGGGGGATGGGTGGGCGTCTGTAGGAATGGCGCTCATGGTGGGTGGGGGTCTGTGCGCACTCCCGCGCTCCATCCATCTCCACCCATCACCCACGCTCAGAGCAACAGACTCCAATGCCAGTTGCTCCATGTGTGGAGATGAATGTAGACAAGTGTGCGTCCGTTGGAACGGGTGCACACTCACCTCCACCCACCGCAAGCACACATCCATTCCTCCCACCCACTGCAGCCCATTTGAAAAGGGCCACAATCTGGCTGCTAAAATAAAGTGTTTAAAATGCATACCTTTTCCCATTATTGTAGAGGAAAAAAGACATCAATCGTGTTCAATTGTAATTTAATATTAATATGGAAAATTTACCAAAAATGACATCGTCATATTAATGATTTAAAAGTTGTTTTATTTTTATTTTTAAAGAAAAATACAATCAATGTATTGATTCAAGCATGTAAGAATATTCTTGTTACTTAGGCAGCTTCCTTTTGTTATATCAAAAATGGTAATTTTATTGGAGAAGTGCACAACGAAAGATGATTGATTGTCTGCTCTTGTCATGGAGATGAATTATTGCAAAATGCTTTCATGAAAAAATAAAAGCATTGTTCTATCCACTGGCCCTTCATGCTTTGCTCATTTTGGCTCATTGTTTGCAGACTCTTGCATGGGCTAGTACTAAATAGTATAGTAAATAAAAACATTTGGCTGAAGTAAAATTACTTTCCTATCTAATGAATCCAACCTTTAGGAAATAAGGGTGCCCGCCAGTGCGCTACATTTAAAATGTGTAATTTAATCTTTGCCAAAAGCAGGGTAATAGAAAGTTAGCATAGCTATTATCATTTTATTAAATTAGTAATAAGAGCACATAATGAAAAATGAAAAACTTTTTATTTAAGCCTTAATGGAAAGGCAGCACTTAAGCAACGCAAATTAAAAAGGGATACATTTAATTTTAGGCAGTGCAGCCAATATATTAAGTAAAAAATATAATTGGTAATAACCAGTCAATGAGTCCAAGAATTATGGCCATTTTTACACGGACGCCACCACCCACTGCTGGGTCTTTGGGCGGGTGGGGGGTGGGCATCCATATAAATGGGCCTGCAGTGGGTGGGGCGATGGGTGTGCACCGGGTGTGTGCCCATGTGAACACTAGGCATGGGTGAATAGAACCGAGTTCGGAAATTCAGTTCGGTTTGAAAATCGAGTTTGGTTCGGAAGTTCGGTTCGGTTGACCGAACTATTCGAGTTCGGTCTGAACTCCGAACTTTTGAACAGAGTTTGGAAATTCAAACCCCATTGAACTAAATGGAATATTATCTTATAGGAATGGGTGAAAAGAACCAAGTTTGGAAATTCGGTTCGGTTAGAAAATCGAGTTTGGTTCGCAGTTCGGTCGACCAAACTGGTCGAGTTTGGTCTGAACTCTGAACTTACAAACCACATTCGCCCATCCCTAGTGAACACCACAGGGGATGGGGTGGGGTTGCGCGCTCCCGGTGCACACCCATCTTCACCCATTGCCCACCCATCTCCACGCACTGAGCTATCCAGAAAAACAGAGGAGGCTACATGCATGGAGATGGGTGTGTGTCCGTGCATGGCCCTTTTCACACAGACACTCTAACACTGATAAAATGAAGGTTACATTTTATTATACATGTTGCAGGGCACCCATAGCGGACACCTGCAGCCCTGCAACATGTATAATAAAATGGAACACCCATTTTATTAGTGTTAGAGTGTCTGTGTGAAAAGGGCCTAAAAGGACACACACACACCTCCACGCACTGCACCAGCACACCCATCCCCCCACCCACCCCGTCCATGTAAAAACATCCTATATATATGTTTATGTCAAGAAAGTTCTCATAATCACTACCAACTTGCCCTCTGAAAATCATAGAAAAAAAATAAATGAATTAAGAAGCAAAAGCTATATTTTGTCCAATCTTGGAAATACTTACCCACAACAGGTATAGTTCTATCTCATTGAGTTCAGTGACATGACTCACATGTAAAGGTGCTGATGCATGCAACTGAAAGGTGGCTAAGGGAATAGTAATGCTACTATTTAAGAGAATGCTAAACTAGAAGAATCACTGCTGTGATCCAGAAAAGCATATCCTGTGTTCCTAAGCACCTGCAGGATTGGGGCCTTGCCAGTAATACAAGCTCTTTAACTAACATAAATTGAGCAAAACAAAGTTTCAGTGCATTTGTAATCTGATGATCACACTGATTCCTTTCTGGAACTACTTTTGCATTCAAACCTCTTATTGACTTAAAGAGCAATTAAAGCACTGAGTACAGTGTAAGGAGTAAACAAAATCCAAATTTGATTAAATCTTGTTAATGATTTAAAACTTAAATTCCAGCACCTGTGAAAATCAACTAATCCAACAGTTCTATTTTTATATTACTACTACTACTACTACTACTTCTCCTCCTCCCTCCTCCTCCTCATACTGACACATTGCTACTGTATTTGCTTGGAGACAGAACACTTCATTCTGGATACAGCTATCACCTGGTGTTTGCTAAATCACTGTGAAATTCTTGCAACAGCTGTTTGTTCCTGGGGAAACATTCACTTCATATTGCTGCAATAAACTGATCATTGCCAATTAAATGCCCATTAATTGTGTAAGCAAGGATTACTGCCAGATGTTTACATTAGAAAGAAAAATATCCTTTGCTATTTATTTTCCACTTACACCCATCCCCTTTCATGTAGATAATTATGTGAAAGGGTTTTATCTTTCTAATATGCCACAAATTTGAATGTAAAAATTAATAAAATGTGCACAGTCTCTCTGGATTTTAGTTTCTAAATGGAGAGGAAAATGTATATTCCTAGGGCATAAAATCAAAAATTAGGAGTCTGAGAACATGCACACTATCTTCTGTTAAACATGTATAATATTTCATGCCTGATCTAAGTTTCCCTCTTCCCTTCTTTTGCTGAAATAAGAAAATAACCGTTACGAAAGAGCTAGCAAAATCAGAATGCACGTATCTTGATACCTTTACACTCCTAATAATGAATGAAATCATTCAAGGGGTAATAATTAGCAGCTTTGGATCCCTTATCATCATCTGCCCCAGTAATAGCTTTTCAAAGAATTTAGAAAGAAAAAATAGTAATACAATAGAAGGACAATGAAATAGGGCTCTCACCCTGGCCCTTGGTGGGAATCACAACTGCCCCAAACTACTGCTGTCCCAAGTCCATAACTCCAAAACACAGGTCCCTGGTGGGCACAATCCCGCTCAGTCTCAAAGCCATGCCATAGCCTTCCTTTAGTCTCTGTGTTTTGCTGTGGCCCTGTCAACGTTCTCATTGGCCACATCTTGGTCTGTTCCTTGGCTCCAGTGCTCTCCACTAGTCCTCATTGCCAGGAAAGAGATCAGTGCCCTGGCACTGCCAAAGCTCTAGCCTCTTACCAGGCAAGTCTCCCAGATCTCTGCTCTCCTTATTCTCAGTGGGGTAAAGGGCTAGCGTCCTCACTGGTAGCCCGAGCTCAAGCCACTCCCTGGGCGAGCCTCCCACTGCTGCTCCCTCTTCTCTCAAGCTTCCACTGCTCCTAGTTGGCCCACATGACCTTTCCTGCTGACCAGTTCCTCCAACTTCACCCTAGCCACTATATCTAGGTCTTTCTTGCCATAGTGTCCAGATACAACTCCTTCTGTCCCTCTTTTTTGTGCCATTTCTTTATTGCTCTCTGTCTATCTTACCTTCATCATCCGAGGGACCAGGAGATGCAACCTCATGCTCCTTTTCACTGTCACACATTCTACAACCCACCTATTTCTCTGTCTTTTCACTCTTTCAACCCCAGGTGGCTGGCTCTTCCACTTGCACCCTACCACTTCACCGTCTTCATTTCAAGACCCAAACTGGACTTCTAGTTCCCAGGTTGGCTTGGGGTTTCGGCCTCCACCGCCCCTTCTAGCTGGCCCACACCACTCAGTTTCTACTGTATAGGGCTCTTCACCCTTTTCTCATCCACATTACAGTCCCAGGCTCTAAACCTCAATATAACCACACCCCCACCGAGGTTGATAGGCTGCTCCTTTTTCCAACCAGCACTCCCCACTATGGATCCTTTTTGTCCACTTGTTTTCCATGTGTCTCCCCACACTAGCTCTCAGTCCTTTTCCCAAGAGTTTTCATGTCTCCCACACTCCGCTTCCTGCAGTCTTTGTCCTCAGTGACTTCCTCTCGGTCACTCCTAAATTATACTCTCCTGAGAACACAAGATCATTTGCCCCCATGTTTCTGCCCATCTTTCCACTTTAGGCTCTGAGCCTGCCTATCTTTTTCAATTCATTTCCCTTCTCCCAGGGGTTTTATTCCTATTTCTCATGTTCTTCTGTAGTTGGGCACTATACCTCATTGGAAACTGGGCCCTTGATGGGGCCCACTCAGGGTGCCCACCACATTCACCACCATGTTGTAATTGGACTCACACCATGGCCCTTGGTGGGCATTGTACCTTCCCCAAACTACCGCTGTTCCAAGTCCATTGCTCTGATTAATGAGTTCCAGCCAGGCACAATCCCTCCCAGCCTCAGGGCCCTGCCATATCTTCCTTTAGTCCATGAGTTTTGCTGTGGTTCTGTCAGAATCCTCCTCAGTCACATCTTGGTTTGCTGCTTGGCTCCAACTGTCTTTATTAGTCCTCAGTGCCAGGGAAGGGGTCTGTGCCCTTGCACTGCCTGAGCTCTAGCATCTTACCAGGTGAGAGTTCCAGATCCCCGCTCTCCTTTATCCCAGTGGGATACAGGGCTAATGTCTCTACTGGTAGCCCAAGAACAAGCCCCTCTCTGGGTGAGTCCCTGCTGCTGCTCCCTGTTCAGTCCAGTTTTCACTGCTTCGGTCCGCTTCGCTTTACTACTCCTCCTCCACTATTCACTCTGCAACCGCCTGTATCTTTCTGGTGTATCCGGTGGCCCCTGGCCCACCAATCACCACACAGGTACTTCCCTCTCACCCAGCACCTGTGTCCTGATGTTACCTGGCCACCCCAATTACCTTTGATGACCCTTCTTAAAGGGGCCATGCCAATCAGTCCCGCTCTGTTCTTAAAGGGGAAAGGGTGCCCCTAGCAACCCTACTGAAGACAGGTTTAGGATAGAAACTTGATTTGAAAGTTTGTTAGGAGGAGGAAACACTATGGCCTTGATTCTGGATTCTAAACATTTGAAAATTGATGCAGCCAGTGCCTCCAGGCAACATTGGGTGTCTTTAGACATAACGTCAACAGGTGTCTGAATGTGTGTTTTGACCTTGATATGAACACCGGTTTGGCCCTGAGTTCACCATGTGGCACTGCTTAGACACACAACCCATTTTGTGGCAAATTGGTGTTTTGCTTGTCACCCGATCTCAGCACGCAAGCACTGCTGCCTCATTCCCCATGTTGTACCTGCTAACACGCCATGCAATATCATTAGACACAACACTGGCCACGTATTCAGTTGGAACACACAAATTGTCCTTGTGATGCAATGGTGTTCAAATTGCGTGTTCAATGGGTGGCCAAATTGGTGTTGTGATTATTATGGTGCTTACATACAACGGCCAAACATGTGATTAGGGGTTTAGACATTTTTGTTATGTCTAAAGATGCCTATTGGTAGCACCATGAATCAAGATCTTGCAGTGATTAACATCACTGCCTCCAGCAACTGCCCTAATGTCTCCCAGCTGGCCTTCACCAGCCAGGATGGGCACGGAACTAATTCACAACAGGTGGCCCAGACTCTCCCAAGGTCATCCTCCGCATTGGCGGGTGACACCCACTAAAACTGATCCCACAACCACCGACAAGGCAGGGCTTCCTGTATCTCTGATTCATCCACTATCATTAATGCAGCATCAAGATCGTGGTGAATCTGAGTGATTTTATCTGCAAAAAAATCAGCAAACATGTCACAGCGGGCACTGGAAAATTCCAGTTCCAGGCGGAGAAAGGCCGAACTGACCAGCCCCTGCACCACCCGGAAAAACTCCGCTGGATATGACTTCGCAGACACAATAAGGGTGGCAAAGAACTCTTTCTTTGCTACCCGTATTGCAATAGCATACGCTCTTAAACTAGCTTTATGCTGCAATTGGTCGGTTTCAGCATGAATCCGATGCCACCGTCGCTCCAGGCACCATCCATCCTGCTTCATTTGGCGGAGGTCCTCCTTGACCTCTCTGCTGCCTTTGGTACTGTCAACCACTTTCTTCTATTGGACTCACTTTACTCTTTGGGTTTCCGTGGCTCTGTCCTTGACTGGTTCTCCTCCTACCTCTCTGACCGCTCCTTTAAAGTCTGGCTCCCCGAGTCAAACTCCTCCTCCCTCCCCCTTTCGGCTGGGGTCCCCCAAGGCTCTGTCCTCGGCCCTCTCCTCTTCTCTATTTACACCCTGTCCCCTTGGCAAACGTATTGCCTCCCACGGATTCCAATATCATCTCCACACTGATGACACTCAACTCTATCTTTCTACCCCCTCTCTCTCCTCTTCTGTCCACTCATGCCTCGTCAACTGCCTCTCTGATATCTCCGCCTGGATGTCCCAACATCAACTCAAGCTCAAAATGGCCAAGACCGAACTCCTCATTTTTCCTCCCTCCTCTTCCTCTCCCTCTAACCTGCCCATCTGCATCGATGGAGTCACCATCCATCCTGTTCTCCAAGCCCATAGCTTGGGCTTCATCTTCGACACGCACCTCTCTTTTAAACCTTACATTGACTCTGGGGCCAAATCTTGCCAATTCGCCCTCCATAACATTTCTCGGATCCGCCCCTTTCCCTCTACCTCCTCGGCCAAAACCCTTGTTCATGCCATGGTTATCTCTCGCCT
>QEPC01012739.1:205439-216423 GCA_003113815.1 Sphenodon punctatus
TGAAAAAGGGGGTCCAAAAAGGGGCCTTTTAAGAATTTAGTTCTAGGGCCTGTAAGAGCAGGGCAATGAAAAAAAACGTGCTCAGTTGTGTCCACCGCCTTCAGGTGGCATAATGGGCATAGGCGCATGGCCCATGGGATTTGCTTATATCGCCCCTCCATGATTGCCGAAGGGAACGTATTGGTCCTCAATCTAAAGTATGCTATGCGTTCTTTAACCTCCTCCCAAATGAAAAGATAATAAGGATCAGAACACTGGGGATTGGGGGGGGGATATATGCGGGGGCTATCTTTTGAGCAGACAGAAGAGCCCCCTCCAATTGGATCGTTTGGTCCTGGATGCATCTCTTTATCAAAGACCTGGTAGCTACCTGGCCCAAATTAGCCAGAACTTCAGGGGAAAATCCCAACAGGGCAACTTCTTGCTTTATCTGGCGTAGCCAGGGATCTCCCAACCTGCTCCTCAGCCTGCCCACCATGCTGCTGCCACTCTCCCTGTGCCCCCTATAGCTGCTGCTGCTGCTATCCCTGCTGCCATTGCCCGGGGACTGGGCCCTGCCTCTAACATCTGGGGTGGGATCCACCATCCCTGGACTGCTGGGGGATCACATCAATAATTGGGGTCAGGGACACTGGTGGCCCTGGAGGAACATCTGACCCCGAAGCACCTGCACCTCCTCCTTCAGTCGCAGCAGAGACAGCCGCAGCCTCCTGGAATGCAGGCCTTCCAGTGCCCTGCAAGGCAGTGGAGGACGCTGGCAGGAGGCGCTGCTGAACCATACCCTTAGTGCCACTGCTGGGAGCCTCTGAAGCCTGACTGCCAAAATCAGGTCTGTGCAGTTTGGGGCGTGGTGATGGGCTCAGGCGGATGCTGATGCCTGATGCCACTTCGCTGGCACGACCCCTGCCACCTCTGCCACATGCCCCATTGCCTGCTTTACAGGCAGCAGACCAGACTCTCCTGCTTCCCTTCTCTGTTTTTCCTTTACAAATTATGCAGACAAAGATTTTATTTTTAATTTATTTATTTAATCAAAATTTGAATATTATATATATCTACTACACTAACTCTAGCTGCTATTAATTATTCTAAAACCTATGGAACTAAATGGAATATTATATAATATCTACAAAGGCCTAGTCCTACAAACACACTATAAAATATTTAAACTGATTCACTACACACCAGGGCTGATGTGGCAGCAGCTGTTACCATGCCGCGATTCCATTCCTCCATTTCGGAATTGCCCGTGCCACACCGCAACTTTTCTGTGGACATTCCGCTAATTCCGCCGGCATTCTACAAATTGCGGAATTGCGGAAAAATTGCAGAAACTGTCGTAAAACCGCTGTTCTGCTATTTTATGGTGCTGGCGGAATGGCGGAAGTAGTGAAACTGTCATTTTTCCGCTATTTTGCGAAGTCTGTGGAAGTAGCGGAATGAAATTAGCGGAAATGCGGAAATAGCGAAATGAAACTAGTGGAATGAAAGACTCTTCCACGCTGTACCTCTAATTGCGGAAACGTTGTTTATGGCAGAAATAGCTACCGCTGCAACATTCCGCTACAGCCCTACTACACACTATCTCTATAACTAAGCTAACTCCTACAATTATCTATCTATCTATAGTAACTATCTAATATCTTATACACACACACACACACACGCAGGGATGGGGGTTGGAACACAGACAACTCACAAAGAACAACACAGGGAGGGGTACAAAACTGAAATGAAACCTAAATCAATCTAATGCTACTGTAAATAAATCCAAAAACAGGGGAAGGGAATCAGGGATGGAATATATACAGGGAGGAGGGAAGGATTCAATGGAGGGTAGGGAGAAAGAACACAGGGAGGGGTAAAAAATTAAAGTAACACCTAAATCTATCTAATCTAATCTAAATAAATGAAACTATGGAGGTAAATGTGTGGAAATGGGTGAAATGGGAGGAGGATGGCAATGGATTGGGAGAAACACAAACTGCTGGGAAAGGGAGAGTTCTGAAAACGCCTGCTGACAAGATCAGTGGTTAGCTCAGAATGATATGGAAGGGGGGGGGCAATTACTTTTGTTACTTACTGCGCCCGCCTTACCACAAGTCCCATTGGCTCCATGCAGCCTAGTCCGTGGTCAATCGCAGACTGTCAAGCCAGTGGTCTGAGGAAGAGAGGGATGGTGATTGGGCAGGCTGGCTGATAGTCCAAGCCTCTCTCCACCCATGGCTCCAGGAAGTCTGCTCCTCAGCTTCCCCCCTACCCACCGGGCCTGCCAGACAGACTTTTCCCTCCCGCACACCACCAAACTCATCCGAATGCACCCAAACTGTTTGGGGCTTCGGGCATTCAGTTGGACTGTTCGGTTTGGCCATCCGAACTGGCTGAGTTTGGTCCAAACTCCAAACATCTGGACCGCGTTCACACAACCCTAATATTTATTTTATTTTATTTATTTATTTAAATGTTTATGCTACCATTTCCAAAGCCTCGGAGTGGCTCAAACAATAAAAATATTAAAGCTCATACAAAAAATACCCTTAAACCCCAAACCCTCCCACAATTCCCCATCAAACTCACCCCAAACCACCTCCTAATTCCCCACACCCAACCACTCCCTCACAACCCTACCCCAAAACCACTCAACAAACCCACGCCTATCCTCCCCATCCCTACCCACCAAATACTTTTTCAAACAAAAAAGTCTTACACCTTATAAAGATGCTCAGTCTCGGGATCAGATGAATCTTCAAGCAAAGAGTGTTCCATAATATCAGGTCAGTGACCAAGAATGCTCCCTGTGAGCCCCCGTCATATGGACAAGGCTAAGAGATAGTACCTAAAGAAGGGCGTCATGGCTGATTGAAAGAGCCACAATGGGGCATGCAAGGCCAGGCAATCCTTCAGATATGTGGGGTAGGGATGTGCGAACGTGGTTCGGAAGTTCAGGGTTCGACCCAAACTCGTGGGGTTTGGCCCGTTTGCGCACACCCCGAATCTAAACTGACCCCCACCCGAAGATGGAGTTTCTCTCCATCGGCCATCAACAGTGGTACACCAAGTCACTGAAGAAGGGGGTTCAATCCCCCAAAATGCATTTGGAGGTGTGGAGGCATTACTTCTACATGTATTAATTTGGACTGTGATAACCCCTATGGGTTTGCTGTTGTTCTTGTTCTCATTTGTATTTTAATTCTTATAGGTATCTTTGGTGCTGACATTGTATGCACCATATTGCCCAGCGGGACGTGTATGTATATATAGATTTGGAGGACTGGAGAGAGTGCACCATTACCTCTCTCTTTTTTTCTCCTTTCCTTTTTCAACCATATATAAAAATTCGATTTTGTTATATATCAGTGGTCTACTTTCATCACTGTTGCTTTTTCCCCCCTACTTCCATCGATGCTTTTATAGACACACTGGGTTAAGGGCATACTTACCAACACAGACAACAGGGAGCGACAAGGGCTGCACCGACGAGACACATAATAAGGACGGAACAGGGGAGGACCAAGAACCTACACACACAACCGAAAACCAACAGCCCTCCAGGAGAGAGAGGGAAGGACCCAGCACAAAAAGGGAGAGGAAGGGAGGTCCACAAGATGATTCACAGCATCTTGTGAACAGGGGGGTAAGATCAGTTGCTCCCACAGCTTCCTGTGGCTGTACCATATGCCAACCTGTGGCCAATCAGGAAGCTGGGAGCCAAGGGCACAGCTGGGGAAGGGCGTGGCCACACAGGGGGCAGAGGCATGAAAGAGGACACAGGCATCCAGACCTGGCCATTAGCACCGCCCAGAGCAGCAGCAGCCGCTGAAGATCCTCCAGGGCTGGGAGTTCCAGACCCAGTCCTGGCAGTATTCCCCTCCCCGAGACCCTCCCCCTTTGGTGCCCTGGGAATTACCCAACTTTAAGAACCCCAGGACAGCAGGGGGTAGATAAAGTGACCCAAATAATAAACAGGCATAGTACTATATAGCGGGATTAGGTGACCTAGGATGGCATCTGGAGGGGGAACAACAGGGCCTGGACCAAGGAGATGACTACTTCGCCACAGGAGATAGCATTTTGAGCTAGGGTCAAAAGGGGGAAAACAAGGGACCAAGGTGGCAGGACATGAAGGGCCGGGTTAACGGGGTACCCCATTGGCTAGGACGGAGGGCTACCAAACCTAGGGTGACATAATGGAATAAAACAATGACAGGTGGGACAGAAAAGGTATGGTGGGGGAGACCTAACATCAGAGGCTGCTGGGGAGTGCCGGGCAGCAGTCTCTGGCCTGAGGCCCACCAGCGGGTCCCGGGAGCAACCTGAGGGTCCGCCGGCAGCAGTCAGGCAGAAGTTTTAGGGCATTCTGGTGGGGGCTGGGTGGTAGCCTCAGGGGTCACCAGTGGGGGCTGGGTGGCAGCCTCGGCGGTCGCTGGTGAGACCCAGGCAGCAGCCTCAGGGGCCATTGGTGGGGGCCAAGCCACCAAGTTCAGTTCAGGACTTATCTCGGGACGAAGACAGTTCCTAAAGGACCTCTCAGTGTCCATTCCATCACCTTGCGTTTGGCAGAGAGGGGATGTGGGACCTTCCAGCCTGGACACACCAAGGACCGTGAAGGAACCCAATTATTGTTGGCTGCGTTGACTAGTAGCTTAGCATCCCAGGGTGGAGTTGGATCTCTCAGGCTAGGGTATTGGAATAACGGTAGATGCAGTGGAGGCATAGCCGGATCCCATCGCGGAGGGTGACACACTGCCACACGAACCGTGGAAACCATTCAGGATGAGGGTACTTCTCTGGTGGTGGCCAAGTCACGGAGGTATAAAATTGGGGATTTCGGGGTATTGACCCTCAACTCGGAACCATGCAGAGTGGTCCCTATGATCTTCACCAAAGGGCCTCTGGGCCTTAGTTGGACGTCTTTATGAGAGGAGGCCAATGCCTTGGTCTCTGATCCTGAGAAAACCTTGGAGAGAGTGAATGAAGTCTCCTGCATGGTCTCCCTGGTCTGCAGTGATGCAGGTGTCCTGTTGATGGCCTCAGTGGTCATTTGAGCCCCGTGAGGCTTGAAAAGGGCAGACCGGCCCAAATGGGATGCTTCATTTCCTACGTTAACCTGGGTCTTCTTACCCTGTTCCATACTCGTGGCTCGGGT
The DNA here is from genome assembly GCA_003113815.1 of Sphenodon punctatus. Lineage (NCBI taxonomy): Eukaryota > Metazoa > Chordata > Lepidosauria > Sphenodontia > Sphenodontidae > Sphenodon > Sphenodon punctatus. Next base: position 210,586 of record QEPC01012739.1, read on the forward strand.
CTCTGTCTACAAGGGTTTTCTTCTGGAAATTGAGGCTACGTCATCCAACTCGATCCTGTGCAGTTCCTCCTCATCTGACGTTCCAGCCATCTCATCGCTCCACTCTTCCCAATGCCCATCATCCTCGGAGACTGACCACTGCCCTTTATCCCCTGCCCAGGGGTCTTGTGGCTTCGGGGGCAAGGGCTGTGATCTTCTCGCAGTATTTCACCCACTCCATTGTATAGATGTAGCCAAGGTTGCTGCTACAGAAGCACCAGTCCCCTGTGCCAAATAGGCCTGCACCTTGCGATGGGCCTCCCACATCATTAGGGAAGGGTCGGATTCTCCTGGTCCCTGATTAACATATAACTCCACAACTTGGTATGAAGCCCATTCCCAGGAGGCGGGAGGCTCCATTGGTAGAGTGGGGGAATTACCTCTGGGGTGCCCCAACCCACTGGTTAGGAGTTCCTTAACCAAGGCAGGTTTGTTAGGGTGGGAGCAATCTGTCAGTGGGGTAGGGGGTATGAGCCTATACCCTGAGGGCCACTATAGAAATTGCCCAGGGAAACCCACGTGAAGGGGAAACACCAGGAAAAGGAAACCTCTCAGCCGGTCTCTTGAGTAGTTCGAGACTGCTCTTCGTTCTTACAGCCGGGGAACCCAGCCTCAGAATGCACAGCTCATCATTGAGGTTATAGGAACAGGGGAAAGAGAGAAAAGGGGGGAAGGGGAACGGGGGCAGTGGAATTGGAAGAACATCAATGGGAAATAGCAGTAAAGGAGGCGCTAGACAGAGACCGTGCCAGGGGGCAGTCGAGTAGGGAGGCCACGTACGCCTCTAGGAAGGAGGAGACCAAGCAGGGCCACGGGAGGCAACAGCCTCTGGGGGGAAGGAACCCCGACAGGGATACAGGGGGACACACACTTGGGGGGAAGGAACCCCGACAGGGATACAGGGGGACACACACTTGGGGGGGGAAGGAACCCCGACAGGAATACAGGGGGACACACACTTGGGGGGGAAGGAACCCCAACAGGAATACAGGGGGACACACACTTGTGGGGAAGGAACCCCGACAGGGATACAGGGGGGACACACACTTGGGTGGATGGAACCCCAACAGGGATACAGGGGAAGGGGCTTTTATAGACACACTGGGTTAAGGGCACACTTACCAACACAGACAAGAGGGAGCGACAAGGGCTTCACTGATGAGACACATAATAAGGACGGAACAGGTGAGGACCAAGAACCTACACACGCACACAACCGAAAACCGACAGCCCTCCGGGAGGGAGAGAGAAGGACCCAGCACAAAAAGGGAGAGGAAGGGAGGTCCACAAGATGACTCACAGCATCTTGTGACCGGGGGGTAAGAGCAGTTGCTCCCACAGCTTCCTGTGGCTGCACCACGGACTATATGCCAACCTGTGGCCAATCAGGAAGCTGTGAGCCAAGGCCAAGGGAACAAGGCACAGCTGGGGAAGGGAGTGGCCACACAGGTGGCAGAGGCATGAAAGAGGACACAGGCATCTGGACCTGGCCATTAGCACCGCCCAGAGCGGCACCAGTCACTGAGACAGCGCCGCAGCTCCTGCAGGGCTGAGAGTTCCAGACCCAGTCCTGACATTCTTCCAGCAAAGTATTCCATAACACAATGAGGTCATCAATGAGACAGTCATCAAGGTCAGAGGGTAACTCACTCAAAGCAATCCAGAACCGCTCCGGTTCCATCAGCCTCCAATAGCGGACCACCTGAATAGGCTCCACACCTTTCTGGGGGCAGATAGAGTTGGTGAAAAGTACTATGGGCACTGCTGCAACCTGGCAATCCAGGTGTAGTACAGGATCCAGAAGTACTGAAAGGCTGCAAACTTGACTAACCAGCAGGGGCCGGACTCCATCAATAACAGGCATCCCACAGGGCTAGCCAGCTATCATCATCTCAGCTTGTCTGGATTCAGCTTCAACCAACTCACTCTCATTCACTTCCCAACAGCAGCCAGGCATTGGGTAAGCACCGAGATTACAGAACCTGGGTCAGATGAAAAAGAGAGAAAGAGATGGGTGTCATCCGCATATTCATGACACTTCACCCCAAAGCTCCAACTGACCCTGCCCAGTGGCCTCATATAGATGCTGAACAAGAGGGGAGACAGAATAGAACCCTATGGGACTCCACAGGGAAGATCCCAAGATAAGCAATCACCCATCTCCACTCTCTGGGACCACTCCGACAGAAAGGAGTGGAACCACTCAAGAGAAGTTCCTCACAACCCAGCCAGGTCCCACAATCAGGTCAAAAACACCTGATCAACTGTATCAAAAGCCACTGAATAATCTAACAAAATCAGTAAGGTAGAATTTCCCTTGTCAATATCCAGGTGCAGATCATCGACCAAGGCCACATGTGGAGTCTCAGTGCCATACCTACCCAGGAAGAAAGCCTGACTGAAACGGGTCCAGGAATCTGACAGTTTCAAGATGAGCCTGTTGCTATTGGGCCACAACCCGTTCAATAACCTTCCTTAAAAGGGAAGATTAGAGACAGACTGATAGCTGCCTGAGGAGTCAGCGTTCAATTACGGTTTCTTAAGCAGGGACCAATCAACTGCATTTTTACATGTGTCTGACACCCTGCCCTCCCTAAATGAGGTGTTGACAACACCAATCACCAATGGTCCCAGTGTCTCCCACCTGGTTTTCACCAGCCAGGATAGGCAAGGATCTAGTTCACAACTGGTTGTCCTCATTGCTCCAAGCACCTTCCCGCACACCGTTGGGTGATACCAATTGAAACTGATCCAAATAAATAGGACAGGACTGGGCTTCCATAACCTCAAACTCTGATTCTGCCATAAAAATGGCAGCACTCAAGTCTTGGTGAATATGAGCAATTTTGTCTGCAAAATAATTAATAAAAATGTCACAGTGGACAATAGATGTCTCCATTTCTGGGCTCAGGCATACTGGCTTAACCAAGCGTCTCACCACCTGGAATAGCTGTGCTGGACGAGACTTTGGAGACACTATGCTAGCAGAGAAGAAAGCGTTCTTCGCCACCATCATAGCTACGGCATAGTCCTTCAAAAACAATCTATGCCACAATCAGTCAGCTTCAGCACAAGCTGAGCGCTACCTCTGCATCTGTCACATGTTAGGCTGCATATTGACTACCCCAGCTAAGCTCTATTTTGATTCTTTGAATATTTCATTCTATTTGAAAATAAATCTAGGGAAAATCACTGACAATATTGATACACAAACTCTCTCATGATTATTAAGGGGGGGTGTATCATAATACTTACATTTAATTTTGTGTACTCATGCCAGCTTTTCAGTTAACATAACCACACTGCAACCACATGCTATTTTTTCTGAATTTTTCCCAAATTACATATAATATGGATCTCTAAAAAGCCCCAACAGTGTATTGGGCACTTCACAAAGCACAGAAAAGGGGAAGGACCCTGGCCATTAGGCTAACAACCTAGTATATTTTTAAAAAGCAAACAAAACCAGAAGAGGAGAAAGAGTGAGGAAATCAAATTAGGCAAGCATTTTTTATTTGATTTGATTTGATTTATTAACGGCCTCGGCCAAAAACCAATAAATACAGAAATAAAACAAGATAAACTTGTGAGCAAGATCCATGTCCGTCCTGGCTGGTGAAAGCTAGTCAGGAGGCATTATGACTGTTGCTGGCTGGGGTGGTTAGTGCCTCCCTTCTGGAGGGCAGGGTGCCTGACTGCCCAAAGAAGGCTGTGGTTAGATCCCTGCTCAAGAAACCATCTCTTGATGCTGATGCTCCTGCCAGTTATTGACCGGTCACTAACCTTCCCTTTTTAGGGAAGGTTATTGAACGGGCTGTGGCACGGCAGCTCCAGGAACATCTGGACTGCACCAGTGTCCTTGATCCCTCCCAGTCTGGGTTTCGGCCTGGTTATTGTACAGAGACGGCCTTGGTGGCCTTGGTTAACGATCTCCGTCTGGCATTGGACCTGGGTCGTCAGACCTTATTGGTCCTGCTAGAGCTTTTGGCTACGTTCGACACAGTCGATCATGAGTTGTTGGTGACTCGCCTGCAGGACCGTGCCAGAATTGGCTGAATGGTCTTGGACTGGTTTCGTTCATTCCTGGTCGGGAGAACTCACTGGGCAGTCTTGGGGGAGTGTACGTCTTTCCCCCAGACCTCACGTGTGGAGTCCTGCAGGGTGCCATTCTGTCCCCCCTCTTGCTTAACATCTATATGCAGCCGTTAGGGGCAATCGTGAGGGGGTTTCAGGGCATGCAGTGTCATCAGTATTCTGATGACACTCAGCTCTACCTCTCCTTTTCCATCGACCCAGGCCATGCAGTGTCCTTATTTTCCCAATGCCTGTCAGCTGTGGGGGATTGGATGAGGTCAAGTCATCTGCAATTGAATCCTGACAAGATGAAGGTGATGTTGGTGGGCGAGGGCTTGAGGAAACTGGGGGTGGTTGAATCTCCTCTTGTTGGGGGGGGCGGTTCTCCCTCCCATGGTCTCTCAAGTGCGGAGTCTGGGTGTGCTCCTCAATTTGCGGCTCAGCCTGGAATCTCAGGTTGTGGCCGTGGCGAGGAGTGCATTCCGGCAGTTACATCTTGTCTGGCAGCTTCGACCGTATCTCTCAGACTCCGACCTCGCCACTGTCATCCATGCCTTCATCACCTCGAGGCTGAATTACTGCAACACGCTCTATGTGGGGCTGCCCAAGAAGCTGGTCCGGAGGCTACAGCTGGTGCAGAATGGTGCAGCCCGTCTCCTTACAGGGGCGGCTCGCAGGGAGCACATGACACCAGTGCTCCGGGCTCTGCACTGGCTACCTATAAAACACCGAGCCAGGTTCAAGGTGCTGGTTTTAACCTTTAAAGCCCTTCATGGCCTGGATCCTGCTTATCTGTGGGACCGCCTCACTCCCCATGTGCCCGTGCAATACTTGAGATTGTCCGTGGGAGCCTTTTTGGAGATTTCCCGGGCGAGGCGGGTGACCACTGATGTTAGATCTTTTTCAGTGGCCGCCCCGTGCTGTGGAATTCACTCCCGTAGGAGGCTCGGTTGGCTCCCACTCTCCTGCTGTTTCAACGTGTATGTAAGACCTGGCTGTTTCATCAGGCTTTTGGCGAGGGGTAGGGATGGGCGGTTTCCCCACATTGTATTGTATTTTAAACTGTTTTAAATTGTTTAAATTGTTGTTTTAAAATTTTTTTATTGAATATTGTTTGCCGCCCCAGTCTGCCCTGTGGGCAAGAGGGGTGGGATATAAATTTTAAATAAATAAACAGTATATACCTAAAAGCATAAAAACTTAAACTACCACCATAGCAGATTTAACATATATTCATCCAGAAACACAAATAACTAATTACACCATCTCTGCATCCTGACCGTGTTTAACTAAATAAAAGAAGAAGGTATAAAAACTGGAGGAATCCCTTTCTTACATTTCCTAAAAGCCCCATCTTTTCAGCTTGATTCCATACCCTAAGGACAGTTTAATTTTGAGGCTCCTTTAGCAGTTTCTTATGCTGTAACTGGGCCGTATACAGAAACCTGGCCAATGCCATTATAGTTTCCATAGGGGCGGGAAACCGGTAAAATACGGTATCCGATAATGCCGGTACTGGGCATACCGGCATTATCGGATTCGACCCGGTAATCCGGTCCGGGGTACCGGATTCCGGGTACCGGATTTTTTTTACATTGCAGCCATTTAAAAATGGCTGCAATGTAAAAAAACTTAAAGCCCCAAGTTAAAAAATACAAACCCTCCCCGAGTCCAGGCTGCGCGGGTGGAAGGGGGGACACCCCCCACCCACCCTGCCCAGCCTGG
>QEPC01012739.1:216897-246180 GCA_003113815.1 Sphenodon punctatus
GGGAGGGGGAGGGAATTAATTTATTTCATTGATTTCAATGGGGACACAGCGCCCCATTGAAATCAATGAAATAAATCCGGTACCGGTATACCGGATTTAATCCGGGAATCCGGTTTTTGCAGAACCAGTAACCGGTAAATCCGGTAGCCGGTAATGGGCCCGGGGTCCCACCTCTAGTCTCCCAGTTCTTGTCTTGAAGACACAGAGCTGTTCTCCTGTGTAGTGTGTTTTCCAGAGTTACAATTTCTAAAGGAGCCAGCCACCTCCACCTTTCTGATACATAGAACTGGCTTTCCCAAAGCCCATGACATAAATCTTCAATTTGACCTGACTTACATGGGCATAGCTTTTGCACAATGGGCACATGCACCCATGTGCCCTTCTGAAGGCTGGAGGCAGACGTATAACTAATGACAGAGTATAAAACAATGCTAGTCATTTAAAATAATTCCTATGGAATCTCATTCCCTGCCAGTATGAATAAAAGACTAAACAAACATATATTAGGGGTGCATAAGTATCCTGCTTCAATGCAGGGAGTTGGACTAAATGACACATAGCTTCTAAGTGTCATAGCTGCTAAGTGAGTTGGGTGCCTAATATTTCCATGGTATTCAAAAATTTGGCTTGCTTAAGAGCTTCTGAAAGTTGTCTTTCATGTAATATCTAAATGGGCTAACTTTGAAAAGAGGTGGATTCCAGTAAGAACTGCTATATGTTCACTATTTCCCAAAAGGTCCCCAGTTGATCAGCTACCTAGATAAAGATTTCAGAGGTCAGTCCTGTCCCAAAAAACTTGGTAAATGACCATTTTAAATAGAATGTCAGAGAAAAAAATATTTTTCCTTTAAGATATCTATTTTTTTCAAACTGAACCATAATCCCAAATAAACAGAAAAAGGATTTCTTTTACCAGCTGAAAGAGAAGTAGGTAAAGCAAAAGGCAACCACTTTTTGCTTAGCTCTTTTAAACTTAAAGTTCCAGTCAAAAGAAAAAGCTACCCTGAACTGGGAATTGTAGCTACATCTCCAGCCAGGCAAATATTTGGTGGTACTACATCTGGCCATTACTTCCTAGAGCTGAAACAGGTAGCTGATTTGCTACCTGCGGGTAATACCCGTATTTGAGTACTATACTGGGTACTCAACAAGCTGCCTGATTATTGATAGGGTACTCAGATACCAGGGGGGGAAAAAAGTATAGAAGTTGACAAATCAGTACTGACTGTCACACTCGGACGGACGGAGCCTAGGGGAGGAGGGCAAGGGAGGGTTCCGGCAACTGGAGCTTGAGGAAGGGGAGGAGGGTAAGGTAGGTAGGCAGGGAGAAAGGGGAAGGAGGCACAAAGAGTAACAAGGAAACCTCTCAGCCTCTCTCCAATACCAAGGAGACAAGGTGTTCAGCATAGAAACCAGGCAAGCTGGTCTAAGAAAGCATGCAGTTCATAATAGAGGTCGAGGGACTGGGGAGAGGGAAACTAGGAACTGGGACTAGGGAACCTGAGATGGGGGGCAGGGAACCAGGGGCAGGAAGCGAGGGAGCCAGAGGCAAGACAACGGGGAGCCAGAGGCGAGGGAGCCAGAGGCAAGACAACGGGGAGCCAGAGGCGAGGGAGCCAGAGGCAAGGCAATGGGGAGCCAGAGGCGAGGAAGCCAGAGGCTAGGCAATGGGGAGCCAGAGGCGAGGGAGCCAGAGGCAAGGCAATGCGGAGCCAGAGGTGTAAGGGGCAGGGAAACCGGAGGAAGGGAACAAGAGGTCAAAAGCAAGGAGCGGGAAACCAAAAACAGGGAGCGGGGAACCTGAAGCAGGGAACAGAGCGCTAAAGGCCAGGATTGAGGACCCAAAGGCAGGGAGCTGAGAAGCAACAGGGGAACCTGAGGCAGGGATCTAGGAAGCAACAGGGGATTAGGGGCACAGAGGCCGGAGAACGTGGCACAGAAGATCCAAAGATAAGGCCCTCTTAGAGCCTAGGCCACAGAGGAAAAGGGTAGCAAGGTTTCAGAGGGAGGAACAAGGTTTCAGAGGGAGGAACAGAGCAACCACAGGAATGGGCTTCTCCTGCTAACAGGAAGGCAGCCAAACAGGGATTAAGACACACAGTGAAGGGATGAGGACATGAGGGGAACAAACTAACATATAAACAGGACAAGGTGTGAGTAAGCAATAAACAACACACCCCCGTGCAGACAGACAGAGGGACAGGGAAGCTGAGCAAGTAAGGCCCCAACACAGAAGGAATACATGAGGGACAAATATCAACACAAAGGAAGGGGGGAAAGGGTTTCACTCACACAGAACACAGCAGGGAGACAACACACTGAGACTCAGCAACATAAAACACAGACATAAGTAGACGTGCAAGCTGAAAACCAGCGAGAAGGGTGTAGTACCGAAAGTGGGCCAAGCTGGAGTCAAAGAAGGAAGACTAGAAGCTCCACACCTACCACAGCCCTGAGCAGCCCTAAATACTGCAAAGGGCCAATCAGGTTGTGGCAGGTGAGTCCACGCCCTCCACTAGGTGTGCATAGGGGACACTAAGCTGGAGGGAAGAGGGAAAATAACAACAAGATGGGGGGGGGAGCCACTCCCTGCAACAACCCACCCGTGGCACAGGAGGCAACAAGCGCCCCAGTAAAGGCCTGGGGCCAGGGGTTCAAGGCCCAGTCCTGACACTGGAAGTCAACATCCTGGAACCAGAAGTCACATTTCAGGAAGTCAGGTATTGGAATTGGATAAGTATCAGGTGCCCAATACTATTGGGGCGATTCAGATACTGAAAATTCAATGGGTATACCTCTTTTTGCAGATGCTCATATCAGCTCTAGTCTTGTCCCACTCTACCAATTACCTGGGTTGCCAGATAAGTTGCTTGTCACTGGGGGCATGAGCACTAGCTTAGCTGCCTCCACATCAGACCAGAATGGTTGCCCAAGATCTTGTTGTCTCCTATCTTGTTATCCTCAGTCCTCCACTCTTAAATCAAGCAAGGACATGAAGAGACTTTCCCCATACCAGGCACTCTAGCATGTCAGACCGTACCAAAATGATCCGAAGGAAAAATTACCTAACCTGGCCAGGACACTTTTGATTTTGAACATGAAACCTATTCAAGAGAAATGTACCAGATCAGTCTCCCTGAAATGCATACTCAACACCTTTAGGAACTCAGACTTAACAGCCAGGTAATAAATCACTAGTATTACCTGAGAGCACTTCATGCCAGACCTGTGTACCATCATTGTATCACCTTAGTGTAACTTTGAAGTCTGAATTTTCAATTCAGCAAAAAGTACTCTTTGGCCCTTTTCAAACAGGCTGCGGTGGATGGGGGAATGGGTGTGCGCCGAAGATGGGTGGAGATTGGTGTGCTCCCATTCCAATGAGTGCACACCCATCTCCACCCACCTCCACCCATCTCCACACATGGAGCATTGGCTCTGGTTGCTCCATGCGTGGGTATGGGTGAAGATGGGGAGAGCATGGGAGTGCACATGCACCCCCACCCACCACCGCCGGTGTTCCTACAGGCACCACCCACTGCTGGGGGCGACCCAAAGTGTTACTATAGATGCACGCACACGCACACACACACACACACACATATGTGCGGGGGGGGCGCGCCCGTTTGAAAAGGGCCTCAGATTGAGGAGAGAACCAGTAGGAACCTAGTGGGCAAGATATTGGACTTGGACATGAAAGACCAGGGCTCAAATCCTGTGTCAGTCATGAACTCACTGGGTGGCCTTGGGTAAGTCATTACCTCTCAGTCTCAGTTCCCATTCTATAAAATGGGACCAATAATGACCTGCCTTTCAAGGCTGTCATGAGAGTGAACTGGTTAAAGATTGCAAAGCACTTTGAACACTGAAAGTTTTATAGAAATGATAATATTTGGGCAGAGGTTTCCTCCACACCGGATTACTGAAAATAGGGTTAAAAAAAGAGTCATCTATTACCAGACAATGGTGGTGAGAGGAGTGGATACTAATCCCCTTTTCTATTACAGGAGTCCCTCAATTTGCTTTCTCCTTCTCTTTGGTAGCCGTCAAAAAAAATGTGAACACAAAGTTGTATGGGCCTTTAAAGTTTCTCTTGGGCACTTGACAGTAGAACAGCCAAGGAAAACCTTGCATCAAATAGGCCAGTGATTATTTTCTTCATAACTCTCTCACATCATTGCCAGGGTCTAAGTTGCTATGCAGTCTTTATTGAGTATCCTGGGAATAAAGCAATCAACTGGCCACCTCTTAGGCCGTTTTTAGATGTGTGCGGCTGCACCCGCGCTTGTTTTCCAAAAGAGCCGGCAGCCCGATTTACACATGACACCGCTTTCGAATAAGCGCATGCGTGGGTGATGCGTATTCATTTCCGGCTGCGAACTGACCGGGTCGGCGATCGAGGCTGGTCATATGCGGCCGGAAATGGATGCGCATCGCCTGTGCATGCGTTTATTCGGCAGCGGCGTCACATGTAAATTGGGCTGCCGGCTCTTTTGGAAAACAAGCTCGGGCGCCGCCGCACACGTCTAAAAATGGCCACAGACTGAAGCAACCTCTCATTGATATTACTGGACAAAACACTCAACCATCAAAATGCTCTTTTCTTCCTGTACAATAGCTTTTGACAAGACGATGAGTGACATTTTCAAAATGATACCATATTCTGGGCAAATTATTAAAGATCTGATCCTTTATTGACAGACAATATAGTTAAATGATTCCTGTTGACTCTAATTTTGTACTTTTTGCAGACAATTTCGTGTATAAAATGTATAATGACACAAAAACAAAACCAACATCCTCTTAAAGATTAATTGTAAGTAACTAAAAACATCAATACCAATACTCTGACATTGTCTTTCTGTTTTAGCTTTATTGGCCTGCAAATCATTTAAGCATTGTATTTCATTACAATTAATGTACTCTTCGTATATAGTGGGTACCTCCAAGGAGTCCATTGAAAGCAGTGTCTTCTAAAGGCCGATGCTTTGTATGCAAATCAATACAACTAACAGATGAAGCAAAGAGTGAATTCATTTGACTTGCAGGATATCTCTACACAAGATACAACACCTGTTTCTACTCTACTGGAACCTTTCTACTCTACTGGAACCTTTCTGCAAATAGCAAATTGAATGTTCAGGTAACTCTTCTGTGTATGTGTCACAGAAAGTAAGTTTGAGGACTTGCAAGTGCTTTTATACTCCCAATCCTAAATCCACTTCTTTTTCTTCTGATAGGGCTACTCGTCCTGCTTCCCAGGGTTGTGCAACCTTGTTGTTGTCAATGTCATCTTCTTCCTCCCCTCTCCTGTTTGGTATGTTTTGGTATATTGGATGGGTCAGTTTTTATATGTATGTCACGTCGCGCCACCGATCTCTGCTGCAGTGGCGCACCACATGGGTTGCTAGGCAACCCGACAATAATAATAATTATTATTATTATAAACATTTATATAGCGCCAGTCATGTACTTGGTGCTGTACAGAAACATAGAAATAGACGTAGTCCCTGCCTGTGGCTTACAATCTAAAAGACAAGGAGGGGGAGACAGGCAGAAGGGACAGTGAGAGAGACAGGGGAGAAGACAAACAACATTCAAGCGGATGCGAACTTTCAGGTGCGTGTGCTTGGCTTGGTTACAATCCGGATGGTTGCAGCAGTCTGCGGAGGGGGGCAGACAGTAAGTATACGGGGAACGACTAGCAGGCATTGGGAAAGGCGGCGAGGAAAAGGTCTAGCACAGCCTTTACAGCCGGCCGCTGCGGTTCCCTCAGGCACAGCCCCACCTAGATGCAGCGCGAGATTGGCAGGGCATCGTCGCACATAGGGGGTGGGGCTGGGAGTCATCCCCCTAGTGCCTCCCCTTGTCTTAAGAGAATAAAAGGACCGGCAGGGAAATAGCTCCCCACCGGTAATCGTATGAGAGGCTGGCCCCTGCTGTATTGCTCTGTCCTGACCTTGTGCCTTGTGATACCAGTATAGTCCCCCATCTCGTGCTCTCCCTTGTTGTCTAGAGTGTTTACCCTCCTTCCCCCATCTGAATCTCCTGTTAGTGTGTGATTAAGTGGCGCGTGAGTGTTGGAATCCTCCTTCACACATACTTTGCCCTTCCTCCTTGTCCTCCGATTCCTCCCTACCTGTGTGCCTGCCCTCTCCAGCTCCCCCTTCCCCATTCCTTCCCTCCCTCACACCCCTGGAACCTGGGGATTCTTCTCCCCGCACTTGCTAGTTCACTGTATCCTGGAACTGAGTGACTTGGTGAGTATTGAGTTTTATGTTTGTTCGTGGTCCCCCGTCCTCCTTGAGCAAAGCACTCCTCTCATTCCCTATGATGAGCGGGTTATCTGTTATTTGAGGGAAAGCCCAACCAAGACCCTGAGGGAATTGCCTACCATGTGGCATCACCTGAGAGGAGTAGCCCCTGTCAAGGGCAGCGCTTGTACCCCGTTCCCTCTTCTCCCCGTCCTTATACCCCATTCCCCTGTGACAATGTAAATCAGCATCTTGGATTATCATCTGTAGAATATTGGTCTGATTTGGATATATTGTATATCTGTTTCTTAGGGATGGGACTCTGGGACAAATTTCAGATTAATTTTTTTCAGATTCGGTTCTCCGAGAATTTTGGTTTGCGATTCAGTTTCAGATTCATGTTTTTTGCACAGAATCCACCACACCCCACACCCTGTTTTTTTTGGGGTGGGTGGGTTGCATTGAAAAAAAAACCTGGAGAAAAATCAATGCAAAAATTCCAAATCACCTGAAACCGAATTGAGAACTGAAATTTCAAGAACACCAAATTGACCATTTCTGGGTCAATTAGGTTCTTACAGAATCCAAAATGTGCATCCCTACTCTTTCTCTGTTTTGTCCATTGTTTGGGGGAGGGTGGTTGTATTTTTTTCTTTTTCTTTTACTGTCCTTTGCTTTGTTGGGTATTTTTAGATGAAACCAGGGGAGTGGTCTGCTCCAGCAGTGGTGGGTTTAAATAGAGGCTGCTACCACAGTCCTCTCACATGGCATCTCTTTCCCTGCACCATAGAGCTATGGACGGATCGCCAGCCACTCTAGGCTCCTCTATGGCCATTGTCAGAGAAAACTCTGGCTGGAAGCGGAGCTGCAGTGGCCCATCTGTGAGCAGACAGACAGCTGCTATGCTCCCAGCCAGTGCTCTGGGTTCAGGTGGTGTGGTCCGCTCCGCTTGTGGTGCTCCAGGATGTTACGAAGCACCATGAGTGGAACTGGCCCAGAGAGGGTGCTGCCTGCTCCGCTCCTGTTATGACTCACTCCAGGGTGGCCCGCCTTTTCACAGACAGGCAACCTGGGAGTGGAGCAGAGCAGGTGTCCGTCTAAAGACATCTGTTGTTATAGAATACATAAACTGATAAAATTGCTAATAAAAACAATGTCATGCTCAAGACAATAAACAAAATGCAAATAAAATGGCACTGGACTGGGATTGAGGAGGCCTGAAATCTGCATCTGATTACTTTATCTGTGGCTTCTCTACTCTCCAACTCACTCCAAGTAGTCACATTAACTTCATTGGAACTCCTCTGGAATAAGTGGTTTGAAAATAACAGCCTATTTGTGCATAGAGCAACTGCACAACAGGTTCCATTTTTGCATGAAGCCTCTAGGCATTACAGTATGAATAATACCTTTAAAGGATCGGAATTAAATTAGCCCACTCAAGTTACCAAAGGAATGTTTTATAGTAATGGAAGAATAATTTCAGAATGAAAAAAACAAAAACGTTTTCCTTTACCTAAAAGTTTAGGGAGTTTGTGCTTGTGAAAGACTCATACAAATTCTCCTATATTTACTCAATGAAGAGTTTTCAGTAAAATTTACCCACTCTACTACACCGCTGGGAAGAAGTAGTTCTGTGGTTGAGAAAGTAGTTCAGGACTCCTACCTATTCAACCCTTGAACTTTTTGTTGAGAATATTGATGGCTTCAGTATTAAGGCTATCTCTAACCTTTCCTCAGCCCCCGCTCCATGTCTCTTACTAGCCCAACTTGCAGTAAAGGAGATTTCTGCATGATGTATGGTACTTATATAACAAATCCCCATTTGTAGCAGATTCACACTGACTTGCCTAAAGTGGAGACCTCTGTGATCTGATAGGTTCTAATTTAATTCTATCATCTGATAGGTTCTAATTTGTTTGAGGTTTAATATGCACAGCATTTGCCTCTGGGGAAAACTCCAGGAGGCAAATGGTGAGCAGCTTTTGTCTCGTGGGAAAACAAAGCTGCGCGGCTTTGCCTTTGATCATGCGGAGGATACAGAGCTGGAAAATCAATCACCGTATTCTCCGCATGATAGGAGGCAAAACAGCACAGCTTTGTTTCCCCACAAGACAAAAGCTGCGCAGCATTTGTCTCCCAAAGTTTTCCCCAGAGCCAAATGCTGTGCATATGGCCCCGTAAGAAAGCACCCTAAGAAGAGCATTTTCAACCTTGATCAAATGCCGCCTTTTTGACAATGCTAGATTGTAGGGCAACATACCTAATGGCAAAACTCCAATTTATTTTAATGGTGGAGGATTGCACTCTTACAGTCCTTGTAAGACTAATGGGTCTTGTATATTGCTACGGAGAATCTTTGCATGGTACCTAAATTTCCCCATGTCCTATGTTAATGCAAGTGTAAACTTTCAGGAGATGAAAAAACTGTCAAAACCCATTTTCAGTTCTCCCTGGTTATTTTTAATGGGATCAATCCAAAACCCTACACACGGCACATGCACAACCTGAGTGCAACCCACGCACATCCTCTGCATGGGGAATATCATGTGCATGCAGACCGCACACAATTTGTGCATGCATGCACTAACATAGGCCTCTAGATTAGAGAGTGTGGTTGCTGTGTTGGTCCCAAATGTAAGAAATGGGGACAAGGTAGTTCAAATGATCTTTTATTGGACCAAGTACTGTTGGCGAAAATATGCAGGATTTTAGGCCACACAGGGTCCTTCCTCAGGCAAGTAGTATAGCAACTCAGAGGGTGCAGGACTGCATAGGTTACCAATGCAGCCCAGCAACATGCATAAGAAATCTCAAATCAGTGTTAAAGTGTGGTTAAAATGGAGTTAGTGTTATGTCTGTTTTCACCATATGAGGAGGCATGGAGTGACATGGGTAGGAGTGGATAAGACAAAATAACTATATACATATAACAGAGGTAGATGGAAAGATAAAAAGCTGATGCTGAAGCTGGAGCTAAACGTTTCGGTTTCCGCCTTCGTCAGTAGCGCACTGGGTTTCAAATGATGCCCAGAGATAGATGACAGTTAGATGAAGTATCATACATACATACATACATACATACAAACACACACACACACGCACACACAAAGAAACAATAGGTAAACACAGAAGCCATATTTGCACAAACACCTTCTCCCCTCCCCCCCCCCGGGTGTGTGGGCAGGTGTGCGGTGCGGGGGATGTCCATGTGAATGGCATGGTGGCGGGGAGGGGTGTTCGCCCATGGAAACACCATGGGTGGTGGGTGAAGGTGGGTGTGTGCTCCCGGCGCACACCCACCTCCACCCATCACCCACCCACGAAGCCATCTGGAAAACTGGAGGAGGCTCCATGGGTGGGGATGGGTGGAGATGGATGTGCACCCATGGAAAAGGGTGCATACCCACCCCCCACCAATCGCATCTGTGCAAAAAGGACTAGAGAGGACGAGTTAAAGCAAACATATGCTGTGAACCCAGCTCCTTTCTAAGTTGTTTCCTATTATACCCGTACCCATATATTTCCATTATGCTTTAGGCATAGAGTATCTCACATTAGGGCAGGAGATTGGACTAGCTGACATTTGAGATCCTTTCCAACTCTCCAATTCTATGAAAATTCATTGATGGTCTTAAGGAGGGTGAAACCCCTTCTTAAAAGACTGACAGGACCAGTGTAGTGGATAACTTGTTAAATTTGGACACGAGAGAAGCTCTGAACCCACAAAATGAAGCATGACACTCCTAATTACAAGATTAAAATGGAAAGAAAATGATAAAAACCAAAACAGACAACTATACAGCAAAGTGAACTTTTACACTTTGACTTTGGTGAGGATACAAATTCTTTTTTTAGCCATTAATGCAGTGAGTGGTCTAAGGCAAGTCACTACCTCTAAGCTTCTGGTTTCCATCAGCAAAATGGAAATAATAATGACCTACCTCACAGAGTTGTTGAGAGGGTGAATTAAACAAGGATTGGAAAGCACTTTGACCACTGAAAATGCTGTAAATAATAGGGCTGAAATGAGAATGCACAGTGTTCTTGCGAGACATGAATCTGTGAGATTCTTGCAATCTCTGGCAAGATCTCACACGTTCTCACTGAGGTTTTTGAGAATTTCACAAGATACTCAACAATCTCCTGAAATGCTCTGAGCATGCACAAAATGGCCGTCACAGCTATTTGTGCATGTGTGGGCCCCGACAACCATTTCACGCATGCACAGAGTATTATTTTTAGGTTTCTCAAAAATCTTGAGAGAGTCTCGAAAACCTCAAAACACTTCACATATGCACAAAATGGCCACAGTGTCCATTCTGCACATGCACCCCACTCCCCAACAGCCATTTTTCGCATGCACAGAACGTTTGGCGGGCATTTTTGTGGGGCTCAAAAATCTCATGAGAATGGCAGTGAGAATGCTGATTCTCATGAGATTCTCAGCCTGGAAAATCTTGTCAAGAGGCCCATTCTTGATGAGATTTTTGACCTGGTCAAAAACTCATTTCAGTCATAGCAAATAATAATACATAACAATATAAATATTCATCTAAGGAAACAAATCTATGAGTTTGATTCATTAATTGTAATGTTCTGTATATTTCTCAAAATAATGGTATTCCCCTTATTCTTTTCATCCCCTCAGGCTGAGTGGCTAAAGATAGTTGATACAGCTGGAACAAAGGATGTAATTTATACTTCTAGTAGACTGAGGCCGCTTTTAGACAATCGTGGCGGTGCCCACGCTTGTTTTTCAAAACTACCGGGAGGCGGGTTTACACGTGACACCGCTGCCAATTATGCGCATGTGTGGGCACCACGCATCCATTTTTGCCCGCGAGCTGACCGGGTCGCCGATCGAGGATGGACATACGCGGCCAGAAATGGACGCGTGTCACCCACACATGCGCATAATCGGCGGTGGTGTCACGTGTAAACCCACCTCCCGGATGTTTTGAAAAACAAGCGCGGGCGACACCGCGATCATCTAAAAGAGGCCTAAGGCAGAAATTCTCAGACCACGTTCTCTGGAGTAGTTCCACTGACTTCAATATGACTACAAGAGAATATTTTCTACCCGTTGCACTGCCCACTTCATAATAATTTCATTACAAAAGGTAATTTTGCAAGTAAGTGGAGGTGTTGCGTGGTCGATATTCTTCTCTGATAAGAGAAATTGCAGAAAGAGCCCTCTCCATATTGGATATTTTAGTTTTGCAACTTAGCACTTTTTGAGGTTTACACTTCTCTACAACTTAAAGTTTAAATTTACAATAATGTCTAAGAGTTCTTTCAACCCTTTGAAGTATTGTTACAATTCTAAATTCTGAAGAGTACTATTGGGCAGTTCAATTGAGATTTGATTGCAAAACCCAGTCCCTAATCATGTAGAACAAAGAGAAAAGCATCAAGAAATTGGTCACATTATATGCTGAATCATCTGAATGTTTTACGTTTATTTTGTGAGGGATGAAGACGGGGAGAACGGAGGCTGCCAAGGGTGAAGATTATTAGTTTCTAGAACTTCAGTCTTCTAGTAGGCTTCAAAATATTCCGCTGAAATAGATTTGTTCCCTAACAAACCCAGTCTCTTCCTGCTAAAGAAATTTTCAGCTAAAAATGTCTAAAGAAGAAATCTCTGAACCCACAAAATGAAGCATGACACTCCTAATTACAAGATTAAATTGGAAAGAAAATGATAATAACAAAACAGACAACTATACAGCAAAGTGAACTTTTACACGTTAACTTTGGTGAGGATAGAAAGTCTGGGATCTGACTTTCCTTTTAATTAGAGGAAGATGTGAGCTGGAATTAGACCTTGGACAATTATCCTTGATGGCCAAACATTGTCAGTCAAAGAAAACAGGAGAGTTAGACACTGTGTTGGTTTAATTCAAAATGCCCCACCATAAGCTGGCCAGAAAGGGCAGCTTGTTACCACTCCCTTTGACTGGGAAGGGAAAAACCCAGAGTGGGCTGCTGAAGGAAGGACTTGAATTTGGGCCGTTGGCCCAAGAGATTCAGCAAGAGAGTTTTTGAGATACAAGAATCCCTGTATAATTTCATATAAATTCAGCCCATCCAGCATGGGAGCAGTGAAGGGGGGGGAGTGCTCAGTGCAGAGCAGCAAAGTAAGAGCCTACTCACTCTATTGGATGGGTACTGTGGGCATAGCTGGTCACCATCTTCATTATGGAGCTGGGAAGGGATTTTTCCCACTGGCTAACATTGTCTGCAAGAGTTGTGTTTGGTGGGGTTTTTTTTGCATTCTTCACAATTACTTCACCTATGCATTACTTCTGTCTGAGCAGATGTGGGTGTGTTAGCACTGTTATTGTTGCAGTTGGAGGTCCAGTGCAAAATTGGAAAGGTTTGAGAGCTACACTGGGCTTTCAAAGAGAATGGGAGCCACAGTATCTGGTTGGATTGGGTAGTCTAAGGGCAGTGTCTGAACCACTCCCTCTCCCTATTTATTATTAATTATTAATTATTTATTATTATTATTATTATTATTATTATTACATTTATATTCCACCCCTCCTGCATGAGGCAGCTCAGGGTGGTGTAATAAAATATAATACATATAATACATATAAATGTATAAAGTAGTATAAAACATTAAGCATACAAGATATAAATTGTATGCAGTGACATATCAAACCCTCCTGCCCGCAACCCACCCTTTAACACTCCCCTCCACCAAACCCCTGGTGGAAGAGCCAGGTCTTACACCAATGGCGGAACACAAGAAGGCTCGAGTTGAGGAAGACCTCCGCTGGGAAAGAGTTTCACAGCACCTTAGAAGCCTCCAAGAACTCCTGCCTGTCGGTCCCCACCCTTTTGTAACAGGGAAACTCCAGGAGGGCAGCCCCTGATGAACTCAGGAGCCGACCAGGAAGTGAAGCGGTTCTTCAGATAAGTAGGGCCCAGACAGTTTAGGGCTTTATATGTCAACACCAGCACCTTGAATTGGGCCCGGAAGACTATAGGCAGGCAGTGCAGTGCCCGGAGCACCGGCATAATATGCTCCCTACGACCTGTCCCAGTGAGCAGATGGATCGTGGCATTCTGCACTAGCTGCAGCTTCTGAATCATCACCACGGGCAGCCCCATGTAGAGCACATTACAATAGTCTAACTCTGAGGTGACAAATGCATGGATGATAGTGGCCAGGTCAGAGTCGGAGATATAGGGGCAGAGTCGCCTCACCAGATGTAACTGGTGGAACATGCTCCTGGCCACAGCTAATGCCTGGATTTCCAGATGCATCTATAGGTCCAGGAGCACTCAGGGTCCAGGTTAGGCTCCTAACCTGATATGCCAACACAGGTTGAACCCCGTCAATAATTTATTTATTTCGAGCCATTTTTAGCCCGCATCCGCCTGCTCAAAACAGCAACTCAGGGTAGCTCACAATATATAACAGGTAATATTCCCTCATCCAGAACCCCAGACCCACCAATGACCATCACCCTCCATTTTGTTGGTATTCAAGTTCAGTCGGCTCAACCTCATCCAGTCCGCCACAGCCGTCAGACACCACCAAAGCACCGAGACTGTAGGACCTGGGTGAGATGAAAAAGACAGATACAGTTGCATGTCATTAACATATTGATGACGACGAACTCCCCATCTATGTACCACCTCACCCAACAGCTGCATATAGATATTGAACAAGAGTGGGGACAGAATGGAACCGTGCGGGACCCCACACGGGAGGTCCCTTGGAGAAGATGTACAATCTCCCAGAACCACCCATTGTGATCTACCCGCTAGGAAGGACTGGAACCATTGTAAAATCGTAAAAGCCAGGTTCTGTAAACAGGTCACCAACACCTCATGGGTCACTGTGTCAAATGCTGCCAAAAGATAGAGCAGAACCAGCAGGGTTGAATGAACCGTATCCAGTTTTACAGTTTAAGTTAAGTTTATTATCGCTTTCACCATAGCCTCAAATGGGACTACAAAAGACAAAACACAGAACACAATACACATACAGAATACAAAATTAGGAGCTAGGTACATCATCTTTTGTCGCCTACCACCTATAAGGAATACATATAAAATAAAATTAAATTAAAATTGTCTTGCTCTTTTACAGAGGTGACTGCAGGAAAGCTTGACCCCTAATACATTAAGGTAAAACAGACTTTGGCCTGATCTCTAGGGTAGTGCTAGTTAACAAATTAATTAATTCTCCCTTGGCGCTGACTTCCACCCTAACCAACAACTCAAACCATACAAAACTCAAATGAGCATTCGGCTAAACTATATATATTCCTAGACATAGTCATAGTCGATATTGGGTTATCCATAAATCTGTTACCAATAGTCTAAATTTAACTCAAGTACACAGATTACTCCAACCCATATACAATTTAGTCAGGAATAATTAGCAACCAACCAGGAGTTATACTCTTCCATAATTATCCGGTGAAATTGTTTCAAAATCGTTCATCAGTTAAACAAAAAACTGCTTGCTGGGCACATTTAATGTGTGATTGTATAACTTCCCTCCTTTTTTCAATGAGGCCAACAAATGTAGCAACTGCAACCAAATCCTCGGCTGTAGTCTGAGTTGCTAAAAAATAAAATGATCTCTCTCTCTTTAACCTTCTTGACTTTTCCAGGATGGGAGTTAGCCATACATCCCTCAAGCTATGATAATATGGACAATATAACATTTGATGTTCTATAGTTTCAATCTCCTGCTTAGAGCAGGTACAATAACGCAAATTATACTGAATTTTTGAAAATCTACCTTCCAGCACAGCAGAACGATCAACTGAAATTGCAGCTGAGTGTAATTTTTTCTCAGTACCTTATTGGTCAATATATCCAGGAAGGGTTCCATAGTAAAGTGGGTCTTAATTGCCCCCAAGTCAGGTGCAACTTTCCACTGCTTAACCAGGGAGATATCTTCTTGTTTAGCAATGTCACTAGATGTAAGTTCAATTTCTCTTTTTATACAAGCCACAGATTTCCCGTGGAAGCAGACAAAGGAAAGTCCCAGCTTCCACAATAGGGTAGCCAGGTAGTTCACCCAAGGATAAGTATGAGCCCCAATGTGCAGGAGCTCCTTCACTAAGCACTGAGCTGGGAACGAGTCCTGAGTCATTATTCTCAGCTAGTACCTAATCAGGGTCACCCGAGCATAATGGGCAATAGACAGTATACCAGTTTCCACCCACAGCATTGCCCCTGGGATACTATTACCAACTCTGAGCAGTCTGCGGAAAGTGCAATTCTGCACCCTTTCCAAGATAATAATATCTGGGGAGTGAATAAGTTCCAGTCCGTACGTCAGCATAGGATGGATTTTAAGGGAATAAGTTTGCAAAAAAGTTGATACACCAATGCCTCTTGAGATATTAACGGCCTTTAAAAGGCCACCAGCAGTTCTACGTGCCAAAGCAGCCCTATTTTTAACATGGAATGCCAAAGTCCCTCTAGAAGTAAAGACAACTCCCAAGTATGTAACTGTGGTCACAAGTTTGAAACTAAGGTCATTAATGACCCACTTGGGAGTTGAAACTCTGCCACCCACAACCATAATGCTAGGTTTTTTATTGTTGATTTCAAGGCCATTTAGCTGGCAGTACTGGATTAACTGATTCTTTTATACCTTTTTCTGTTTGAGAAAGCGAACCAAGTCATCAGCATACTGCAAGGCATACAGCGAATAGGACTGAATTTTGGGAGGATAAGAACTTGTCTTTTTTATAAATTCTACCAAGTCTGCTACAAACAAATTAAAAAGCAAGGGAGCCAAGACGCACCCTTGGCGCACACCTCTTTCTATAGGAATTGAGGCACTTGGTACGCTTTAATCCTAGCTAAATTATTACCGTGCAATTGAATTAAGATAGAACAGAGTTTATCATTAATGCCCATATGATTTAACTTAGCCCAAAGTCTGTCCCAAGGGACAAGATCGAACACTTTGGTAAAATCAATGAAAGCAAAATAAAGCTTCCCTTTTCTAATCTTAACATATTTAGAAATTAAGTGCATTACTATATAACAGTAATCGGTAGTAGATCTTTTACTTCTAAATCCAAATTGCTCATTAGGGATTAAGTGTTTTTCATCCACCCAGTTTTGCAAATGTTTCAAGATTTTTGCAGCATACAATTTACCAATCACTGATAGAAGACTTATCGGGCGATAACTTGCCGGGTCCAAGTGGTCCCCTTTTTTATAAACTGGGACTATCCAACTGGATCTCCAGGATGCAGGAATCCTGCCTTCTTAAGTGACCTTGGAGAATAGTTTGGACAGCACTGAGGCCCACCACTTAGGGGTGGCTCTCAAGACCTCAGCACTAAAGAAGTCCGGTCCTGGAGACTTAGGGTGAAAACAGACATGACACTAACCATGTTCAGGATGAGAACAAAATCAGGGCTGAATTTTTTTTCTTGTCCTGTCCATGGCATTCTTCTGTATACAGAATGGGTATGCCCCTCATTCGTATATTTATTTATTTACAATTTCTACCCCACCCTTCCCCTAAGACTCAGGGTGGCTTACATAATTAAAAACACAAAATAAAATAAAAATCCCTTTACAAACCTCACCCTCACCCCCAAAACTCACCTACCCCAACCCCTATCTCGTCTGTCAAATGCTTTGCCAAAAATAAAAGTTTTGCACTGCATCCAGAATATGCTGAGGCTTGGGCTCTTACGGACCTCTGGGGGAAGGGAGTTCCATAATACTGGGGCAGCAACCAAGGATACTTCCCTGTGGGCCTGTCATATGAACAAGATTTGCAGATGGTACCCACAAGAGAGCACTCCTGGCCAACTGGTAGGAAAGGCAATCTTTCAGATATGGGGCCCAGGCCATTTAGGGCTTTAAAGGTCAAAACCAAATCGGCACCTTGAATTGTGCCCGGAAAGCTATAGGAAGGCAGTGCAGATTGTAAAGCACAAGTGTGATTTGCTCACAGTGACCAACTCCTGAAAGGATCCAGGCTGCCACATTTTGAACCAACTGCAGCTTCCGAACAGTCTTCAGGGCAGCCCCACATAGAGTGCATTGCAGTAATCTAGCCTTGAGGTAATGAAAGTATGGATGATGGTGGCCGGATCTGAATCAGAAAGAAAAGGCCACAGCTTCCTTACCAGATGGATTTGGTGATAAGTGCTCTTGGCCACCACCGCAACCTGACAATCTAGGCACAGCAAGGAGTCCAGAAGCACTCCAAGGCTGCAAACCTATATAACTAGAGGGGTTTGAACCCCCTCAGTGACAGGGGTCCCAATTCCCTCCAAGTCATGGGGTCGGAGAACCATCTTCACTTCAGTCTTGTCTGGATTCAGTTTCAATCAGTTCACCCTCATCCAGTCTCCAAAACAGCCAGCCACTTGGTAAGCACTGAGACTACAGGACCTGGGTCAGATGAAAAGAGAGGTAGAGCTGGGTGTCATTAGCATACTGATGGCACTTCAACTTCATTCCAAACCTCCTAATGATCTCATCCAGTGGCTTCAGATACACATCAAACAAGAGGGGAGGCAGGATGGAGCTCTGCAGGACACCACATGGGAGGTCTCGAGGGAATGATGCGCAATCTCCCATCTTCACATGCTGAGACCTCCCCAACAGGAATGAAAGAACCACTCAAGAGCAGTCCGACACACCTCTACCAAGTCCTGCAGTCGTGTCAGCAGCAGTTCATTATCAACTTATCAAAGGCCACTGAAAGATCTAATAAGATCACCAGGGCATACTTCCCTTTGTCAACCTCCAGGTGTAGATTATCAACCAAGGCCACAAGTGCAGTCTCCCTTCTATAACTTGGACAAAAACCTGATTAGAATGGGTCCAGGAATCCAATTAAGCATTACCTTATGCTGTTTTGACATGAAGTGAGACTATGGCAACTGTACCGGCCTTTTTCTTTTGAACTATGTTTGCAGAAATATATTTTAGTTACAGTATGCCTGTACAGCTCTTGTGATAAATGAACTTAATTTACGTTGTACCAGATACAACAGTGGTTTGACATCTAGGTCTCCATTTGAAGCAAAGGCAAAAGAAATGACTACTTAGATTCTTAGCCCTAATTTCTCCCCCCATTTATTTCTTCTGTCCTGCTGCTTGGCAGCTGCAAACTTAGCTCTTACCTCTAGGCAAGCGGGCAAGGAAGCGTCTCCTTCCTGAACTAATGTCAATGTATCTCCTTGGATTAATTGGCAAGTAAATGGTGCAGTCGATATGTTGTTTCCTCAGGAGACACAGCACTTCACATCAGCAACTTTTGTGAGAATTTCTTATCCAGGAGTCTGCTTTCAAATTTAACCCTTTAAGAGTGCAAGCTCTACCATCAGTTGTGGCTCCATTCCAGAACTCTATGGGTGTGAAGTAAATATATTATAACTCCCTGTGCAATGGGATATATTTACTAAATAAACAATTGATTTTAAATGGGTTACTTTGTCAGTTGGTTCATAAAATTATCTGTAAGGGTAAGCCCTAGGCATTTTGCTGCTTTGGGCAAAAATATTCTGATACCTATCTTACAACTACCTGCAGGGACTAGGAGTCCCAGGGAACCCTACATCAGAAGGCTACCACCCTGGACATGATGTCTACCATGTCCAACATGTAGGTTGGCCTTGATTACTATGAACATTATTTTTGGAGCAGTTCATGATTCGTGAACCTTGAGCAGTTTATTATTTGTGAATCACTTTTTGATTTCAAACAATTTTCACATATACTACATAATTAAATAGCTAATTTTATTACTTTAATAAAATCAATAATAATTTATTCCCTGGACTGGAAAAACTCTGGCACAGATTCATAGCTGGGCACTTCTCTAAACACTTATTCCTGTGCTTATCCTTATTTTCAGAGAGCTACACTTGGTTAAACCTGTATACTGTTTGTTACTTCTGACAGGGGGAGGCATTCTTCCAATCCTTTATTTTTTGCAATTTGCTGAGTCAGTTTTATAAAATGTCGCTTTTTTAATTGGACACCCAACTGCGAAATCATAGTTTTTCTGGTATACTGTTTTCAAGGGACAAGGAATAGGAGTTCAATAAAATATATATATGTACCAAAGTGTGTACTCCGTCCATATACAGATGAAGAACATCTTTAATAAGCTAGCACCCTCCTGCTGAGTTTAACCATTCAAACATGCCTGTGCTAAGCCAAATTTCATTTCCATTTCATTTCAGTTAAATGTCTTTAATGTAATTACATAGCACAGAAAGGATCTGTTGATGTTGTAAATTTGATTTTTATTAAGTTACTAAATACATAGATATTTTTCTATAACTTTTGAAACTATCTATCTATCTATCTATCTATATATCTATATAGTTCTTTCTCTGCAGTGATGATATACTTCCCTGCAATAGACCACCCTAAGTTATCACTACACTTTAGGGAGTGGGCAAAGGGGCAAGCACATGTGGCTAACAAGTTAATTGAGAAGGTAAAACAATCAATTGAGTTGGCTAATTGGCTCCAGCTGAGAGCAGGAGGGAAACTGTTGGTTAACTGTAGCAATAATCAGCCATAAAAGCCTGAGCTTGAGTACTCAATGGGGGCCCATGAAGAGAAGACTTTCCTTGGGGCCATCAGTTTGCTTTAGAGTGGCCCAGGAGGGGGTGAGGACCTGTCTTCACAAAGGACCTTCCTGAATGTGATTGACCAAGGGCCAGGCCCATAGGGTCACAGGTCTTGGGAGTCTAGGAAGGGGCTCACATGAAAATTAAGGCTAGGAAGGAAATGCTCACCTGTCATGAAGAAAGGAATGACCACAGCCTGAGGGAGCTGGTTGTCTACAGTAGAATTTTGGTGGATTGTGCTGTAAATATTGTGTTGGTGACTTGTCACTCTGCAAATAATAAAAAGTGCTTAGGTAGAAAAGAACCAGGTACATGGACTGCCTTAGGCCTGATCCTGTTTGTTGGCAATGTCAAGACCTGCTGTTTGAGAGTACAGGCAGGATGATGTCCTAGACAGGGTTGCACAGAGCAAGATCACCAGACAGGGGCAATCAGAAACATAGTCAAAGGCCAGGAAGAAGGTCACACCCAGGAACCAGGTCAATCCAAGTTGCACAAAGTCGAAGGGCATGGAGTCAGGGCACACCTCTTGACAGAAAGTCAAAGCCAGAACATCAGTCTGATACAAGGCAGGGTGGACAGACGAGCGGACAGGCAGGCTGTGGAGCAGATGGCACAGAATGGAGGCAAGAACACAGGTCCAGAAAAAATGAATGAACATGGGAGTAAGGAACACCGGAGTGAGGCAAGGCTGAGTCGTATTCAACAGGAAGTATGAAATGTTACTCCTCCTAGCTTCATGTTTCTTCCTTTGGAAGCTAGGTGGCATTATAAATGGGTGAGATCCAATCTAGAGCCAGCAGAGGTCTGGCCACAGCAAGCATCAGAGAGCCTGGACAGCAAGGCAAAAGTCACAGTGCTACAGTGGTGCTGCAGTCAGGGAGTGGCTCAGAAAAGCCAGGGCTGCCAGTTCAAGTCCCAGTTTCTGACAGGCAATCCCCACCAGCCTGAGAATTATCAGACTGTGTCCTTTACTGAACCGCCCTGAAATACCTCCCTGTAACAAGGCAACACACTACAGGATCCCTACCCTGAATCAGTCCAAATGTATTTTTCTTCCCTCAAAGTGTCTTTATTTACAAAGTTCCCAGTGCACGAATATGTGTATACACAGTCCACATATCACTATTATTCATCATTGTTTTCCCCCTCTTGGCGGTAGGGCACCTGATACAGTGGGCCCCCTGGCCTGGCATACTCCCGGCTAGCCAGTTCCTTTCTTTCTCAGTGCCAGGAAAGTCCCTTCCTGTAGGCAAGCACCTCTTCTGAGGCTTCACCCCTTTGTGAGACCCTCTGGTCTGGACCCCTTTCCACCTGGTTCCCAGGGGAGCCCTGTGTGCATGCAAGACCTTTTGCTGGCTCCCTGGCCCTTTTTTCTGGGCTCTCCATACAAGCTTCAGCTCCTGGAGCCGAGCCTTTTGACTTTCCCTTGCCTCTCCCTGATTTGATTTCCCTGTAGCTTTCCAGTTCTAGCTTTTATAACTGAGGGCATCTGACCGACTGAGCAGACCCCTTCCTTTCATGTGCCCCAGTTAGCCCAAGCAGCCTCATCTAGGCTGTTCAAGCCCTTTAACTGACCCTCAAGGAGCCCAACAATTGGGGTCAGTGGTGGATCCCTGAAGCAGGTGAAACTAAGGCACACCAGCTCACCCTACTACACTCCCATAGGATATGATTTTGATACTTTCACTCATTAGTTTGTACAGAGAAGGTAAGATTGCCGTGCTGATTCCAAATATAGACACTAGAGACAAAGCAATACAGTAATATCTTTTATTGGACACCAACTCCTGTTGGTGGAGGTATGCAAACTTTTGGACCTCACGGGGTCCTCCATCAGGCAAGTCAGGAATTTCTTACTTGCCTGATGAAGGACCCCATGAGGTCTAAAAGCTTGCATACTTCCACCAACTGGATTTTGTCCAATAAAAGATCATTGTACTATTTTGTGTATTGCTTATTAGTTTGTGTGTAACCCCACTGAGTTAAATAGGAGCAAAGCACTACACATTACACTATTTGAGCTAAAAGTTTCAAAATCTAATATAGTCCATTGCATTTGGTAGCTGCTCTTTTGGACACAATGCCCCTCCCCCAAAAAACAAAGATCACAGAAGGGCTATTTGTTAGTCTGTTAGTGTAGAGGTGTGAACAAACATTTAAAGTGCATTCTAAACCAGCTTACATCAATCTCATTTTTGCCAGTTCATAAAAGCATATCATAATTTTGTGGTTTTACATCATATTTCATAAAGTCGCCTTTTCCATCCATCTGAGACAAAATCTCACCATGTCGACATTAAAACTGGCAATGTTTCATCTTAAATCTAATCACAGAAGCATCATCCCTTTTTTTGGTATATAAAGTTGGTTTGGATGAAGCCCAAGAAAATGTCATTAAAATCTCTTTCTCTTTTTGTCCCTACACATAAACACTGACAGTTCTGAATGGGAAATTCTCTACAGCACTATGAGTGCATTCCCACATACAGAAACATGCTAGTGTTTGTGAATGCAGGCAATTTAAAAATGCGCCTACATTCATTCACACCAGCATGTCACTAGCGCATTCAAGCTACTTTATAGTGCTAGTGACATTCTTACTAACCTGATTTATGCGGGGAAGGAGGCAGCGGTGGCGGCTCCATGTGGGGAAGGAGGCAGTGGTGGCAGCAGCTCCATAAGCGGCCACTATGGGGGCCTGAGGAAATCCATTCAACAATGAGAACAAGAAAACAAACAGACACCAGCTGGATGACAACCTGAAGCCCACAAAGCCTGTGGGGATGGAGGCAGCAGCGGCGGCTCCATAGGCAGCGGCAGGGGAACCCGGAAGTGAAGAGAGGACTTCCGGCCATGCACAAGGGGAACAGCGTTCTCACAGCAGGAGCCATGTGGGTCTCTGGACATGATCTTCTACAAAGGTAGGTTTTTGCTGCCCTCTCATGCGTTTGTTTAACAAACGCAAGTACAGCAAATTAAGCACATGGAGACTTTCCCACAGCATTAAATTATGCAGGGAAAAGAAACAAGCGCTTATTTGCTGTATGTGAGAATGTACTCTATTTATCAGCAATTCATGTTGCATACCTGCATTTAGAAAGATATACTTTTAGATTACCTGTTATCCAGTTCATCCCAAGAAATGAAAGTAGAAAGCTTGTTCATAGACTTAAGGATCATCTAGTCCAACCCCCTGTTGCAAGCCAGGATGCCCGATACTTACAGCATCACAGACAGAGGCTGTCAAGCTGGTTCTTGAAAGCATCCAAGGGAGGAGATTGCACAGTCTCCCTAAGCAACCTGTTCCATTTGCAGATGTTGACGTTTTTCCTAATGTTTATATTAAATCAACATTGAAGCTATTTGAGCCCACTCTTTCTTGTTCTATCTATTTGACTATGGAGAACATACCAAACTACCATGAAATACCTCCAGGTAACAAGACAGCACACAACAGGATCCCTACCCATTGGCTTATCGATCGCTACCCTTTGGCTTTGTCTTCCATCTTTTTTGTGGCATCCTTTTTATATATTTAAAAAAACAGGTTTTTTCGGTCGTGTCATTTGCATTGTGAAGAAATTGAAAGGATTATTTTTTTTAAATGTAGAATTAAAAGAAGGAATGACAAGAATGGAGTTTCGCTCTAAAACACGCACAGTATCCTCATTTTGTTGGTGATGGATATTAGATCAAGGGGATACGCAATAAACTAACTGGCTGCAGGTTTAAAACAGAAGGAATTACTTCTTCATGTAAGTCTAGGGAGAGAATGTGGTTGGTCCCAAAAGTAACAGATAAGATTCAAAATAGTTTCGATGATATCTGTTATTGGAGCAATTTCTGTTGGTGAGGGTATGCAACCTTTCGAAGCACACAGGACTTTTCATCAGGCGATAGGCTCAGCTTTAGTCCTGACTTGGCTATTGCTTGCTGAAGAATCCTGCATGGCTCAAAAGCTTGCATACACTCACCAACAGACGTTGACCCATTAAAATATATCTGAACCAGTTTTTCCTCATATCTGCCTCCCCCCTTCCCAACACCTTCTGAGCTAGTCATTGTTCCTGAACAGCAGGTGTTTCAGAAGGCTCCCTCTACCAGCATTTCCCAGCTCCCCAATCCATTGCAATCCTCCTCCCATTTCACCCATCCAACCCATCTACCCCCATATGCTCATTTATTTACATTACCTTTGATAGATTCAGTTGTTATTTTTTGTTTTTATCCCTCCCTGTGTTCAATCTTCAATCTTCCTCCTTCCCTCCCCCCTCCATTGAATCCTTTCCCTCTCCCATATATTCCATCCCAGATTCCCTTCCCTTACACTGTTTTTTCATTTAGAGTAGGATTATTAGATTGCTTTAAGTTTCATTTCAGTTTTGTACTGAAATGAAACTTAAAACTTAAACTGAAACCTTGTGTTGTTTGTGATTCCCCCCATCCCAGATAGATAGATAGATAGATAGATAGATAGATAGATCCGAACGCAGCCGAACGGAACGGATGAACCCGAACCGTGATCTGTTCGCCCATCCCTACGTACAATGCACAGTTATTCTGTGGAATTCATTGCCAGGGGATGTTGAAAAGGCCGATAGTGTAGCTGGGCTCAAAAAAGAATTGGATAAGTTATTAGAGGATAGGCCTGTAAATAGCTATTATACACCTTTGTCAGGGGATGAGAGCTCCAGCTGCTGCTGGGGACTGTGAATGAATAGCAGGAAATTGGTCACTGCCGCGATCCCAAACCCTGTGCGCGCAGGATCTGTGTGGGTCCCGCGTGGCACAATGTCCTTGCAATGAGCTTGCGCAGGGGCTGTGCGCACTTGCATGTGTGTGGGTTGCACGGGGGTTGCTTGGGGCATGGGATCTGCACTGTCTGTGCAGTTCTCTGAAGCAACTAAAACTATTCATTATCAAATAGGATTCTGGGCTAGATGGAACATTGTTCTGACCCAGAATGGCAGTTCTTATATTTTTATGGATGACCAAAGTGAGAAGGCTTTACCTGTCTTACTGCCCTTGCTATTTATTGATTGACTGGTGCAAAGGAATAAGAGTAGTATGTGGAAGCTTTCACTTCTGGAAATTACTAGTTTGAACTGAACAACCAATAGTCATTACCTGATGTTTCGTGATCCACAGAGGAATGAATAAGTGGTTTTAGTCTAGTAGTGTTTATATTACTAGCCAAAACTCTGCCAAAACCCTTGTTTTGCCAAAACCCTTGTTTTACTCTCCCAAAACCCTTGTTCATGTCATGGTCATTTTTCACCTCAACTACTGCAACCTTCTCCTCACTGTCCTCCCTCGCTCTCACCTGTCCCCCCTTATCGCCATCCAAAACTCCACTGTCAAGGTCATCCACTCAGCCCGTCGCTTTGACCACGTGCAGCCTCTCCTCTCTCCACTGGCTCCCCCTTCCCAAACGCATCTAGTTTAAACTCCTGGTATTCACCTATAAAACACTTCACAGCCAAGGTCCCCCCTATCTCTCAGCCCTAATCTTCTTACGCACTCCTGCACGCGCCCTCCATTCCTCCTCTGTCCCCTCCCTCACTCTCCCCCATCTCCTATGCTCCCCTAACCACCTTCGTCCCTTCTCCCTCGCTGCCCCCCAAGGCTGGAACTCCCTCCCTACCCACATCTGCCTCGCCTCCTCCCTCCGCACCTTCAAATCCCTCCTCAAGACCCACTTTTTCTGTGCCGTCTTTCCCAATGCCTGCTACTTGTTTTTCCCCTAATACTTATGGTCTGCCCTTCTCTGCAGACTCCTGCCTAACTGTAACCAAGCCAAGCACGTGCACCTGAGACTTCGCAGCCGCTTGCATGTTTGCTTGCTTCTCCCTTGTTTTCCCTTTGTCCCCTCTCCTTGTCGCCCCCTCCTTGTCTTTTTAGATTGTAAGTCATAGGCAGGGACCACGGCTTTATCTTTGTTCTGTAAAGCACCAGGTACACGGCTGGTGCTATACAAATGTTTATAATAAAATAAAATAATAATAATAATAATAATATTCTTATATGAAACAACACCAAAAAAATTGTATTCAGTGGTAACCTTGTCTTATCAGAGGCCAACAGCTAGAGGGTCATAGCAATGACGTGCTCTATCATAGGGTGTTTTCAAATGAGCATGGCAATGGGGGAGTAGGTCCGCCAGGTGGCAATGCTGCAGAGCACCCACGCAGGTAGAGTGCATGAGGAGTGATTCAAATGGGTGTGGCTAGTATGACCACAGAGGCAACTGCAACACACTCCCTTTGTCATGGACCATGGAGGAGGGGGAAACAACCCAGGCTGGCCTTTGCAAGTGACATGTTCCGGGTGCAAGCGCTGGGGAACCCGGACTCCCCAGAACTCCTGGCCAGTTCTTGTGACTTGCAAAGACCACTCCACCCACCCACAGTGTCTATGATAGTGGACCTGTTTGCTGGTGTGTCTGGATGCCACCATTCATACTGGCAGGGGCTCCATGGCCGCTCATTGCCACAGATCTATTTGGCTTGACCCACACAGAGCACTCTGGATTTCCCAGCAGTACACCGTGAGTGGGCGCATCCGGTCACTTCCCCTTCAGACAGGCAGTTGGCTCCATGGCTCCTGGGTGGCTATGTGGGGTAGCATCTCATCTGTAAATACCCATAGCTGGAGGCACTATGAACTAAGTACACTTGGAGTATTAGAAAATTCTTTTAGAAAACAATATACTTCCATTATTATTAGGATTTAATATTTTTCTAAGAAAAAAATACTAGTGTGAGTTGATTATTAATATGATCAACTAATTGTTTTCATCATTACTCCACAAAACATTTGAATTGTAGCTGATATTTTAATCATAGTAGCTACATAAATTATTGAAAGCAAAATTAATAACAGATGCCTTGATACTATGGTACCATGTAAGTATCTAGCTGAAGTGCAAACATGCACTTATTAAGACGTGTTTGGCTTCTAAAATTTTCAGTAAATTTACTAACATTGGCTGAAAATGGAAACATTGGGTTTTTTGGGAGGGGGTTAATTTTGTGACCTTTCATTTTGGTAAAACATTTTCCACACTTTGTATTGGCAGTGCTGAAAACAAATTGACAAAAATCAAAAAATCTTTAAATGTCAATATTTCAACATTTCAGCAATTCAACATTTTGGACATGTTTTTGTTTTGAAATTTTTTGTAAAATGTATTTTTCTAAAATTTCATATTGTCCCCAAATTTTAGGAAGTTCAGATCCCAATTCATTCTTGAAATATTGTTTGGATGAAACATTGAGAATGAGCTCTAAAATGTATGCTCTCATGTTGAATAAACAGAACTTATATCACAATTGTCCCTTTGAGATATTCATGAGGACTTTCCTACTGTGAAATGTCCTGAAAACTTTTAGATATGTTTAGCAACATGCTTCCCTCGAGCCGCTTCCTGTGTGTTGAAGGTGCACTGGGCACCCACCCAGCTGCCCCATGCCCTCTGTCTATTGGGATGTGCACAATCAGCACTATGGAGTCATGGGTGCCAGCCTAGGGCATCAGGTCGGTGACCACAACTCTAATGGTAGAAAGACTGGTGGGGAATGTGCAGGCAGACTGCAGCAGGAAGAATGCCTGCCTGTCTGGTTTGGCCCCACATGGAGTCTGTGGGTGTCGGCTGCAGGGGGAGATCATGGACTCTGTGGGGCTCCCCACTCATATGTTAACCCCCACTATTCTTAATACTTCTTATCTTATAGCACAAGTGTCACCACATCAATAGAAAAAGACAAGGGCACAGATCATGGGTTTAAATGGCCTCATTTATTAACGAATGAGAAATCCAGTCTTGGAGTAACAGCCCCTTCCAGTTACAGGTATCAGTGTGAAACACCATGCCAGAGCTCACAGGGTGTGTGTGTGCAAATGTTGCCTAACCCACTCTGGTGCTATCCCCAGGGTCCAAGCATAAACCCACTTCTCGGGGCAGCATGTTCGGCCAGAAGCACCCTCCTGTGGGTTTTACCTGTTAGCCTCGTCCGTATGGTGCGGCTCACAGGGGGGAATTCTGTCGCTGTCTCAATATTATGGATCTCCCTTCTCTTTGGAGGTTCGATCCCAATTCATTCTTGAAATGTTCTTTGGATGAAACATTGAGAATGAGCTCTAAAATGTATGCTCTCAAGTTTAATGAATGGAACTTATATCACAATTGTCCCTTTGAGCCCAGTCCTGAGTAACTTCAGAAGACCTTTTTGTTTTAAAAAGCATTTGGCAGGAGGGGATGGGGTGGGTTTGCTGGGCGGTGTCAGGGTAGGCTTGTGAGGGGGGTTGGGTGTGGGGAACTGGAAGGCAGCATTGGGTGGGTTTGGTGGGGGGTTGTGAGAGGTAGAGGGTTTAGGGATATTTTTAGTATAAGCTTTAATGTTTTCATTTTTTTGTGAGCCACCCTGAACTTTTGGGAAGGGCAGCATACACATACATTACATACATACATACATACATACATACATAAAATAAAATAAAATAAAATACTCCAACGAGAACAACCTGGTCACTGATAGTGGTGGGATCATTCTCATAACCTCTACTACAGGGTATTAGGCACTAGACTTGGGGGTGGGGCTGAGAACCTGGAGCCTTGCCCCTTGCTGCTCACCCTTGGTGGAGTTCCAAGCACCCCACCCCACTGTCACAAACTCAGTGCCATAGTTAACACAGCCTTGATAGCCTTAAAGTCTAAACAGTTAAACTGAGCAACAGTTAAATCATCATTATTCACTGTTTCTATAGCACCAGCAATAGTCAGGATTGGAAACAAGTCCCTGCTCTAAGGGGCTTAAGTTGATACGATTTAAAATTCAAACATTTGTTCCTTCAAGAGTAAATACCAATTTTTTCCCTGGACAAGATATTTAGTAGTAACCATAAATTGAGCATAAACCTATTAAGGAGTGGGAATCTAAGATCCTTTTACTGCATAGATTGAATTTGATCAGGGGCGGCTGGTGGATTTCGATGTTGGATGGGCACTGAGGTAATAAGGCCAGCGGGCCTAGGGGCGGAGCCTAGCCTAGGGGCAGAGCCAGGGATATGGTAGGCGGAGCCAGGGCATAACCCAGCCAGAAGCAAGGAGTTCCCAGGGTTAACATTGGATGGACATTACTTAATCCAGCAATTTCAGTTAGGCAGGTTATATTCACCTCCTCTGCCAGGTTTAAAAGCAGGCAGATCACCAGACTAACAGTTACATCTCGCGATTTCAAAACCTCAATTTTATCACAAACATCACATTTCTAGGATTTTGAACACCCATAAGATCACCAGACTAACCGTTACATCTCACGATTTCAAAACCTCAATTGAATCACAGGGCGTTAAATACTAATTCCCCCTCACCCACAACACCTCCTGCCCACCAAAATCCCCCGTCTGCCCCACAACACCCCCCC
>QEPC01012739.1:251659-282041 GCA_003113815.1 Sphenodon punctatus
AAGCACGGTTGCATTCACATCAGAAAAGATTACACACTAGTTAAAACCAGTACGATGTTGCTTTCACACTGCTGTTAAGTGCGGATTTATTGAAAACGGACAGCAAAAAGGTAGGTTTGAGTAGCTTTTCAACACGCATTGCTTTAGTGCGATATTGACTCCATTTAATCGAATTTAAGTGTTCAGACAAGCATGAAACATTCGGGGTTTTTTAAAAATCGCACAAATCAGAACGTCTGAATCCCCCCTAGGTTATTGACAAAGCAGTCATCAGTAGGTAAATCTCCCAGAGAATTCTGGAATCCAGTCGAATCCATAAATCTCCGAAGGTAGACCAACCGCACTGGTCCATCACCCCGATGGGGACATAGGAGGGTCAGGATCCAAACCTTCAGCAGGCAATGATCCAGCCATGACACGGGTGTTCTATCCACACCCCCAATAATTGGAACCCCTGTTTTCAGGCTAGTGCAAAACATCAAATCCAGTGTGTGTCCCTTTTCATGTGTTGGGATCACTACTACCTGGGATAGGCCCATGTTTGCCATGGAGGCCATGAACTCCTGCTCTGCTCCTAAGAGGTGGGCCTCACCATGAATGCTGAAATCACCCAAAACAATAAGTCTGGCAATCTCAACACCACCTACGAGACCAGCTCAGTTAGGGCAGTCAGGGAGGCTTCAGTGCAGTGGGGTGCTCAGTACACTAAGAGAATCCCCAATTTTTCCCCAGCCAAATCAAACACAAGATGGACACACTCCATACTGGATTTGTCAACCACTGGATACCTCCGTAAGGACAAGGAATCTCTAAAAACCACGGCCACACACACACACACACATATCGGCTCTACACTGATGCTGCATGGAATGCCTCCTGGCCAGCACCATCTGAGCCAGAACTAGCTCAGATGCCTCATCCAGGATAAGCTCCTGGATGTCAGTTGGTTTATTAGTCATCGACCTCACACTGAGCACCATCAGCGTCAGCTCAGGGGCCCTCCTGGCTTCAACCCCCAAATATCCTGAAACAGTGGGGGAGTGGGAAGTGGAGATAGTAGGGATCGGACTTTTGCTATTGCCAAGAACTGAGAGGGGCCAATAATGGCACTCTTGGTTCTAATCCGATAATACCGATAATTCTCGGTATCGGCAATAATGGTTCTTTTGCATTGGTTTTTTTCTCAGATTTTAACATTGTGGTTTTCCCCCTTGGAAGTCAGTGGTGAAAACCGCAGTGTTAAAGATCTGATACCAATAGATACAACGGAACAGATAAAGGGAGAACCAAGAACCGATAAAACCAAGAACTGAGATTTTGTCCAAAGTCCCATCCCTAGGGGACAGACACCAAATGTCTCCTCCAGAATTCCCGATGGCAAACCTTCACTTCCTGCTGTACCTCCAAATGCCCCACACAACCTCAATAGCTACTTCCTCCCCCTCGCCAGCACCCCAGGAGACAGATTCACAAGTGGGGTAGAGGGGGGACAACCCTCCCACCCTTCCCCCAATCCAACCAACCAACTCCTTCCCCCCCTTTCCCTGCAGGGACCCAGCCTCTCACTGGGGGACCCTGATCAGGGAACTCCCATTTGGCATCTGTCCCCCCTCTCACCAAGGGTTCAGGGCACCAGCACCCAAGCCCTCCTCCCTCCTCTCACCAGGGGGTTGAGACCCCAATCCCCACCCACACAATTCCCAGTACTCTTGCCCATAACTCCACCCCCACCCACTTCCCCTATGCCCAGACACCCCCCTTCACAGAGGGGCCAAAGCACTCCCTCCTGCCCAATTCCCCTGTACCCCTACCCCCCTCTTATGGGGGGCCATGGCACTCACTCCCACCCATCCTACCTAGTTTCCCCCTGCCTTTACCCACCCTCCTTTCACAGGGAAGGTGCCCTTCCCACTGGCCTCTCACGGGGGGGGGGGTGAAACAAATCTCTCCTCCCCGTATTCTGCCCCTACCCCTCCTCTCATGGGGAGGGTTAATTGCATCATACCGCACTCCCAACCCTCCACATTTAGACCCCTTCCTTCCCCACAAAATCCATACCTCTCCCATCCAGCCAGTCCCTCCGCCTCCTACCACCAAATAAACCTAAAAACAATTTTAAAACAATTTAAAATGGAACCTCGCCCCCTGGCCCCAATCAGGCCCACAAATCCACTACTAATAATGACTGCTGAGGCAGCAGCTTTTCAGGTCCTGGAGGGTGGGGATGGGGCAAGCCCAGGGGTTCCAACAGTCCTTACTCCCAGGAACACACCTGACACACAGATCCACCCTATCCTTGAATTATCCTACCTGGACCTTGAGTCTTTATTTCCACTCTCTTATGCTGAGCATACTCCTTCAGTGCTCAAGCTTCTGGGTTGGATCCTTGGGCCCGACCTAGGAACTGGAAAGGGCTAAATAACAACAGGCTCCATGAAGTTTCTCATCTGCACAGGGAAATGCTGGAAGCTACATGACTTGAGACACTGGAAAACAACTTTCAGGAAACCCAATGGCATGCAAAGAACTGAGCCATTATTGAGCTAGACCCTCCCAGGTTTGTGTTAAAAACAGAAATCACTTATAAGAACCACTATTTCTGATGAGAATTATAATGAATATTGCAAATATAACCGCTGTCTAAGGTAAAAGTGGATCACTATATACCATCTAAAACTGAAAAATTGCATAGCCAATGACACATACATATGTCATTTTTGAAAGAGAAAAAAATCCCCTAAAACCAATTTAATAAATGGTTTTGATGGCTGTTCTTTTCAAAACTGCTCCGTCCATTGTAAAGTTTTATAAACCTGCTGCACATCACAAAAAACAAAGTGAAGACTCAGCACTTTTAACATTTGTCTTTTCTTTAAATATTTTCAGTGTATGAAAAGTTATTGCAGAGGAAAACATCTTTGCTTTTATTGCTATTGCTACATGCCATCCATTAGCAATCAGGTCTTTCACTACGCTACTAGACATTTCTGTTTTAGATGTTCTTTTTTTAATTTCATCCTGTCTTGAAATTAGACAATAACCATGCTAAATAGCTTGGCTTTATTTTTACTAAGAATGGGACAATTTGTAAATGTGACCTACAGTAATCATCATGCATTTAACATGAGTCAAACAGACATTCTCCTTCAGTTGAACTTTCTGATGACATCCTTTGAAATTGACAGATTAAAAGTGATTTGGGGCTGTCAAAATACTGTATAGCTTGCTGCACAAAATATGCATAAAAACTTTACAGATGGTGGACTGTTGGTTTTCATGACAGTTATCTTACTATACCCACTGCCAGTTAAATTAATAATGTCACAATCTATCTTCTGTGTCAGGTGTAAATGACTTTAGCACATCAATAACTAGTTTACAATGATGTCCCTCCAGTATTTAAGGCTGTATATTGATTTCACAGTTTGTGCAGAACAGCACATATACAATCCCCATATTTTGTTGTAGGACAGGATTTCAAAAAAAGCTAAACATTTACAGACTTGGGAAGAAGCCATAAAAATAGAAGGTCTTGTCAGATAACAAGACTTGCAAGATTTATATCAATAAGGATCATAAGTGTCTGATTTTTGTTTTAACATAGGCCACAGTAGAGCTGTCCTACAACTGGAAGTCTCATGACAAACAATAGAGGTTATAACTACTTTGAGTCTTTAAACTTCAGAGTGTTTATTTGTCTGAAGTGGTCACCATAAAAAACAAAACAAAAACCCCCCACAAATTTCTGTGCCTAAAACACTAATACTTTTGCTAATTTTTAGTCTCTCTGTTGGAAATATGCAAACACACCACCACAACAAACTATTTTTATTATGATTTTGTTGACCCCGCTGTGAGCTTCCACCTCTGCCCTGCTGCCATGGCCCACTATTATTTTATTATTATTTTATTAATTATTTTATTATTTTATTATTAGTTTTAAAACAAAACTGTGATAAACATTAATTGAGATGGACCAAGATCTGGCCAACCACAATCACATTTAATTTGCCATGCATACAGGCATCACTGAGGTGGAAAACATGGGGCAGATGGACAGGGCTTCCCAGTGTGAGCGGGGCAGGTTCCACTGGGGCAGGGACATGAGTCTTAGGGTGTTTTCAGACATTACACGGTCCGGATTCACCACAGTGGATCCCCAGCAGTGGTGAACCGAACAACCACCCCCTGTGGTCAAGGAGAGCCCCGAACAGATGTGACAAGATCGGGACCACGTCAGGGAATTGGGCTGCCAGATCACGGCCCGGGGCAGCGCAACAGATGTGACGCCGATTCCCGGCCATGGTCAAAACACCCACAAGGCACCAGGGAGGGGAGGGGAGGGGCGGGACGCAGACATGGGTGGCTGAGGGCAAACGAAGTCAAAAGCGCCAAAAGGGAACGCCCACATAAGGGAAACGGGAAGGGAGGGCAAAGAGGGAGAGGAGCCGCCGAGGTACCACGCACAACAGGCACAGAGACAACGAGGGCACAGTGGAACACATAGCACAAACATACGCATGGGCGCACACACACCCGTGCAGGAAAGGAAGGGAAGGGGGGACACAGTGGGACAGACAACACGCATGGCACAATGAGCACAGGGGGGAAGAGGAGGGCAGCAGGACAGGGAAGGGGGGGAATAGGCCAGGGGCAGGACCGGACATGGGGAACAGCAGTCAGACCCCCAACAACAGCACAGCACTGTGGGCACCCCCACAGCTACAGAGTCAGTCCTGGAATGGGGGAAACCTGAAAGGTCAGGGTACAGGCACAGGGGGAGGCCACACAGACCAGGCAGTGGCCCGGGCATGGTCCAGGAGGCACACACGGACACCGGCAAGGGTGACATGGAGGGGAGGCAGGAGAGCCGTAGCCGTGCAGCCGGTCCAAAGGCACAAATACACACACACACACTGGGAGGTAGCCGGGAGGTGCAGTCTGCAGGCCCCAGAACCCCGAGGTCACACAGGCACCCAAGGGGGGGGCTTGGTCACATGAGGGAGCGCAGGTGAACGAGGATGGTCAGCAGCACCCAGGGGAGCTGGGGTGCACTTCAGAGAGCTCGACACAGACACTGGAGAAGGCAGTCACGGAGTGGAACAATGGTTGCAGAGGTAGACGGGGGGGGGGCGGTGGGACCCCAGAGCCACAGGCAGGGGCAGCAGAACCCTAGGAATCAGCCAGCACAGCAGCATGGGCGGGACATCAAGGAGGGAGCAGGCAGTGGGCCATGGCAGCAGGGCAGAAGTGGAATCTCACAGCGGGGTCAACAACAGGGGTCCGGAAGGCACAGGGGGACTCACAGCCATCTGCAGGGGGCCACGAGGGGGCCAGGGGCTGGGTGGCCTGCCAGGTGAACAAGTGCAGCCAATGAAGCATGCCCCGGTGGTACCCCAGCACAGACATGTGGTGGGTGATCAGGTAGTACGCCTCGAACGGATCCTGCATGGAGAGCCCCAACTGCACTTCGGAATGGGATCACACACCTGACATCGCCGCCAGCTCTGCCGCGGTGGGCTCAGACATGCAGAAGTCAGCAGCGGGGGGCCACAGAAGGTGACTGAGCTCCAACAGCCAGTGATAGACCACTCCACGGGATGCTGGTACCCACGGGCCCCATGAATGCAGTCAAAGTAGGACACGACCAAGGCAGGGCCCCCCTCTGCCAGACAGGCCATGTAGGTGGCCAGGCTGCACACAGACAGAGCAGACACAGTCTCTGCTGCAGACCACCCCACATGCGAGCACCTCATCTCCGGAAAGCACCCATTGGGAAAAGGAACCAGCCCCAGCGTCTCAGCATGCAGCCAGCAATCGTGGGCGCTCACCTCGTAGCCAAAGTAATGAAGGCCAGAGCTCAGGCTCGCATAGGCACCCAGCAGGCTGTCCGGGCATCTCAGGAGCAATTGCATGGCTGGGGTATGCCACAGGTCACACAGGGCCATGGTCTCGTGGAAGGTCCATGTATGGGGGGCCCCATGGGGCCGGAAACCGGGAGCCAGGTGGAAGCGCAGGCAGCCAAGGTCCAGCAAGCCAGGGGGACTGACACCATGGAAAGGGGGGCCTACATTCCCCGGAGGGGCGGGAGGGGACACAGGGGAGCCCCAAGGCCAAGAGATAAGGTCACAGGCCGCAACAAGGTATGGCAAACAAGT
Source organism: Sphenodon punctatus (assembly GCA_003113815.1). Taxonomy (NCBI): domain Eukaryota; kingdom Metazoa; phylum Chordata; class Lepidosauria; order Sphenodontia; family Sphenodontidae; genus Sphenodon; species Sphenodon punctatus. The sequence goes on from QEPC01012739.1 coordinate 257,818, forward strand.
GAGGCGTGGGGTGCGGACCCAGCACAGCTTCAGGAACTGAGCACACAGACAGGACAGCCGACACACTAATAAGGCCGGTGAGGACACAATGTTGCCAACACAGAGAAGTGGGAGGTGATGACAGCAGGAATGCAGCTGCCGTCAGCAGGCCCAGGCGCACTCTGGTCCGTGAGCTAGGCCCCATGCAGGTGCACCCAATAGGCCGCCCCTGCCACCCCGGCCCTCCCGCCCACCTGGAGTTGCCTGGGCCAATCAGGGGAGGGCACCTCGGGCCTACAAGGGTGCCCCCGCCCAGTCACCAGGTCGTGACCCAGGGGCAGGCCTACACGTGGCCCAAGCTATAATGAGGCCAGCGGCACTCCAGTCCCCACCCGGCCCAGCTGGCAACATGGAGCAAGGCTGGTTGGCCACTTGCGGTATGCACCTAGCGCTCTGTGCCAAGTGGTACCACTCGCACACCAATCAGCTACGCCTCCTGACAGCAGAGGTGCACCTGGGTGCCCACCTGCAGGTTGGCATGGCCTGGAGCGTGGCTAGGGCCCGGAGAGCCCACCACAGCCGCAGGCACTCCCTGGCCAGGCTCAGGGCACAGCGGGTGTCTGGAGCAGACCGGTAGGCCCTGATCCACAGCCAGAACAGGGCTGCTGTGCTCTGCGAGGTGACTGGGCACCTCCAATGGTGGAGGGAGACCATGGGGGGCGCCACCCAGCTCGCAATGCCCACTGCCCGACAGGTATGGGTCACGGAGTGGGCACAGGGGTGGTGGTCCCATGCACTGGCTCAGTGGGACGTGGCCGCCTGAAGGGTGCACTTTAGGATGGACAGGCTCACCCTACTGCAGCTCGCGGCACTGCTCACGCCCTGGATGGAGCGACAGCACACCCCCATGAGGACCTCCATTCTCATGGTCCAGTAGGTAGCCAACAGGGTCTGGGCCCTCACAATGCCCGACTCCTGCCAGTCCGTCTCGAAGCACTTCAGTGTCGGGGTAAGGACCGTTGCCTGTATCCTCCGGGATGTCTGTGAGGTTGTGGAGGGCATTCTCCTGGACCGAGCGATCCAGCTGGTGGACCAGGAGGCCATGATGGCCAGCTTCATGACTGGAGGGTTCCCCAACTACATGGACACCGTGGACCGCACCCACATAGAGATTGGAGTATGTTAACAGACATGGTTACTACTCCCTGCAGCTGCAGGCTGTCATGGACCACCAGGGACAGTTCATAGACATCTTCACGGGCAACTCTGGGCGCAGCCACGATGCCCGGATCATGACCATCTCCCCCTTCTATGCCCGGATGTACCACAGGGACTTTGCGAACATGAGGATGACCCGAATCAAGGGGGTGATGATGCCCCCCTGTATCCTGGGGGACCTGGTCTATCCCCTCACCTGGTGGCTGATGAAGGTATACCTGGTCACCAGGTCCCTGGTGCAGGTGCTGTACAATGCCCACCTGTGTGCAAGCAGGACCGTGGTCGAGCGTGCCTTCGGGACCCTCAAGCAGCGCTGGAGGAGCCTCGCTGGCCAGATGGACTACGCGGTGGAGACCTCAGCCCTGGTGATAGGTGCCTGCTGTGTGCTGCACAACGTGTGTGAGACCGAGGGGGCAGCACTCGACTACCCCGAACCCTTTCTCCCACCGAATCCGTGCCTCTGTACGTGAACGCAGACAACCCGAGGGAGTACCGATATGCCAAGCGCATCCATGTTGCCCTGGCCAGGCATATCAGCCTGGAGGCCGAGGTGTGAGGGCGCTGCGTCAACCCCGGCCCAACCTTCCTGAGTCCCCCCCCGGATCCCTGGCCGAACCCCTTTATGGCCATCGGTCCTCCCCCACCCCCGGGCCTGTGAACAGACCAAGGTAGGCAGTTGTGGTGCCCAGCCATTTATTTCATCACCCAAGTACATGTGCCTCCTACACAACCACCACCACCACACCACACCACGCAGGTTCCGTACCCCCCCCAACTGCCCTTCCCCTTCCATCCCATCGCCCCAACCCCCGCATTTCTGGGGCCTCCCCTGCGGCAGCGCTGTGGGCGCCGCAGAGCTCTGGGAGCTCCCCTCCCCCCCACTGTCTGTGTCCCCAACAGTATCCTGGGAGGCCTCAGTGTCCTGAGGGGCAGGTGGTGGTGGGAGGGAGGGAGGACCCAGGGCTGGAGGGCCCCCCTGGGCAGATGCTCCCTCTGAAGGTCTACAGGGACCAGAAGGCAGATGTGCATCCCCAGCTGGCGTGGCAGAAGCTGGGGCGGTTGGGGAGGCGGTGGGGGTGCCGAGGGGCCTGGAATCGGGGCCAGGGCAGGCAGGGTGCCTGGCGGGGTGGTTGCCATCACATAGGCACTCATGGTGCCAGTGTGCAGGAGAAGTGTGGTCCCGATGTCATGGGATCTATCCATTTTTGTGGAATGTTCCCGCACCATCCCCTCGATGCCCTGTTCCAGCTGCCCAAATGCCTCCACCTGCCTGCTGTGGTCCCAGAGCACCTCCACCTGGAGCCTCCGGTCCCTTGCTTCTGCCTGTTGGAGGAATCCCTCTGTGGCCGCCTCCATCCTATCAATGGCCACTATCATCCACTCCCCCTGTTCTGGGGTGGAGCAGACTATGTCCTCTGCCTGGTCCTCCCTCCGGCGCCGTACCCGTGCCTGGTGCTCCCTCATCTGTTGTGCTGGGGGCACAGCCCCAGGTTGCTGGGGTCCCTCGGGCTGCCCTGTAGAGTACACAGACGGTGGTGGTTAGCTGCCCTGGCCAGCCACCCCCTGGCTGGGGACATGGCTGGGAGTTTGTGCCCCCCCCCAGGCTAGCGTACGGGCCCCCTGCCATTCCCCAGTGCCCCGGGGCTCCCCAACCCACGTGACCCAGGTCCCCCTCCCGGCCTCCCTGCTCCCCCCTTGATGGTCTGTCTCATCTGGGCCCTCTGACTGCTGCCGGGGCTGTTCCCCGCCGGCCTCCTCACCCTCCTGTCTCCGGTGCTGGGGCATGCGTTGCCCTGTGGGGATAGGGGGTGGGTGGGTGGAAGAGGACTTTAGGTGTGCCCGGGCAGCCTGCCGGGCCCCCGTTCAGGAGTCTGGGGTGGACTGGGTGGACAGGGCCTGCCCCCTGGCCAGGCCTCTCTCCTCCCCCCCTTGCCTCTGGTCTGTCTCCCCTCCCACCTGCTTGCTTACCTTCGATGTCTGTCTCTGATCCCTCCGAGGCCAGCCCTTCCATGTAGCTAGGGTCCCCCACTGACCACTGGCTGAGGGAGACTAGTGTGCCGGCCTCAGAGTCATCCTTTCCTGCCAGGGGGTGGGGACTCTCAGGGCTGGTGCTGGGGGGGCTGCTGATCCCCAAGGTCCCTGGGTGTTCCTCCTGTGGGTCGGGGGCCCTGGAGCTTGTGCCTTCTTGGGGGGTGTTGAGGGGAGGGGGTACTACAGCCCACTTCCTGCCCTGGACCACTATGCTCCCCATGAGGCATGGGGCTACCATTGAGTCCTTCATGTGAAGTATGCGGTCCAGGGCATCATAGTAGGGGGCGGTTCGGGCTCAGTGCCCGGACTGCCGGTTGTTGTCCCGAATGGCCTTGTACCCCGTCTTGAGTTCCTTGGCCTTCGACCAGCACTGTGCCATGGTCCTGTAATGCTCCACTGCCTCCATTTCCTGCACGATTTCCTGGAACATGTGTTCATTACACTGATTCAGCGCGAGCTCCTGTTGATGCTCCAGGGTCCCCCAGATGCGAATGCAGTCCTGGGTCTCCTGGAGCCCCCATTGCCCCCCTCTGTGGTATGGCCATCACCCCCATGGTCCCTCTGGTTCCTTCTCCTCCTCCTCCACCTGGGCTGCACCCATCTCCTCCGGGGGATCAGGCTCCCGGGCCTGTTTCCATGTCTGTGGGACATAGGAGGGTTGGTTGGGTGCTGTTCTGCCCCTGTCCCATGGCCCACCCCTGCCCCCCCCCGACGGCCAGCAGGCCCTGCCCCCTGGGTGCCCCTGTGCCACTGGGTCCCCTCTCTTTCAGTCCTCTTACCCATTTCCATGGTGCTTCCTCCCCTGGCCCGGTCGTTGTCCCCGGGGTGGCCCTTCCCAGCTGCTGCTGTCCCTCCACCTCCTCCATGTGCAGCACGACCACCCCCTCCTCTGCATGTGCCTCCACCACCTCCTCCGCTGCTGCCTCCTTATCCCTTGATCTCTCTCCCACCACTCTCCTCTCCCTTCCACCTCGCTCCATCCCGCCATGTTTCCCTGCTGCTGTGTGCCCTTTATATCTCCCTCTGCAGCCTGTGTTGTTGCTGGACATTGCGTTCTTTGTTCCCAGCTGGGAATCATTTTGTTTGATTCTGGCTGGTGGTTGCCGTTCAGATGTTACTTTTTATTGTTTCCCGGTGGGAATCGCTTTGACCACGCTTTCGGCGTTGGTCTGGGCCGGAGCTCCGGAAGCATGGTTGGTTTTGACCCCAGATGGGTACTGACTGTGGTGAACATCTGGCGGCTGCTGAAAAGACGTTCGGGGCACTTTGGCCCCACCACGGGATTGTCCGTGGTTCAGTGTGGTTGACTGTGATCTCATAACTAAGGCTGATGTGGCAGCAGCTGTTACCGTGCTGCGATTCCATTCCACCATTTCGGAATTGCCCACGCCACACCGCAGCTTTTCTGTGGACATTCCGCTAATTTTGCCGGCATTCTTCAAATTGCAGAATTGCAGAAAAATTGCGGAAACTGTTGGAAAACCACTGTTCCACTATTTTGTGGCACTGGCGGAATGACGGAAGTAGCAAAAATGTCATGTTTCCGCTATTTTGCGAAGCCTGTGGAAGTAACGGAATGAAATTAGCGGAACTGCGGAAGTAGCAGAATAAAACTAGCAGAATGAAAGCCTCTGCCATGCCATACCACTAATTGCGGAAACGCTGTTTCCGGCGGAAATAGCTACCGCTGCGACATTCCGCTACAGCCCTACTTGTAACGTCTGAAAACACCCTTAGTGGGCTCAGTGAAGCACTCTGTGGGTGAGTGGCTCCTGCCAGACTCAACCCTGCTTGCATTCTCTATTGAACTCTGTCCCAGTGCTTAGCTAGCCTCTGTCACCTGCTCCTCCTGGAAAATCCTATTCTCCTGTCACAAACTGGAACTTGGTCAGATAGGTCTTATCACCAAGCAACAACAGGAGATCAGGAACCCAGCATTTTGACTGGTGTATCCTAATAGGAACAAATCCAGATCTTCTGTTTGCATTATATGATGAACTCCTGCTGCCCCACCTGATCAGTTTTCAAAATCTGAATTGGCATCATGACACCTTCCATCTGAACATAAATAGATTTAAAACAAATAAGAGAAAATATTTTTTTACTCAGAGCACAATTAACTTGTAGAATTTACTACCAGAAGAAGTAGTCAAGGCTGGTAGCATAGCTAGTTTTAAAAACAAATTATATGAGTTCTTAGAGGATAGGTCCGTTAATGACTATTAGCCAAATAGGTTTGGGAGATATAACCTCTTACTGCTGGGGGCTGGAACAAGAGGGAATGGATTGCTCATCGTGACCTGTCAGGTACTTCATCCAAGAGAAAGAGATTGGCCACTGTTGGAGACAGCATGCTTGGCTTGGTGGACCTGGACCATTGGTCTGACCCAGTATGGCACTACTTATGTTCTTATGATCTTATGTTTGTGTTCCATATTTCTGATACCTTGATATTTTGATATTCAGTATATTGTTCAATTTGCCAGTATTATTTAGCACTAAATAGCACCACCAAAATTTATTATTTATTATTAATTATTATTATTATTATTATTATTATTTATTTATATTTATTGGCCGTCCCCCATGCCTACGGCATCCCAGGGTGGCTCACAACAAGTAAAACAACAATAAAACACATAAAAAACATGATCAAATATAGGTGATTAAACCCCCCAACCCCAAAATTCCCCCGTCCTCTCTACCCTATCCTCCCACCCTCCCCTCCGAAGGCCTGGGCGAACAGTCAGGTCTTACAGGCTCGGCAAAAAACCATCAGACCCAGAGCCAGGCAAGCTTCCTGGGAGGGAGTTCCAGAGTCGCAGCCTGGCCACCGAGAATGCCCTTTCCATTGTGGCTCCCCATTTAACACAGGGGACCTTCAGGAAGGCGCCCCCGGCAGACCGCATGGATCGCCCTGAGGCACAGAAGGCGAGGCAGTCCCCAAGGTGTGAGGGGCCCAGACCTTATAGGGATTTATAGATTAACACCAGCACCTTGAATCTGGCTTGGTATGCTATAGGCAGCCAGTGCAGAGTGTGGAGCACAGGTGTTATATGCTCCCGCCGCCTCGTCCCTGTAAGGAGATGGGCTGCCGCATTCTGCACCAGCTGCAACCTCTGCACCAGAACCAAGGGAAGCCCCACATAGAGCGCGTTGCAGTAGTCTAGCCTCAAGGTGATGAAGGCGTGGATAAGAGTGACCAGGTCGGGCCTGAAAATGTATGGGCGCAGCCTCCGTACCAGATACAGCTGGCGAAAGGCGACTTTAGCCCCCACCTCCACCTGCCAATCCAGACAGAGGCCCAGATTCAAAACCACCCCCACACTCCAAACCTGCTGGGCTATGGGAGGGCAGACACCCTCCACCCCCGAGGGGCCGGCACCTCCCTTGCCTTACCCACCACCATCACCTCCATCTTATCAGGACTGAGCCTCAGTCTGCTCTGCCGCATCCAATCCGCCACAGCCTCCAAACATTGGAAAAGCAACAAGACAGCAGGGCCTGGGTCAGTCGAAAACGAGAGGTACAGCTGAGTAGCATCAGCATATTGGTGACATCGCACCCCGAACCCTCTCACAATCTCCCCCAGGGGCTGCATATACACATTAAACAAAAGCGGAAACAGGATTGAACCCTGCAGAACGTTGCAGGTCAAAGCTCGGGAGCATGATGTTTCATCTCCCAGCACCACCCGCGGACTTCTCCCTGAGAGGAATGAGCAGAAAATGAATGGTGTATTGACATCGGGGCCAATCCCATGACCCCCATGTGCAGCCATGTGCACAAACACGCACAAACACACGGTTTGCATGCATACTGCGGGCCCCATGCGGGACACACGCCACATGTACTGAGCACACTGGTTCGCAGGGCATGGGACTGGCCACAGGGTATGGGATATAGAAAGACCAAAATAGTGAAATAATGAAAATACCAAACACAAAGTAACCAACTAGATTAGATTGTGAATTTCACAACTGTGATGAAGATTAATTCAGATATCAAGAACATAAGAAGTATCATACCAGAACTCCCGTCTCCAACCATGGTTACACTTGGGCCCTTTTCACACAGACACTCTAACACTGATAAAATGGGTGTTACATTTTATTATACATGTTGCAGGGCACCCATAGAGCAGTCCTGCAACATGTATAATAAAATGTATATGCACCCATAGAGCAGCCCTGCAACATGTATAATAAAATATAACACCCATTTTATCAGTGTTAAGAGTGTCTGTGTGAAAAGGGCCTTGGTTGCTTTGGAGAAGTATCCAACAAGTCATAATGGAGTGATCCATTCCCCGTTGTTCATTCCCAGCTCCCCAAAATCAGAGATAACATTCCCCAACCTACTTGATTAATTATTATAAGCATTTATATAGCTCCAGCGATGTACGTGGCGTTTTACAGAAAATAAGATAGACACGGTTCCTGTCCGAGAGCTTACAATCTAAAGACAGGGGAAGGGGAGACAGGGAAGGGGGAACAGAGGGCGAGACAAAGGATGCAACATTTATGAGGGTGCGAGAACTCAGGTACACATTCTTGGCTTGGTTACAGTAAATTGGGAGTTTATAACAGGTGGGGGATAATCCTGGGTGGGGATGATTAGCAGGAGTTAGGAAGGACAGAGTGGAAGAGGTGGGTTTTGAGGAGGGACTTGAAGATGTGGAGGGTGGGGGCAAGGCGGACGAGGGCAGGGAGGCAGTTCCAGGCATGTGGGGCAGTGAGGGAGAAGGGACAAAGGCGGTTGGGGGAGCAGGGGAGGCATGGGAGGGTGAGGGAGAGGATGGAAGAGGAGGGGAGTGCTCCAACAGGGGTTCTGAAGGAGATCAGGGCAGAGAGATGGGGAGGGCAAGGTTGTGAAGGGCTTTGTAGGTGAAGATGAGAAGCTTGTGCAGAATACGCTCAGGAAGAGGGAGCCAGTGGAGAGAGGAGAGGAGAGTCTCAGCCTCCAAACATTTATACATTCCTTTTAAAAGTCCAGCTATGGTACTGGCTTTGACCACATCCACATCCTCTGGCATCAGGTTCCACAACTTAATTGTGCTTTGAAATACATTATTTTATTTGTTTTAAATCTTCTACCAGTTAGTTTCATGGAGTGTCCCCTAGTTCTGGTACTATCTTTGTGGGTAAATACAAATCCCTAGTTATTTGCTCCATGTCATTCATGACTTTATAAACTAGCATATCCCTTCTCAATTGTCTCTCCTTCAAGTTGAAGAGCTCTAGCCTATCAAGCCTCTCCTCCTACAGAACCATTCCATACCTTTGATCATTTTTGTTGCCCTTCTCTGGAACTTTGCCAGTTCTACTATATATATTTTTGAGATGGGGTAACCAAGCTGCACACAATATTCAAGATGTGGTTGCACCATGGATTTATATAGCAGTAGTATGATATTTTTAGTTTTCTTCTCAATCCCTTTCCATATAATTTCTAACATTCTGTTTGCCTTTTTCACCACTTCCACATACTGAGCTGAGGTTTTCAATGTATTGCCCACAATGACTTAAAGATCCTTTTCTAACCCCTAATTTAGAACCCAGCATTGTTCTTTCAAGATCCTTTTGTACTTCCTCACATTCAGCCCTGATCTTAACTATCTTGAATAACTTTGTTATTGATGTGAAAATTTGATCACATCATTCTTTACTCCCTTTTCCAGATGATTAATGAATATACTAAACAACATCGGTCCCAGTACAGATGCCTATCTCCATTGTGGAAAGTGACCATTTAGTCCTACTCTTTGTTTCCTATTCTTTAACCAGTTATTGATCCATGACAGAACACTGCCTCCTATCCAATAACTATTTTGAAGTCTATCCAATGACTCACAAGAGACGCTTGAGGAAATCAAGTAGAGACCTTATCAGATGCTATCTGAAAATCCAGATATATCGACTGCATCACTCTTATCCACATGCTTACTGACACCCTCACAAAAATTCCAGATTAGCAAGGCATGACTTTCCTTTACTAAAATCATGTTGACTCTTCCCCATTGTGTCATGTTTATCAATATGCCAGATAATTCTGCTCTTCACAATATGCCCAATAATTCTGTTCTCACCAGTCTGTAGTTTCCAGTGTTTCCTCTAGAGCCTTTTTAAAAAAGGTGTTATATTCTCTATCTTCTGAATCGGGTACAGTGGCAGAGTTTAGCAATAGGCTACAAATTACCTATAGTAGTTCTGTGAGTTTCATACCTAAGTTCTTTCAGACCTCTTGGGTGAAATGGGGTGGGACACCGGGGAGAATACCGGATACTGGATGTACTGGTATCGGATCTCCCTGGTACCAGATTTACCGGTATCGGCATACCGGCTTTTTAACATTGGCCACGGTACCAGATTTTTACATTGCAGCTATTGACTTCAATGGTCGCAATTTAAAAAATCCAGTACCATGGCCAATGTTAAAAATCTGGTATGCCGGTACAGGTAAATATCGAATTTATCGGATTAAGATGATACACCCAAATACCGGCAATATCGGATCTCGGGAGAACCGGAATTCCCACCCCTATGAAATACCATCAGGTCCTAGTGATTTGTTACTATTTAATTGTCAATTTGCTCTAAAACCTCTTCTAGAGTCACATTGATTTGTGACAGTGCTTCATAGGAGCGTAGCTAGGTTTAAATGGGCCCAGAAGCAACAAATGGATTTCCCCACCCCTGGTCACAATCCTCTCCCCTATCCCATCCCTCTCTTTCTTCCCCTCAGCATCATTACTTCAGAAAATTGTCAACTTACATGGTAAGTCTAGTGAGTCCGCTGCTCCGACTCCAGACACACTCCTGCCACTATAACACCTCTCCTTCCCTCTGTTTGCTCTGCCTAAGCCCTGGAGTCTGTGGCTGTGCTGCCTGCTTGTGTTGCCACTGGTACTTGCTCTATCCTGGGCTGCCCACTGGGTGGGTCCCATATGCACCACATGCTGCAGGCACTTCTGCTTCCACTCAGCTCTATGTCCCCTCCTCCCCAGCTGGGGCCCTGGGACAAATGTTCCTCCTGTCCCTATGATAACTATGCCCCTGGTTCTTCAGATTTGTCACTTACAAAAAATAGTTCTGGGGTGGGTATCTCCTTGTACTCTGCAGTGAAGACAAGAAAATAATAATAAAGAATTAATTTAGCTTCTCTGGAATGGCCTTTGCCACCCTGAGTGCCCCTTTTACCCACTGATCCTATAATGGTCTAACTGACTGTGTAGCAGACTTTCTGCTTCTGATTTACTCCATTCATGGGAACAAATATATTATCTTCACAAATATGAAAATCATGCTCATTTCACCCCTATTATAAACAACACAGGAATAGACATCAATCTCTTGTAAGATGGAAATATTAGAGACTCACTGTGTCCCCTTGAGTTACTCATAGCAATACTAGCAATGAGGACACTTGACACATGAGCAATCCACGCTCCCCACACACACTTAATCTCTTGCATTATCCCAACCAATAGACTCCAAGCATTTAAATTATCTGGGAGTGGAGGAGAAATGATTTGGTGAATTACTATTAATGTCACAAAGGCCATAGGTTCAGTACCTGAGATACTGACTTTGCCATTTCAATAGACAACCCTGCAATTCCCATTTTTCCTCATTAAAAGGAAAAAGGCTCAATTGTTTCAAACTGTGACTGCCCCTTCCAGGTAGGTGTTAAGAGACTATCTACATTTTGATACAGCATTCATCCACAAAGGACGTTTTAGGCGGACGTGGATGCAGTCTGTCCTGGAACTGCCTTGGGGGGTGCACTAGGTATGTGCGTTTCGGTTTTAGAAATGTAATTCTGAAACTGAAATTTTCGATTTCAGAATTCGGAACTAATTCCAAAATCAGAATTTCAAAAATAATTCTGAAATTTCAGAATTCAGAATTATTTCAGATTTGTCTAATGAGGGGCCCGCGCGGCAGCCTTTTGGGTGGGAAAAGCGTGGTAAACAAGTCCTGGGAGAGGAGGAGGGAAGTAGAGAGCACTGAGTTAGGAGAATTGATTGGTGTCTACTCTGGCCAATGAGCATCAAGTATTTTCCACGGACACTCGCATGGCACTGTGATTGCTTAGGCACCAGCCTCTCAGATCCAGTCACAAGGGCTGGGGGAGGACACTGTGAAGCTTTATAGGCCAGGCTTTTTTTTCTTGTTCTGGGTTAGTCTCTGACTTGTCAAATGGTGCTTTCAGAACTTCTATAGGAAATTACCCTAGGCCTCAGTGTTTCCTGATCCCTGCCTCAAACCTTCACACCTCAACACCCATCCATACACATTACACAACCCTTTCCTCCCTCTAACCTAATTCCATTACTCATCCCCTCCTTAGTCTCTACCCTACCCTACCCCCCTTTATTCCTATCCCAGGGTGCTGTCATTCTACTGCACCTGAAGCTGTCATTCCAGGACCACAAAGCATGATTATATTTCTAATCTCTGGTGCCGTCATTCAGCTCTCAGGGGACTGTTATTTTACTGCACCTGAAGCTGTCATTCCAGTTCCAGGAGGCTTCATTAAAGCACTGGTGCTTTCATTCAACTTCCTGGGGCTGTCATTCTAATGCAACTGAAGATGTCATTTGATTTCAGTCCCAAGATCCATGATTATATCTCTGGGGCCATCATTCCAATCCCAGAGGGCTGTAATTCCACTGCTCCTAAAGCTGTCATTCCAGGCCCTAACAACCATGATTTTTTCTCCAGGACTGTCATTCAAGTCCCAGGGGGCTGTCATTACACTGTACCTGAAGCTGTCATTCCAGTCCCTAGAACCACCACTAAGTACTAGGGATGTCATTCAACTCCCAGGGGGCTGCCATTCCACTGTACCTGAAGCTGTCATTCCAGTCCCAGGAGTCATCATTGAAAAACTAGGGCCATCAATCCACTCCCAGGGGCCATCATCCCAGCACTACAGGAGCTGTCATTCCAGTCCCAGGAGTCACCATTGAAATACTAGGACCATCATTCCACTCCCAGAGGCCATCATTCCAATGTTGCTAGAGCTGCCATTTCAGTCACTAGGGTCATCCCAGCGCTACAGGAGCTGTCATTCCAGTCCCAGGAGTCACCATTGAAATACTAGGACCATCATTCCACTCCCAGAGGCCATTCCATTGCTGCTGGAGCGGTCATTCCAGTCCCAGGAGTCACCATTGAAATACTACGGCCATCATTCCACTCTCAGGAAAGTCATTCCAGTGCTGGCTGCAGGAGCAGTCATTCCTGTAGCAGAGAGCAGTCCTACGGGGCTGTGGCTCCCTTAAGAAGGGGGCTGAGTGGGCTAGCTGGCAGGCTGTGCACATGCATGGGTCTGGGGAAGCCAGCCCCGACGAGAAGGCAGCCCGGGTTGTACACTAGCCCTGAAAGGGTGAATAGCCAAGCTAGAGGCAGGGAACATGCCCAGTGGAGGCTTCATAGCCATTTGGAGCTCTAAGTGCTGGGTCATGCTCAGTAGAGCTCTGTAACCCTCTCAGCTCCACGTATAGAGACATGCTCAGTGGGGAATAGGTGAACTGAGCATGCTCAGGGCCTATAAAAGGCCTAGGCTCAGTTGAGAGAGTTCGGAGGAATTAAAACAGTGTTGGCTTAACAGATTACTGTGGCATTGGAGATATTGGGATCCTGTTTACAAACTGAAATTGATCATGACTCACACAGATGTTCAAAGGTTATAGACGGTTGCAACATATTTACATCTGATAATTAAACTAAGACAGAACTTAAAACTCAGCATGTAAAGTAATCATTTCATATTATTTTCTACATTGTAATAGTTGTACCATGGTTTAATTTGGTTGATGGCTGTTTTCAGCTTCCAACCATTGATAGGGGAACTATGTGTATAAAATATTTATTATATGTTTTATTGTTTTTAGGAAACGGCAAAAGCCAATCCTTAATAAAAAAAAACCCTCTAACAATTGAGAGAGGGAAGCATAGGTGTAGGAGCTAGGGCTGTGGGCTCCTTACTCTTGGATAATAACCTTGGTAAAGGGCCTGCTTAGAACAGAGGGCCAATGCTCAGATGAAGGGCCAACGATGAGACAGAGAAGGGCTTTTGGGGTCAAGCCCTAGACACAGAGACAGTGTGTGAACATATGGTGGCATAGGCCTTTGCTGTGAGGGGCGGTAGGAGGCCAACGGTGGGACCCCTACAGTGGTACCCCACTTGGGATACAGTCAACCCAAAGGCTGAACAGGCATAGCAGAGGGATTTGCTAATTCCCCAAAGATACTCCAGTACCCCCATGTGGCCCTGGAAGACCCCCTGCTACAATTCCAGTCCCAGAAGTCATCACTAAAATACTAGGGTCATCATTCCACTCCCATGGGTTGTCATTCCACTGTACCTGAAGCTTCAGCTAGGGGTGTGCACCAGGTCCCCATGTTGTTTTTGTTTTTGTTATTTAAAGGTTGTTTTTGTTATCGTTATTAACGACAATGGGTGAAAACAGACATGATGCTAACCACCCTTTAACCACCCTTGGTGGTCATTTATGCATGTTTCAGGGATGCATAGGGCACCAATACAGCCCTGCAACATGCATAAATAACCACCAAGGGTGGTTAAAGGGTGGTTAGCGTCATGTCTGTTTTCACCCAATGTCATTTTTGTTACATTGTCATTATTGGTATCAGTATCGTTTCAAACAAAGATTTTACTATCATTATCAATATCGTTACCAGTATAAATTCCCGTGCGCAAATATTTATACAATATGCCTATCCTATAATCTTAATATATATAATAAAACAGACTAGCTGAAATACCTATATAATATCTAATCTCTCTCTATATGTACACAACTAATACCTATCTAAATCTAAGGAACACAGGGGAAGGGAAAAGGAAAACTATCTATTATCTAATCAATTATCTATATAACTATTCTAATCTAATCTATATGTCTATAATATATATCTATATCTAATCTATACTACTTATCTATATATAATGTACAGGGGGGAGAAGGACAGGGAAAGGGAGAAGGTAAAATGTAGGGTATGAGGAAGAAAAGGTATTGGTAATACAATGAGGGCTAAGGAGGATTTTTTGTGTGAAAGCACCACAGTTCTGTAAAAACGCTACAAGCAGAGCTCTCACAGAAAAGAGAGAAAAAGCCTGGCCCTCCCATTATAAAGGGTTGCAGGGCCCTCCCCAAGAGCCCCCCTGATTGGTTGTGGGAGGCAGCAGGAATTGAGCAATCACAGAGTGCCATGAGTTGGGGCCTGCTTGTACTGCTCATTGGCCAGAGATACATCCATCAGATACTGCTGAACTGCTCACCCCTCCCAACACAAGCACAGTTCACGAGTTCAACCCTGTTTAGGGCTCCAAGATGTCTGCTCCCTCCTCCCCTCTCCACATTTTCCGTCCAAAAACCGAACTGCCACAGCACTAATAATAATGACAACAATAACGAAATTGTCATTTTAGTTATTGTTGCCATTATCAATTGTCATTTTGTTATTGCAATAACAAAAATGAAAATGACAATTTTTGTTATCGTTATTATAATAATGAAAATGACATGCACACCCCTAGCTTGAAGCTCCTCCACATCCATTGCTTCATTCCCTATAGCCTCTCTCTTCCTCTTCCCCACTCCTTCCATAACCACTACCTCCCACACACAACGTAACACAAGCAAGGTACCCACAAAGCACACACAAGCAAACTACGACAAGCAAAGAACACCTCACAAGTAGGGATGGGCGAACAGAACGTGGTTCGGATGTTTGGAAGTTCAGTCGTTCGGTCCGAAAACTTAGTTCGGGTTCGGCTGCTCAGTTCGACAGAGTCAACAGAAAATAGCGCTATCGATACGGAAACCGAATTTGAATATATTTTTTTTGTTTGACCCTGAAACCACCCCTGGTCTCCACCCCTGGTGCCAGGAAGTCTGCTCCTCAGCTGCCTCCCACTTCCAGTCACATTTTTCCCTCCCCCGAACTCATCCAAACTTTTCCGAACTGTTCAGCCGTTCGCGCATTCAGTTCGGATGTTCAGTTCGGTCGTCTGAACAGGTCGAGTTCGACCCGAACTCTGAACTTCTGAACTGCGTTCGCCCATCCCTACTCACAAGTAAACACAACAATAAATCACTCACACACACACACAGAGCACAAAACCACAGCCCCCTCTCACACTCTCACAAGCAGTCACCACACAGTCCAGAAGAATTTCCGTTTCCACACTGACTAAACCAGAATTGAAATTTCCATTTCCAGTCAACATCAGAATTGAAACTTCCAACTGATTCCGAAATTCTAAAATTCTGAAATTCTCAAATTCCAAAAAAACCTCCAAATTTGCATCTAGTCCCTCCTCAGGTTCAGATGGACCTGGAAGGTTCTCCGGGCTGCAGTCCCCCCATGCGATGCCCCCTCATGCACCATAGAGTTACAGATGATTGTGTGATGCTCTAAGCTGGCACCCACTGCTCTCTGGTGTTGGCAGGCAACAGTTGGCTACAAGCAAAGCAGCAGCATGGGTCTGCATGTCAGATGAACAGCTGCTTTGCTTCAGGCTGGTGCCCCATGTTTGGCTGGCCTGCTCCCCCAGCAAGCACTCTGGGATGTTACAGAGCACAGGCTGTTCTGCTAAAGTATCTGGTTGGGTGCCTTTAGATGGATGGGCCACCCAAGGGGTGAAGCGGGCAGAACCAGGACAGCCCATATGTCTGAAAACACCAAAGGACTCAATTGTTTTGGAGAAGATAGCAAATACACAGTGCACAAACACAGATTTATTGGCTATTCAACATTCAGCTCTGAAACACTTTAGCCTATCCTTGTTGGTGTTTCCATTCCAGACCTGTCATTAAAATGAAATTCATATGCACAGATATAACATTTCCTATAGACAGGAATATGGAGTTTTATTGTTCTAGCTGCTGCTTCTTGAACTTTCCTTCAATATACTGTGAGCATTCATTTAATTTCTAGTAAAATATCATGAGATAAGCTGACAGCAAAGCTTTAACATAAAATAAAGGTTAAAAAGTTGATTTTGGTTTTGTCAGTTCAGCTCAGGTACAATTTTAGCATAAACAAATCATCACCAAACTAACCCAACAACATGGCTACCTCAGGAGTGCCAGTGATCTAGTTACTTGACCTCAGCAACAACCTAATAAAAACTTGTTATTATGAAATCAAATTTTGTTTTATAAAACTGGTTTGCCTGTGTTCAATATCTCAGCGAAACCCCATTTCCCTTGCCGATTGCTTTAACATGTTAGTCTGTGTGGCACATCTCTACACCTGCGGTGTGACTTACAAGTTTAAAATAAGAGCATTCTGCGCAGTCTGACAACTGGAGTACAAATAGATATTTTGAAATCTATGAAAGTTGGGGCTCTGCAGCTTGGAGTAAAGACGACTGAGAGGAGATATGACAGAGGTCTATAAAATCATGAGTGGTGTGGAACTAATAAACAAGGAGCAGTTATTTACCCTCTCAGCTAGTACTAGGACTAAGGGACACTCCATGAAACTCATGGGTGGGAAGTTTAAAACAAATAGAAGAAAATATTTTTTCACTCAGTGTATAATTGGGTTGTGGGGAAACTACTGCCAGAGACTGTGGTAAGGGCCAGTACTATAGCTGAGTTTAAAAGCGGTTTGGACAAGTTTCTGGAAGATAGGTCCATTAGCAGCTATTAGCCAGACAGGATCAGGGAACATGATGGGAGCTGGGGGAAAACAACAGGGAATGGATCCCACATTGTGACCTGTTGGGTGCTTCTCCCAAGCCACCGTGATTGGTCACTGTTGGAGACAGGATGCTGGGCTAGATGGACCATTGGTCTAACCCAGGATGGCACTTCTTATGTTCTTATGACATGATGTTTTGTTTGAGAGCCAACTGGATCTTAAATTTAATGTGATTTCTACATACAGAACTGGTCGTATGCAAGGCAAGTAGAGGCCATGCCCCAGGCTCAACAGTCAGAGGAGGTCCTGCAGGAAAGCCAGCCCTGGCAGAATTATGACCACTGCTCCCGAGTCCACAGAACAGGTTATTTCTGTGAGGCCTTCTTCCTTCCTGTGACTTTCAGCCCAAGGATGGCTGCTTCCTGCAAGGCCCTGCCTCCCCTCCCCCAATCACCTCACCTCACCTATTAGGGTAGGGGACCCAGGCTCTGCAGGAAGAGGTTAAAGGGGTGGGGCATGGAGTGTAAGGACATATGGACCCCGCATTTTATTTTTGCCCTGCATATTCTATGGCCGGCCCTGTCTACGTACGCAAACTGGTGTCTCCTGAACAGTGTAACAACCATTAGCATTCTAAAATACTGTTCAAAATGTGGACATTTGTTCAAACCCCAGAAGGAAACGATTAAGTCTTTAAAAGTCCCAATGTCCAGAAATAAATATATTATGAATTTACAAATGGATTTTAATTTTTAAATACATGGTTTGTAGCATTAACAGGAACAAAAAATTCCTTTTGCAAATATAGACTATTCTGTGTATTGATAACTTTAACAGCAATTTCTGGTCAACCTCATCCCATGTAGCTGTAAAATATCTATGAAACCAACTTTCAAGACCTACTTTTCTTTTGTAATTGTTTGTTTTAGCATAAAATAAGATATATTATATCATAAGATTAGGCAAATTGCACTGCTAGTTTTTAAGGCCCTGAACAGCATAGGCCCTGGCTATATTTGAGATCTGCACCTAGAACTTCATCCTACTGGCTATCTGATGCCATATGCTGTTTGGTGATACCGCCATCAAGCCTATAGTCATCACTCATCAGGTAATCGGGCATTTGCTGTCGTGGGCCCCTCACGTTAGTCTTAATGTTTCCCTCCTCACCTTCAAAAAGTACCTGAAAAGTTTTTTGTTTTCTAGGTGCTTTTAGAGAATTGACTGTTGGTTCCCCTTCCTCCTCCTTTAACTTCCCCATTTACATTGATTTTATAGGGCCGGAGTAACTGACCCCATTGTGCACCCCAACAGGGCAACCAGCAGCGGCCCCACCAGCCAAACCCATGCCCCCGGCACAGCAGATGCAGGAGCACAGGGCTCGGGTACAGTGCCAGAGGGAGAATCAGGAGGAGGAAATCGTCCAGACCAATGCTGCTCAGGGAGAGCAGATGATAGCGGCCATCGACCGCATGGAGACAGCCATGGAGGGGACCCTGCAGCAGGTGGAGGCCAGGGACCGGAGGCTCCATGCTGCCCGCAGGGTGGTTGAGGGGATGGCTCAGGAAGCTCCAGGGTCAGGGGGAAGGGGGAGGTAAGGGGGGCACGGTGTAGGGGGGTAGGGAGGGGAGACACATGGGCGCACTCAGCACAATAAATGCATGGGTGGAAATGATCTCTAATGTTTTTATTGAGCATCTCTGTACAGTGGTTGAGGCCAGTGGGATACCCGCGGGCGTGGGCCGGGTACAGGTGGTGGCCACTGAGGTGGGGAGAGGAGGCCTCAGGCGGCAGCATCTCTGGAAACCTGCCTTGCCAGGGCAGCTCCGATCCACTTGGCATAGCGGTACTCCCTCAGGTTATCAGCGTTCATGTAGAGTGGCAAAGATCCGGGTGGGCACCGCTGGGGCATGGGGAACTCGAGGGCTGCCCCATCGGTCTTGCACACATTGCCCAACACACAGCAGGCACCGATCATGAGGGCTGAGGCCTCTACCGTGTAGTCCAGTTGGGCTGCTAGGCACCTCCAGCGCTGCTTGAGGGCACCGAAGGCCCTCTCAACCATGGTTCTGGAGGCACAGAGGAAGGCATTGTAGAGTGCCTCCATGGGGTTCCTGGTGACCAGGTATGCCTTCATGAGCCATCAGAGGAGGGGATAGGCCGGGTCCTCCATAATGCAGGGAGGAGGGCATCAGAACCCCCTCGATCCTGGTCATCCCCATGTCTGCAAAGTCCCCCCCCCGGTACATCTAGGCATAGAGGGGCGAGATGGTCAGGATCCTGGCATCATGGCTGCGGCTGGAGTGGCTGATGTAGATGCCAATGAACCGGCCCCGGTAGTCCACTACCGCCTGGAGCTGCAGGGAATGGTACCTGTGCTGGTTGACGTATTCCACTGCCTCCCCATTGGAGGGGCAGACGATCTCAATGTGGGTGCAGTCCACAGCACCCAGGCAGCTGGGGACACCACCAGCCGTGAAGCCGGCCATCACGGTATCCTGCTCCATGAGCTGGATCGCACTGTCCAGGAGCATTGCCTTTCAGAAGTCCCTCAGGATATCAGTGACGGTGCTCACCCCAACAGTGAAGTGCTGGGACACAGATCAGCAGGAATCGGGTGTTTTCAGGGCCCAGACCACTATGGCCATGCACTGGACCATGGGAATGGGGGCCCGCCTGAGGTTTTTTTGCCACTCCAGCCAGGGTCAACAGCTCTGCAAGTCGCAGGAGGCAACACCTGCCCATCCTGAAGTGCACCCTCCAGGTGGTTTCGTCCAAATTGCCCACCACCCCTGTGCCTGCTCAGTGACCCGGATCCGCCGTTCAATGACCATAGCGAGCATATCTGTGCATACCATGGCCTCCCTCCTCCACTGTTGTTGGTCAGCGGCCTCGCGAGCACTGCTGGCTAGGGATGGGAATTCCGGATCTACCGGTATCCGATAATGCCGGTATCGGGCGTACCGGCATTATCGGATTCGGCCCGGTAATCCGGCCCCCGGTACCGGATTTCAGTGTGCCGGTTTTTTACATTGCAGCCATTTAAAAATGGCTGCAATGTAAAAAAATTTAAAGCCCCAGCCAAACTGTTTTAAAAAAAAAAAACCCTCCCCGAGTCCAGGCTGCGCGGGTGGAAGGGGGGACACCCCCCACCCACCCTGCCCAGCCTGGCTTTTTGTTGTAAAAAAGATAGAACTCAGAGTGAGACCCCGAGGCGAGCCCCCCCCCCCGCACCAGCGGCCGCGGCGTCCCCGCAGCCGCAGGTAAGTCTGACCCGATCCCTGGGGGGGGGGGGGGTGTTTAACACCCCCACCCCCCCCAGGGATCACCCCTACAGCGCCCTTGCCGCTTACCTTGGGGAGCTCCGGCGGCGGCGGGCGGCCCGGCGGCTTCAGCGCCGGCTGTGGCTGCCGGCGTCAGGACGCTGTAGGCCTTCCGGTGCACTTCCGGGTTTCACCGGAAGGCCTAGAACGTCCTGAAGCCGGCAGCCACAGCCGGCGCTGAAGCCGCCGGGCCGCCCGCCGCCGCCGGAGCTCCCCAAGGTAAGCGGCAAGGGCGCTGTAGGGGTGATCCCTGGGGGGGGTGGGGGTGTTAAACACACACCCCCCCCCAGGGATCGGGTCAGACTTACCTGCGGCTGCGGGGACGCCGCGGCCGCTGGTGCGGGGGGGGGGCTCGCCTCGGGGTCTCACTCTGAGTTCTATCTTTTTACAACAAAAAGCCAGGCTGGGCAGGGTGGGTGGGGGGTGTCCCCCCTTCCACCCGCGCAGCCTGGGAGGGGGAGGGAATTTATTTTAATTAATTGCATTGGTTTCAATGGGGACACAGCGCCCCATCGAAACCAATGCAATAAATCCGGCACCGGTATACCGGATTCAATCCGGGAAACCGGTTTTTGTGAAACCGGTAACCGGTAAATCCGGTACCCGGTAATGGGTCCGGTGTCCCGCCCCTACTGCTGGCCACTCTCAGGCATGGCAGAAGGCCCATTGGTATGTTCCAGACACCCGCAGGGCCCTGAGCCTGGCCAGGGAACACCTGCACCTGTGGTGGGTGCACCTGTGCTCGCCCCCGTGCCCGCCTGCCCTGGCGGTGGCTAGGCGGTTGGTGTGCGGCTGTTGGGTGGGCCCCCTGAGCGCACCTGCACTCCAGCCATGGGGGCTCATGCCCTGGGCCCTCATGCGCCTGGGCGTGTGGTCCGCAGCTGCTTGCCTGTTGTCATCACCTCCCTGCTATCAGTGTTAGCTGCCCGTTGTCATCACCACCCTGCTATCAGTGTTGGCTGTATTGTCTGCGCTCTCGGTTCCTGCAGCTGTATTGGGTCTGCACCCCATGCCTCGCTCATTAGTCATCCCATGTTCTGGCCTGTGACCTTATTGTGTGTCCTTGAAGCTCACCAGCTTCCCTACCCATCCCACCTGGGATTGTGGGGCCCCTCTTTTCTTGCTGTTAGTACCCACTGCTTGCTGGAACATGGCTGGCAGTGCTTCCCCAGGGCTCCCATGCCCCACAATGCCTGGCACCCCCCATAGCTGGACCTTCTGCAAGACCATGCCCCTGTGTGACCTATGGCATTCCCAGGCCATGCAACTACTCCTGTGCTGCCCAGATGCCCTCTCAGGTGCCTAAGCAAGTATGAGCTTTGGCCTTTGCTACTTTGACTATGAGGCCAGCGCTCGCGAGTACTGGCTTCATGAGGAGGCGCTGGGACTCTGTCCCTTTCCCAATGGGTGCATTCCAGAGATGCGGTGCTCACATGTCGGGTGGTCCACGGCGGAGACAGTATTAGCCCTCTTGGTGTGCAGCCTGGCAGTCTACATGACCTGTCTGGTGGAGGGGGGCCCTGCCCTGGCTGTTTCCTTCTTTGTCTGCATCCACGGGGCCTGTGGGTACAAGCCGTCACGTGGGGCAGCATATCACCGCCTGTTGGACCTTGGACACCTTCTATGACCCCCTGCTGCTGACTATGGCTTGTTGGAGCTCACCAGAGCAGAGCTAGCGGCGCTGGCTGGTGTGTGGTTCCATGTTGATGTTCAGGTGGGGCTCGCAGTGCAGGATCTGTCCGAGGCCTACTACCTCGTCACCCACCACATATCTGCACTGGGCTACCATCGGGGCATGCTTCAGTGGCCCCACTACATGCATCTGATGGGCCACCTCACCCTGGGCCCCTTTGTGACCCCTTGCAGCTGGCTGTGAGGCCCCCTGTGGCTTTGGAGCCCTGGATGCCGGCCACGTCGTGTGCTCCCACCTCCCCCATGCTGCCTTGGGTCTCTTTCTTCTCGCTCCATGTTGTACCGAGCTCGCTGCTGTTCCGGCTGGTTCCATGGGTTCTGTGGCCCTTGCCCGTGTCTCTGGGCTCCCTCCTCAGACACCCCCTGGCCCTCGCTTCCTGTGGTGTTACCCTCCATATCTGGGCCCTCCTGTGGCTGTGTCCTGCTCTCTGAGCCAGCTACCGACTCTCCGGGTGGTGTTGTCGTCCCTTGTCTGGCCACCTGCTCACCTGTGCCCATGGCCCAGACCCCACCCCAGGTGCCTCTATGACTGTGCAGGTCTGGGGGCCCCCGGACTGCCCCTCCCGGTGACCTCCAGCAGGGGGGTGTTGTCTGTTCAGCTCATCTGTTCCGGTTCACCTCCATGCCCGTTTGTGCATTTGCACCGGCACACGGGATCTCTGCCTTCCTCCTGGACCTGCCTTGAACCACTCCAGTGCCATTCCCTACATGTTTGCCCTCCCTCATGACATTGTTCTGTCCCTGTGGGGACCCCCGTGCCTTGGGATGCCTGTGTTGCTGTTGGGTGGCCCTTGCTAACCGTGCTGTTGGTGGGGTTCTGGTTGCCGTTCCCTGTGTCCTGCTCTGTCCATGGGCCATCCCCTTCACTTCCGTGGCCCGGGGCTCCCCCCCCCTTGTCTGTTGTGCTGTGTGTGTTGGCTGTCCAGGTGTGCTCCCCCATCCCCCTTCCTTCCTTTCCTGTTCAGGTGTGTTTGCGCCCGGGCGTGTGCTTGTGGTTTGTGTTCTGCTGGGTCCTTGGTTTCCCTGTGCCTGTTCTGTGCACCGCCTCAGCTGATTTTCTCCCTCCTCCCTCTCCCTTCCCATTTTCCTTGTGTGGGCATTCCCTTTCGGCACTTTTGGCTTCCTTTGCCCTCGGTCGGTCATGTCTGCCTCCCGCCCCTCCCCGGTGTCTTATGGGTGTTCTGACCACAGCCCGGAATCGGCGTAACATCTATTGTGCTGCCCCAGCCCTTGGTCCTTCCGTCCATTTTCCTGCCATGGTTCCACTCCCATCACATCTGTTCGGGGCTGTCCTGGACCACAGGGGGATGGGGTTAGCCAGCTCGCCACCATTGGGAATCCACTGTGGTGACCCAGAAGCGCGTAATGCCTGAAATTACCCTTAGTGAAGAGAAGATTAAAATTAGCTGGGAGTGAAGAAAAAAATGATTGAATGAGTTCCTGCTGATACCACAAGGACTGTAGTTCAGTATCCTGGGATGCTTACTTTGTCACTTTAATATGCAACTGTGGAATTTCAATCTTCAAATATCTAAAGGGCTACCACAAAGAAGATGACAAATAACTGAACACACTCCAACTAGAACAGGTCTCAAACCAAAACAAGAACAAAGACCCTACCATAGACAACACTGTGCCACAATTAGTTTTCTGAAAGAATGAGAAGGAATACGATTCTAACAATGCAGATATTAAGTCTCATCACTTCGGCACTTTTCTAAGGCACTCAAATAATACAGCGAGGAGGGCCATTGAAGAACCTGAGTGGAATAGAATACTCATTGATTTCTGCTTTTCTGCACACAATGCAGAGCACCTGACCTCTATTAAAATGAATAAATACCTACTTCCAGGAGACTATTGAATTCCAGAGCATGTACCTAAGAGTGGCAGAGAGGAAATGGATGTGGAGGAATTCTCTAACTACTAATAACTATATATGCTAAAAAAGTATTCCTAGATGAAAATTTATCTGCAAAATGTACAGTTTCTCTGTTTCTTTTCTCCATCTTTGTTTCCATTTTTTAATTATTATTTTTTTGCATTTGAATGCACATCAACTGAATTTGTCTGCTTCTTTGTACAGATACCAGATTTCCAAGTTGGGCATAGCTCTTATTAAAATATATTTATCATCTATAGGAGTTTTATATATATATATACATATATATATATATATATATATATATATATATATATATATATATATATATATATATATAAACTACATTAAGAAAGCTCTATAGTAGAAACCTTCTCAGAATACTTTTGAACAACTACTCTTTGGTGTTGAAAG